>CM060978.1:236854497-237271997 GCA_030765065.1 Deroplatys truncata | reverse complement strand
TTTCTTATTCCTGTTATGCGTTCAGAACTATGCCGTTTCAATGTTGAACTCGTATAGATACATTCTTTTAGCAGAACTTTGTGAACTAACTTAGTTTTCATAATTTCAAAAGAAAACTGCAGAAAAGGCAATTTCATGCAGCCTAATATGGGAAGCTGGTACATTTTGCACCTAATGTATTCACTTTGGAGAGTTTTCCTTCGTCCTGCTGAGTCCCATTTATGTTGAAGCAGCTACAAATTTTGTTTTATTTTATTTCAATATACCTTATAAAACATATACAGAAATCGGAAGTGAAAGACGACACTTTTATCTCTTTTATAGACATGTAACATGTTGGATGATTTTAAAGGTACATCCCACTTAACCGAAACGGCGGAGGAAAAATATAAGTAAGAAAGGATGCAGGAAAAATAATACGAGATGCTCAAATTCACGTTGGCAACGTTGCTATGACAATTGGAAATGTTCTTTTACTCCAACCCTAAATTCGAATACAGGTACTTAGTATTGTATGTAGTTAATCTTCACCCTCTACCCCACATTCCAAGAAATATTGTACTATTATAACAGGTGTTTACTAGTTGCAAACATATCGGATGTTATTTTACTGATGGTGTTGGTCAGTGTGTTTTATTTGTGCTTAAGATAGCGAAAATAATGCATGTTGTAGTAAGCTTGAAACGAAACTCGACGCCATTAGGAGGCAGAGGGATTCAAAGCGTTAGAGGTAATAAAGAATACAAATTAATATTCAGATGTTAATGCAAAATGTTGTATTACGACACTATGACTAACAATACATGTTGTTTTTAGCTCGCTTTGCGTTTTGTGGAACAAAGCAGTGAATCAACACACATATATATAGTGCTTATCAAACGATGGCGTGATATTGCTACTCGTAACTTTAAATACTGAAATGCATATTTTAACACCCAATAGGGTAGTAGTTTTTTACTTTCTCTACTACGTAGAATAAGTAGGGGTAGTATTGTATTCCACCCAAAAATTCGATACCGAGATTTCACCGGAAATACATGTTTTGAGACTCCCTGAATCCAAAAAAAGCATTTTTGGAAACATGTCCGTGGGTGTGTCTGTGTGTGTGTGTGTGTGTGTGTGTGTGTGTCTATGAACAGCATAACTCAGAAACGAACAGTCGGATAAACACCAAACTTGGTATTTAGGTTCAGCATCTTCCAGAGATGAGACACGAAGCTTTTCATGAAAATCCCCCACCCCAGAGTACCCTTTAAATGGAACGTTTTCGAAAATTTTAATTTTCTCAAAAATTGCACTAGCGATTCTGATTAAAATATCATACGTTTAAGATATTTTCATGATAAATGAAATGTATATCTCGATTTTCTGGAAAGTCTCCAAAAGTATTTTTCATTGTGAACGACTTTTGCATAACTGGTAAACGTAAGAGATAGACAACATTTTACTACACAAAAATGTAGATCGCCATAAAATACACAATTTTTTGTTGAGTGAACCATTTTCGAGATATTGCCTGTTATTCCATTAAATTTTCCAATACTTATACTTTTTCTCAAATTCGTTATTTTCTTGTCCTGGTAATGCAAAGAGAATGGAATACTCCACATAGCAACCAGCTCTTAAAACATTTGACTATACCTTAAAGCCTACCAATTCCCCTTGCACCTACAAGAAAATTAGCAATAAGATTAACATCTCGATATGTCGATTAACATGAAGCATATGGGTAATAAGCGTTTGTAAAAATAGTTTGTACAAGAGCAGAAAAAGTCATGTGAGTGTAACACATCAGATTTTTTTGTCTTGGATGTGCAAAGGGTATTAATCTGTGCCAAAGAGAATGGTGCTGCAGCTAGCAACCAGCTATTAAGATATATGTCGATGCTTAAAGGCTACTGTATTTCTATATTGCCCTTGCAATTACAAAACAAGGGGAACATACTAAGCCTTAAGCGATAGTCAAATATTTTTAGAACTGGTCGCTATGTGTAAAATGTAGTTTTCTTTGGACGTCAAAAGATCGTTTCTGCAAATGTTTATCTCGATTAATATGAAATAGATGGAGAATAAGAGTTTGTAAAAATATTTTCTACAAGATTAGAGAAAGTCATGTGTGTGTAAGACATCAGATTTTTTTATTAAATATTGTTACATGATTTGGAATACAATTATCTTCTTACCATATTTTATCCAAAAACATGCGTTATCCGAAACGGCTTTGCCCCCCTTTAGTTCGGTTAAGTGGGGTTCGATTGAACATATAAAGATTTTCTAATATTTTATTAGCAATTTTATTTTTACCTACATAAGTGTAACTCGAGAAATTGCCGACCCTGGGTAATAATCTCAAAAAGAATTTAATGCTAACTTTCAAGTGTGATGTTGTAAATCAATCGTTCTGATTGACAATAAAACTCTTAAAAATCGAGAAAATCATCTAGATAAAGGTTCAAAATAAGTTTTTTATGAGGGTCGACAACTTTTGATTCTTCAACATGAATTCTAGCCTCCTGAAAAAGTTAGGTTTTCTTTGTCCTTGAAGGTAGTCTAGCAAGAACGTATTACATATACTATTTGTAATAAAATAGGAAGTGTTCCATAAACCATTCTCAAGTAAAATTGCAGAGATTATTTCTTTTTGTTAATTCGCAATTACTTCAAACAAAAGAAGAGTTCACAAATAGCAGTTATAATGTAAACTAAAGCACTCAAAGCTACCAAGCATATTATTTATTATCTATGTAGTTGCATCGTAAACAGTGTCTCTTAAGTCCTTTAAGATCCCAGGTTTATTGTATGCTGCTTTAACGAAGGTCCTTAGAACGTAGCGGAATGGTTGTGATGAAAGGTAAAAACCAATCACATTATCCCTCTTTCTCTCTTCCCCCTCTGTTGTTACGTGGAGTATTCTTTGTTACAAGACGACGACGGTGATTATCATGAGGAGGTACAGAATACATCACATTTCTTCACGAGGATATCGAAAAACCGCAGCGAGAAGTCAGGCGGTTACAAATTACCAATCATATATTCTGATTGCTGCCTTGCCCATTACTGTTGATGGAACAAGCTTTCCCAGCCTCGTTCGTCGTTTCCTTGTAAATTAGAAAGAGGAAGAACAAGAAAACAAGCGCGAATTGGGAGAATTACGGCTGTCTTTTAAGGTGGATCAAGTGAACGTAACTGCTACACTGAAGAACAGCTTTCTAGCTTGCAACATTTCAATGTGTTATAAAGAAGTTTTCGGCGACATATTCTAATAAACTTATGTTTTACATTCACACGAATTCCTCTACCCACTATTCTTCAAACTGTTCATACCAAAGCTTAATTTGTTTATCCACTTATTGCTAATCGTGATAAACGTTTGCAGAAATAGTGTCGTCATACTTTTCTTTGTAGCTACAAAAGGGATACAGCAAGCTAAAGTGATGATCACATCTTTAACAAGCGGTAACCTGTGGTGACTTTGTTATTCGACTCTTTCGATGATCAAGAGAAATAAGCAAGTAGCTACATAACACGCCAAAAGGATATAAATTGTTTGAAAATTTAAACCAATAACACGAATTTCTCGGAAATGCTTAATACCACAAGCATTTATTTGACTTCTTCTTTTAATGAATTCTATATTATTTTGTAGTATGTTTTTGTTTGTCTCTTATGCTACCTTTACTAAGCTACCTTTACAAGTAAAATCCTTCGACTTTTTCAGTTTCTCAAAAATGGTTCTAACGACTTTCATTAAAATGTCAATAGTTTTCGATAATTTCCTGACTAATGTAATATATCCTAAATTGTCTGCGAATTGCATGTGATGTCCTCTCATTCCGAATGAATTTTTCTACAATTTTCTATAGCTGGTAAACCATAAGCAAAAATCTGATGTGATGCATTAACATGACTTCTATCGTTTATTTTTCTATCTACTACATTTTAATCGAATTAAACCTTTGCAGAAACATTACACATTTCGTTATAGATACAAAGAGAACAGCGATAGTCAAATGTTTAATAACTGGACGCTATACGCTCGTACACTGACCATAAAATTCCATATTCTTGCCATGATCGCGATAAACAGGACTTTCAAAGAATGACGAACTAATGAACAATTCGAATTCCATATCTTGAATTTACCTCAGGGTAGCCTATAAAGTCCTCTTTATTCTGAATTAATTTTATATAACTATTACAAAAAACAAGTGTAGTTCTCGTTAAAACACACAATTTATATCAAACAGATTTTTGTGGGATTTCTATTTCTGTTAGTTTCTTTTGGTTTGAATTGTTAAATACTTCATACTTTTTTAAACTGCTAGGCATTATTCGTTTTTTGTTTGGGGAGGGGGCTTTATGTCTTTTTTTCAAATACAGGATATATCTTTATTGGTGTCATATATTTGGGGGACGTGTTCCTGACATCAAAACAGTAAAAAAAGTTCATATGTAGACGGGTCTAAAAATCAACTGTTTCGTTGTTATAGGTCAAATAAGGTGTATTCCATGAGTGAACAGACGGATATGCGTACTACACGTATGGCCGTGCAGACGGCAATGCAGCACGAGCACGTGAACTTTATGTAAGAACATTACCGTGTGCAAGAACATTCGCACGAATTCACCAACGCTTGAGAGAGAATGGTGCATTTGAGAGGAGTACTTGGGATGTTGGGAGACCAAGAGCGGTACGAGACAGTGAGCGTGAAGAACGAGTTCTTCGTGCTGTGGATGTAGACCCATCACAAAGCACAAGACGTATGGCTGTAAGGGAAAGACTTAGTCGTATGCCTATCTGGAGAATTCTGCATGAAAATCTTCTGTACCATTATGACCTTCAACGTGTGCAAGGATTAAATGAGGCGGAATTTGAGCCAAGAAGACGTTTCTGTCAACGCATGTTACAGCAGTGCGCTGTGTTCATCAATTTCCTAGCCTGTATCTTATTCACGGATGAGGCTGGTTTTACTCGCGATGGCATCTTCAATTTTCATTACACTCATAATTGGGTATTTGAAAATTCTAATGAAGTACGACAGGACAACCATCAAAAAGGTTCTCTCTCAATGTTTCGCGTGGAATCATTCATGATCACCTTATTGGTCCCTACTTCTTTTCTCCGCGTCTGAATGGATAAACCTATCTCCAGTTTCTCAGAAATGAGTTGCATCACTTAACTGATAATGTGCCTCTGGACATCATCCAACAAATGTGGCTTTTACACGATGGTGCTCCAGCTCATTTCAGTATGATAGTTCGTAAGTTTTTGAATGATCGATCGATTTCCGCAAAGATGGATTGGTCGAGGGGGATCCAGTGCTTTAGTCTGCTCGATCGCCTGATTTGAATCCAATTTCGTCTGGGGACATTTGAAGTTCTTGGTTTATGCGACTCCTGTACCTGATGTTGACAGTTTGAGAAGACGTATCCAAACTGGATTTGACCAAATACGCAACACACCACGAGGAATTTTCAACAGAGTACGCCAGAGCATGGAACGCAGGCTTACTGCATGCATCGAAGCAATAGGAAGCCACTTCGAGCAATTTTTGTAACTTTCGATCTTCAGGCAAACAATTATAAAACTTATAGTCCATACACATAAAATTCTGTATAGTATTATGAAATCTAACCTGAGGTATCTGTAACAAATGGATATTCTCGTTCCACACAAGTGTATAATACTACTTTCACTATAACGATTTAGATAATGTCTAACATATAAAATCAACTTAAAATGTATAAATTTATATCTGTCATAATATATACATTTTTAAACTGTGGTCTACAATGAGCAGTCCATTCTGTATTTGTAATTGTTCTCATAACATTAGTTTTGCAACATTAAAACCTTTGGTTATGCGGCACCAATTTCCTCAGAAAGTAATTCCATACACTATTAAACTTTGGAAAAAGAAATAGGCCGTTCTAAGTTGGTGAGCTGGAACATACACATTAAATTTCTTTATAGGTATACACTCCCGTTGAGTCTAGTTAAATATATAACCAGCTTGTCCCAGGTTAGCTTTGATCACGGTAAATCCTAGAAATTTAACATATCCTTACTGCACAGAGCACTGTGAATTGGTGTTAAACTAAAACTAAAAGACATGTTTTTTCTCGATTTAAAAATAATCCATTATAATTAAATCATAGTTTCAGAATTAACTGTCCTATCCCTGGTAAAAGTGTTCGATTCCTTTAACCAAGATTTGTGATGATCAGAGAGGTATCATCCGCATATAATATGCATGTTCTAGAACAATTTTTAATTAGATCACTAATGTAAACTAAAAACAAAAAATTCCAAAAGTGAAGACTAGGGGACTCCAAACCTAATTTGGTTTCCGATCAGTATTACCTACTATAATTACCTGCCTTCTTTCATGTGAATATGACTTTAAAAATTCTAATTTAATTCATTTAATACCAACAATTTCAATTTATTTACTAGTATGGGTTGTGATAGTGAGTTAATAGTTTTGTTAAGTCGTCTAAATCTGCTTTTACATGATTCTTATTTTCAAAACCTTTCAATATACACGTAATATATATGACTTTTATTAAACACATTGTCCTAAAACGTATTAATTAATTAAGTGAAGTTAGCATCATTTGCACAGTGAGATTATATTAATGTTCCTTCTTTGCACTCAATGATATTATAGGGTCATGTGCCCAAAATATACGTAACGATACCGATTACGTCCCTTTCGATAGCCTTACTGAAGCTGCCACTCAATTATTTTCAAAAAAAATTGTATAATTGCATTTTGCCTACTGTCTCGAAAAGTTCTCCAAATATAGAATTAATGAAATCGGATTAATTTCCTAAATTATCTATAGCTCCTTTTTTATGAATTGGTATTGGCTTAGAAATGTGTAAACTTTGTAGAAACATTCCAAATTGAAAAATTCTAAGCTATTTAAAACAAAATAAGTGGTTCCAAAATAGCTCCAGTTATACATTTTACAAATTTGTTATTTATTTATAATCTATAATGTTATCGGGAATTTACAAATTATTCATGAAAATATTGCGATTGACATAATGACACACATTTGATATGAAATTATTTATACTACTTGCTTTTCTAAATAAGTATCCAAGTTGTTTTATATTTATTCATCCTATTATGTATATAATTAATATTGACTTTCATTTACGAAAGCTTCATGATATGTTTTCCTTTTTATCATAGGCAATTGTCTATGTTCTTCTTTCTTGGCCCATTTATATAACCTCCACAGTTTCATATATTTTGCTTCACTGTTTTCAAATTATCATTGTGCCAATTCTTTACTCTTGGCACTGTATCATTGCATTTGATTTTGAACAGTTTAGATGGAAAATAATAATTACAAATATTACAAAACCAATTAAAATGATGAAAAGGATTGCTATATTTGAGTGCCGAAAGTATATAATGTAATTTGATTGCTTGCTAATTCGGCGAGTTCTGATTATTCGATTGCTTATTGCGCTCAGGTTAAATCAAGATGTGTTTTACTTTCTCTACTACGTATAGTAAGTAGGGGAAGTATTGTATTCCACCCAAAATTTCGATACCGAGATTTCACCGGAAATATATGTTTTGAGACCTCCTGAACCCAAAAAAAAAGCATTTTTGGAAACATGTCCGTCTGTGTGTCCGTGTGTCTGTCTGTGAACAGCATAACTCAGAAACGAACAGTCGGATAAACACCAAACTTGGTATTTAGGTTCAGTATCTTCCAGAGATGCGACACGAAGGTTTTCAAGAAAATCCCCCCACCCCAGATTACCCTTTACATGGAAGATTTTTCGAAAATTTTAATTTTCTCAATAATGGCTCTAACAATTTTGATTAAAATATCACATGTTTAAGATATTTTCATGACAAATAAAATGTATATCTTGAATTTTCTGGGAATGTCTCCAAAAGTATTCTTCATTGTGAACGACTTTTGCATAACTGGTAAACCATAAGAGATAGACAAAATGTTACTACACATAAAATACAGATCGCGTTAAAATACACAATTTATGTCATATACATTTTTGTTGTTGAGTGAACCATTTTCGAGATATTGCTTGTTATTCCCTTAAATTTTTCAATACTTATTTTCTAAAATGGGAATTCGTTATTTATTTTTTTGTCTGGGATATGCAAAGAGTATTAATCTGTGGCAAAGGGAATGGTGCTGCACCTAGCAACCAGCTATTAAGAGATATGTATGTGCTTAAAGGCTACTGCATTTCTATATTGCCCTTGTAAATATATATTCCCCTTACATCTACAAGAAAATTAGCAATAAGATAGAGTCTGCAAGTGTTTATCTTGATTAACATGAAGTAGATGGAGAATAAGCGTTTGTATAAATAGTTTGTACAAGAGTAGAGAAAGTCATGTGAGTGTAACACATCAGATATTTTTTGTTGGGTTATCTCTTTTCGAGATATTGCTTGTTATTCCCTTAAATTTTCCAATACTTAAACTTTTTCTCAAATTCGTTATTCATTTTTTTTGACCTGGACATACAAAGAGAACGGAACGCGTCACATAGCAACCAGCTCTTAAAATATTTGACTATCGCTTAAAGTCTAGCAATTCCCCTTGCATCTACAAGAAAATTAGCAATAAGATTAACATCTCGATTAACATGAAGTAGATGGAGAATAAGAGTTTGTAAAAATAGTTTGTACAAGAGTAGAGAAAGTCATGTGAGTGTAACACATCAGATTTTTTCTATTTGCACTAATGCCGTTGATTGTGATGCGCTATGTAAGGCGCTAGTCCCATTGTTTGGCAGATATCTGCGCTCTTTGTTATGTGTGTTTTATACACAGAACAGAGAGACTAGTGGATACTAATTGTATTTACTGTAGAGAAAATTGTTAGTTTAAATATATATTGACCTCGTGCTTATGTTACTTGCCTCTTAACTTGCTTGCAACACTCCATTTTGATTTGTTATTGTACTTCACTGTAATTTTATGGATATATCCACTAAACTATTTTGTTATTTTGTTTATAATATTTACTACATCACAACTGTTCACTAATATGTATAGTTTTGAGCAGTTCTATTGTGTGTATTGTAATTTTATACTTTATCATCTTCTGCAATTAATATCAGACATTTTGGCCTTTCGTTTTACTAAATTTAAAATTCTGGCATTTTTATTATGATAACATGTTTTGTTTTGTTCTGTTTGTTAATATTATTGTATCTCCGGGCTCACATATAAATATCCATTTTATTGCGACGAACAACATTATCGCTGTGTATGAATAAAAGTTTCAGGCTTCCTTTGTACCTTCCCATTACTCGGCGAATACTTGGGCCGCCGCTCCTGGCACCAGTTGATACGAAATGGTCATTTGTACTAATATCCAAATAAACTTAAATACTTTCAGGAGAGTGGCTTTTGCAACAAATCAGATTTTTACTTTCTCTACTACGTATATAAGTAGGGGAAGTATTGTATTCCACCCAGAATGCGATGCCGAGATTTCACCGGAAATATATCTTTTGAGAACCCCTGAATAAAAACAAAAGCATTTTTGGAAACATGTCCGTGTGTGTGTGTGTGTGTGTGTGTGTGTGTGTGTGTGTGTGTATGTGTCTGTGAACAGCATAACTCTGAAACGAACAGTCGGGTAAACAGCAAACTCGGTATTTGTATTCAGTATCTTCCAGGGATGCGACACGAAGGTTTTCAAGAAAATCCCCCACCCCAGATTACCCTTTAAATGGAACATTTTTCGAAAATTTTAATTTTCTCAAAAATGGCTCTAACGATTTTGATTAAAATATCATATGTTTAAGATATTTTCATGACAAATGAAATGCATATCTCGAATTTTCAGGGAATGTCTCTTAAAGTATCCTTCATTGTGAACGACTTTTGCATAACTGGTAAACCATAAGAGATCGAAAAAATTTTACTAGACAAAAAATGTAGATCGCGTTAAAATACACAATTTATGTCATATATATTTTTTTGTTGAGTGAACCATTTTCGAGATATTGCTTGTTATTTCCTTATATTTTCCAATACTTATATTTTTTCTCAAATTCGTTATTCATTTTTTACTTTCTCTACTACGTATAGTAAGTAGGGTAAGTATTATATTCCACCCAAAAATTCGATACCGAGATTTCGCCGGAAATATATGTTTTGCACTCCCTGAATCCAAAAAAAAGCATTTTTGGAAACATGTCCGTGTGTGTGTGTGTCTGTGAACAGCATAACTCTTAAACGAACAGTCGGATAAACACCAAACTTGGTATTTTTCAATACTTATTTTCTCAAATGGGAATTCGTTATTCATTTTTTGGCTTGTATATGCAAAGAGTATTAATCTGTGGCAAAGGGAATGGTGTTGGACCTAGCAACCAGCTATTAAGAGATATGTATATCCTTAAAGGCTACTGTATTTCTATATTGCCCTTGTAAATATATATTCCCCTTACATCTACAAGAAAATTAGCAATAAGCTAGAGTCTGCAAATGTTTATCTCGATTAACATGAAGTAGATGGAGAATAAGAGTTTGTAAAAATAGTTTGTACAAGACTAGAGAATGTCATGTGAGTGTAACACATCAGAATTTTTTTATTTTGTAGAGCTTACAAGTCATAAGATATGTCATATAAAATAACAGCTTAAAATTAAGTGCATGCAAATCATAAGGGCACGTTTTAATTAAGATGGTCTTAAGATTACTTTTAAATATTTAAAATTAGCAGTAGGTTTACTTTAATAGGCAAGAATTGACAATTTAAAATCAAACACTATATGAGACCTACTAAATTTCGCAGAGTGATGTATAGGAATGCTAGAATTATGTCTTATAGGGTATCATGACCGAGCAGAGTGGTTTTAGTAAGTAAGTAAGTAAGCAAAGAAATCCTGTTACGGCAGGGAGTATAGATGACGTCAAGTACGACGGACACACGGCTGGTTTCGTTGCGACTGTTCCATTTATTCGCTGCATACATACCAGTGGAGAACTGTGGAAATATGCCTAATTCAAAAAAGAGTTTATACATCAATATTAGCACCATTTGTAGTGAAATGTGGCAGGGAACATTGTAGCACAAATAGCGAACCCATCAGATGTAACATAGAGTTCAAAATAGGTTTAAAACATAGTGTTTAACAACTCTTTAAGTCAATGAAAACAAGGAACATGTAACATTATTAGAAAGTAAAAATGAGAAAACCTCCCCAATCTACAAATGAAATCACTAATAAAGGCGGATATTGCTTTAAAATGTTTAGTAATACTTGTTTAGTAGCTTTCGTAAACAAATTGCAAACTATCATTAGTAAACATGTATTTATTGTTTCCTTCTAATACTCCGTAATCCTGGTCTACCTTCGAAGTATGGTGTACTGCCTTTAACTGGACATCTATTTGTTTGCAGGGTCACGTCACTACCAACCCTCGGTGCGTTCCTAACCTGATGGTTTACTTGCTAAAACCCCCCTGCTTGATCATGACCCAGCGGGATGGTTCAGGCGGCAACGTCCGTGGCTTGCATTCGGGAGGTCCCGGCTCGATTCCCGGTGATTGCCCAACCTGACCATTGGGTGTTTCGTGGTTTTCCCTGGTTGCCTAGGCGAATGCCTGTATGGTGTATTCTATCACGATTTATTCTTTCCCCATTTCCTCTCATCTCATCTCTCCCTTTCACGCTTAAGGTGTGTCTTCGGGTCCTACAGTGCTGGGTATCAGGCAGATGGCATAGTTGCGTGCGCATTGGACAGATTTCTCCACGTTAACGACATGGTGTGTTCTCCCGTCCGTTAGGGTCGCTTTGTCGCCCTCTTTCGGGATTCTTTGCGCGGGCGTCCAAACTGGAAATATTTAGGGACTTCTGCGCGTCTCTGTGGGCCTGTTTGCCCACGGACCTGCGATCTTCTACGGCTCCTTCACCTCATCCCTGCCTCCCGAGGGATGCTTCCACAATAGATCAGCTGGTGGGAGTAGCGAGGTATCCGCCTTCGATACACACATCCTACGAGTATCATGCGTATGAAAATCAACATTTCTAAGAAGTAATCTCTATTAATAAATATCAACTCCATTAATTTAAAAATATACAACCCGAGATAGCAATATATTAAAATTAATGAAATATTCCTTGTATAATGTGTTTTTGGGAAATAATACTTTCTGAGTCATGGATACTGACGCCCAGAAACAAACATCATATGCCAATCCAGATTCCCTAGCTTCCGTACGTACTCTTACCGATGTGTCTTCTTTCACCTACATTCCGACACTAAATTGGTCTGGCTTCATTTCTTAATATGTGCCAACAATGCTTGTACTTATATATACCTGGTTACTTATATATATATATATTGTTGCCTGGTTACGCTCCGGACGTATCACCTTTCTCGTATAATAACTTTACAGCTTCGCTTTATTATTTGTGTACAATTGTGACGTATCATCTCAAAGAATTGTTTAGCCGTCTGTTTAATGGATTTGTTTACATTTATTTCCTATTGAAGTGTTAATGTTGCACTTAGCGACGTTAATGGTTAACGTTCAACTTATTTTCATGATGAGATAAACCATATATTAATTCATAATCGGAGTATTTTATACTTTCTTGAAAAGTATAGAATACACTACACTACGTATACAAATACTACGTATTTACAAACTTGATAAATACGCATTTATATTGACATTGATGTTATCTTATTGCAATTCTAAGTAAAAACCTCTATCCATCCAGTGTAAGTCTAAAGAATAAGCTGTATAAGATGTATAAACGATACCTTCATACCAGCACGATTCCTTACAGACTTTAAATTTGTTAAGGCTTTTATTAAAGCGGAGAAAAACCTTCAAGGCTAAACTTGAGTGGAAGTTTCTCAGAGGTTATGCTTTTTAAAATTAAAAGAAAATGATTGCATAATTATGTAAGCGGTCTGAAGGACTTTGTTACAGTGCTGTATGAGAATGACCCTCTCTCGCTTGCGACTGACTGTACTGCTCGATGCACGTAGCCATTATTGGCCTAATGCTAATGGCAGATCGATTTTCTAAGCGGTACCTACACCTGCACACGTAGTGGCATACTATGTCCTGGTTTAATGGACCTTTCCTCACCTGCACTCTCCATAATCTAATCGACCATCGGCAGATCCATATATGTAAATGCTTCGCCGGAGTTTCACGCCGCCCTTCTTATGCCCAGTATTTTAAATATTTAAATACTAAGGAGTCGCAATATCGCTAAGAGAACCATATAAAACAAATTGAATCGTAAATCTTGGACAACTTTTAGTATTCTCTGAAACACTTTCTATTGAAACTTTGTAATCTAAATGGAGTGCTAATAAGGTTGTAAATTAGAGCATCTATAAATATTTAATAGCTTATCTCAAGGATTACAGTTATGTCCTTGTAGACTGCAAGAAGGGTTCAGATTTTCGTAACACTGTCATTGACAATAGAAGGCTTACAGAAGAATATTGTAAGCAATGGATATGGTGTAAACATTAATAAAATGAAAACAATGGGTTTAAAAAATGGCTAAGTGTATGGCAGGGATGAAAAATGGTATTACAAGGGGTTAAAAATACCAAATGTTAAGTATTTCTCCTATTTAGGAGTAATGTTTACTATGAGAGGAAAATGGAACAAACATCTCTCAGTAACTAACTACAGCGTTGGGCAGATAAAACCGGCCCCCATCTCATTCTATATAACTTGGAAAGAAATTATGTTGGTTATCCTTTCTTCAGCATATTTAGTTCCATTGCTGTTGTAATTATACTAGCTACCGTTTCTTTAGCTTCATTGTTGTTTTTGTTGTTGCTCTTGCTTCTTACAAATGATTGACAACGATTTATAAACTGTTGTGTTTGCTGTGTAAAGAGCTGTTTTGTGCAGTATATAAGCGTGACTTATTCAACAGCAGAGCATGTATTCATTGTAGAGGCATACATACAGACCAGCCGTATCAAGGAATCACGACAATAATTATTCAAAGACAAAATATATCCGCTTCGCTCAGCACCAACGTAAAGCAGCATTCAAGATTTGGTGCAAAAACGACGTATGACTGGATCCATTAGAAATGTAACAAATTCTGTCAGGACACCTCGGTTTATGGCGCGAATTAATGAAATGATGACTGGCAGTCCTCGAAAGTTTACCACGAGATAGGCTCAACAGGTTTATGCGAGTAGGAGAACTTGCGGACGTATCTTTGAAATTAAAACCGTACCGAGTTACAGCGTACATCTGAAGGAGCCCAACAGGGATAAGCGTATACATTTCTGTACTGGTTATTGAACATAGTTACAGATGGTCATATGGACCCGCTGATGTTGATCATGAGTGATGGGGCTTGGTTTCATCTATCGGGCTCTGTAAACTCCCAGAACATGTTCGGGCAACTTCTACGCGATCAAAAGATCGGTGTATGGTGCGCTATAGCTGTGAAATGCATCCATGGGTCCAATATTCTTCGATACCACAGTCAACACAGATATCTACTTCGCCTTTTTGGATGAAAATTATTCCCAACAGAAGAGGAGGGTATTTACTGCTTCTTACAGGATGAGGTAACATGTCACTGAGATGTCACTTATCCGTATTCATAAGATGCTCATTGAGGAGAGGACTGTGAGTGAAGGCTTATGGCCACCGCGGTCACCATATATGTCGACATGTGACTTTAAGTGTAACAGCAGAATCCCCATTCCACTGATGAACTGAAGGATAACATCAGGAATTGCATCACCCATGAGGAACTGACATGTGTTTTTATGAACTTGTGCAGAAGTGTGTAGATCCAGGTGGAGGGCATTTACAATATTGATTATGAGGGTAAATAGAGGACACGTTCATTTATTCATTTTCTTCCATTTGAAGATTGTTTCAAATGAATGTGTTACACGGGCCGGTTTTATCTGCCCAACCCTGTCAGTTAAATGAATTATTACGTACTCTCAAGCGTATACCTGACACATTAGAAAAGATGTGTAACTCTATGATAGGCCGATTTTGTTATACGGAAGTGAAATTTGGGGATGGGAAAGAGCAGAGCATGTAAATAACACGCGGATAGCATTTTGGTAAAGCGATCTTGGAGTTTCACGAGGCATATCAAATTCTGGGGTAATGAGGGAGGTGGGATGTTATGAAGACACAACACTGTAAAACAAGAGCAGTGAAGTACCGGCTGATGCAGGGGGATAATTCCACATTACGGTCCAAATGTTATAAATACCAGCGAGAAAACCTGTCTCAAGTTTTGAGCAGCTGATTTTGAGAGGTTTGATGAGAATAGGAACGGTATGGCAAAGAGTTGAAACGAACGACAAAAACATATGTCATAATCTCAAAAGAAGAATAATAGATATCATCCGACAGGAAATAGGAGCAGATTGTAAAATTAAACCTTCCATAAATCTTGCCAACTAAATAAAATTTGGGGTAAAGAGGATATATACATAACTTAAGAAGAAAGTAAAGACCAGGAATGGCATGGTTTATACTAGGAGGCTGGAGGGCACAAAAAATGACTGACGATTCTACCAAGAGATTCTGCCCATTTTGTGATTTGGATGAACACTGGGTACATATTTTGGCGGAATGTGCACAATGGGAGAACCAGCGACAATTAAACTCAAAGAAAAATTCAAAGTCCTGCTAGTAGGAGATTGAATGTTGGGCTCTATTGTTTGACCAGAGGAACAGGCAAAACGTGGGCAACTTCCTGGCTAAAGTGCGCGAAGCCAGGTCAGGTTCACTCAGTAAGTCCGAGGCAATTTATCTCCGTTTTCCTTTTTCTTGTTTTGTTTCTTTTGCCATCTTACTTTGTGTCTTAAATATGCATGTACGGCCAATGACCCATGTAGAAAGTTCTTGGGTAATAACTTTAATAATTTAAACAAATAAAGATACCTTACCCACCTTCCACTGTAATTCAGTCCAAACTATTATGGCAACGAAGGAAAGCGCGATGCAAACATCTGCTAAAGCTTAGACGTAGCTGACTCAACAATCATTGCAATACTTAGAGTGTTTAGACGAGAGAACTTAGATTCCAGCCTAGTATTTTAAAACGCTCTGTCACTATATGCATGAAATATGCCGAAAGTAAAAATGTTAGAAGAATGGATTAGCATATGTGAAATATGATCCGTCAGGCCACTTAAGTATATTACAGCATGTGAAATAGTTGAAATTTCATTCATAGATTTTTACGGTACCTTTCGCGGTGTATACATTGCAAACTTTCACCTTAAATAATTTATGTTATGAATTAAAATTTGAAGCAAATAACGGAACAATAAGGTTAAAAGCTGGCATTGCATTGTTAAGTCCATATCTACACATTACCATTTATTTTAACACATATATGAACTATCCAAATAAATGCTTTATACACATCAAATTAATTATGATAAATATTTTGTTGAAAATAGACTAATTTAAATTGTAATTCTGTATTGACATAACAACCAACTGTTTAAGAGTTAAGGGCGGCCATAAAGCTTGCATGAAATTACAAATGAAGAAGAAGAAGAAGAAGAAGAAGTAAAAGAAACAAAGATGCTTATCGTTTCAAAGTGTACTACTTAAAATGTGGAGAAAATTATATGAAAATAGTAAAAATGCATATGGTGTGCAATTAAGCAATTTACTTAGGTCTATTTTTTTTAAAAATCTCAGAGAAAGTAATGTAATTACTAGTTTTCAAAGTATAGCATGAGAGGTACGTTACACAGAGAGAGTGGGAGTGGGAGGTTGTGTGCGAGAGAGGGGGAGAGGTAGAGGGAGAGAAACGCCGTGATATACTTGAAGAAGGTAAATCCGGAAAGAACGTGGGAGATGGAGTGCGTGAGGATGAATAAATAGAGCGATAGATGAATTCCCGTAAATAACACATCCACGAAAGATGAGCTTTAAATTTTGCTAAGAACTAATAATAGTGCCACTAATATAGCCGCTGCATTTATTTTAAATAACAATTAAAACATTTCACAATGGTCTATGGTAGGTGAAACTTAGCGTCTTAAACTTGGTAGAGAACCCTTGGTTTTAAGAAACTCCTAAAGGAAAGCACAAAACGGGCCAAAAGCAGGGTCTATAAAAGTAAAAATATAATGCAAATTAGATCATAAATGCAGTAGATCCATTTTGAATCTAGGCCCAAAATTCTCCATTACAGCTTGTAAATTGGATCATTTTCTTTGCCGTTCCACCTCGTAGCACGCCAAGTTTATAACTGAAAAACCATAAAGTTCAGACAGAAAAAAGGCTCTTCTTCTCCCCTCTCCATTTTGGGAGAAGCGAAGTAAAATTATATATAAAAAAAGGACACAGGCAAAAATCACTAACTACAGAAAAAAAGGAGGCAGCAAGTTTCCGATGACTAACCCAGCGTCGTTGTGACGTTTCAATATCAACAGTTTCCATAGAAACGCAATAACGTGGCGCCCATTTTTATACACACCAGAGAGTGGGGGAAT
Organism: Deroplatys truncata; assembly: GCA_030765065.1. Lineage (NCBI taxonomy): Eukaryota > Metazoa > Arthropoda > Insecta > Mantodea > Mantidae > Deroplatys > Deroplatys truncata. The sequence continues at coordinate 237,254,495 of CM060978.1, read as the reverse complement.
AAATGAAGGGGGAAGGTGGGGAAACAATCAAAACTGGAAAGAAAGCAAAAAAAAAAAAAATAGTTGGGGAAAGAGGTGGACTGAAATTGGAGGGTAAGGAAGAAAGGGAAGTGGGGAACATCGAAATGGTGAAAGAGAAAAAGAAAAAGAAATAACAGCAGTGCGGCGGAAACTTAGAAATCCATGTTTTTAAAAGAAGGAGGATACCAGGCTGTTATATCGCCAGACATGGTGAATTTTTGTGACAAGCGCGAAATATTTACTATAAAGGGACTACATTTCGGACTTTGTCTTCCGACAAATAACAAGTACAGAGGCTTTTGAGTGAGCAAGTAAGACTTTGAAAATGTTGTGTGTTAAAAAGAACTAATGTATACCTTTTTAATTAAGTGAATAAAGAGATAGCTGTTCAATGTTGCAAGATGCATAAATATTGCCATGACTCATTCCTCTGCCTAAACACATAATATAACTGTAATCGAAACTATTCGCTAATTTTCAGTTTTAGAAAGTTAACCGATCTCAAGGTCTATTCGTGACTAAGCTGAAGACAAAATAGTATTTTAAAAATATTTTTATATGTGCGTTTGTTACCTCTTCAGTCAGAAACGAGTCTCTGAATTTAGATTCCACTTGGAGAATATACTAAATAGTTATTTAATTGCGTTCCAAAAAATAGGGTTCTAATGAGACAAAATAAAATAAAAAATAAAATTTGTGAAATCTGTTAAACGACAAATGTTTATAAGCAGAATACATTTGGCAAGTTTAGTTATTTACAACATTTTGATAGGACGAATATGTACAAACCTTTGGTTACTGTTATCCCTGTACGTAGGCCAGTTAGGCGTAGCGTAATCCTGGAACCTTTAGTGTCATTTACTGGCTATCACAGGAAGGTAATTGCATACAAGTCATAAAAAATCTGATGTGTTACGCTCACATGACTTTCTCCACACATGCACAAACTATTTTTGCAAACGGTTATTCTCCATCTAGGTCATGTTAATTGAGATAAACATTTGCAGAAGGTATCTTATTCTATGTTTCTTGTAGGTGCAAAGGGAACGTGATAGGCTTTAAGCGATAGTCAAATATTTGAAGAGCTGGTTGCTATGTGGCGCATTCCATTCTCTTTGTATGTTCAGGATATTTAAAAAAAGAAGAACAATGAATTCCTATTTGAGAAAAAGTATAAGTATTGGAAAATTAAAACAAATAAAAAGGAATATCTTGAAAATGGTTCACTCGACAAAAAAATGTATTTGACATAAAATGTGTTTTAATGATATCTACATTTTTGGTGTAGTAAAATTTTATATATCTCTTACGGTTTACCAGTTATACAAAAGTCATTCAGAATGAAGAGGACTATTGGGGGCATTTCCAGAAAATTCAAGATATGCATTTCATTTGTCATAAAAGTATCTTAAACATATGATATTTTAATCAAAACCGTTAGAGCCATTTTTGAGAAAATCAAAATTTTCGAAAAATGTTCCATATAAAGGATAGTCTGGGGTGGGGGACTTTTCTAAAATCTTCGTGTCGCATCTTTGAAAGATACTGAAACTATATACCAAGTTTGGTGTTTATCTGACTTTTTGTTTTTGAGTTATGTTATGCACAGACACACAAACACACGGACCTTTTTCTAAAAATGCTTTTTTTATACAGGGAGCCTCAAAACTGTATTGCTGGTGAAATCTCGATATCAAATTTTTTGGGTGGAATGCAATACTTCTACTTACGATACGTAGTACAGGAAGTAAAAAAGAACTCAGGAATATGCGTGCGATAAAACTATTTATTCATGTTTTAATTATGCACAACGACCCAGAAAAGAGAGAGAGAGAGAGAGAGAGAGAGAGAGAGAGAGAGAGAGAGAGAGGGTGTGTGTAGGAAGCTGGAAAGAGAGAGACAAACTTAGAGAGAATGGAAGAGTAGTAGAAGATGAAAATAAAAGGAGATTGAGAGCGAGGGAGAGGGAAACAGATAATGCGTAGTTTACGCAGCACCGGGGACGAGCTGTGGGTTCTGCAGGAAGTGATTGAACGTTATGCAACCCTGAGCTACAGACTGCTATGGATCTTGATATCTAACATAAGTTAGGCTTGATTCAGATTACAGGCTATGCAACACCTTAAATCTTTTCCCTGAGGCAGCTTCTGACCGGACAGCACTAATGGGTGACAAGCCTGGCCATTTATATCATTTCAATAGGTTGCAGATTTAAGTAGTTCCACGAATCTTCGATTTTCTATCCATAGAACATAGTTTTTTTATAAATAATTAAATGACAACACCTATCGGTCAATCAACGACCTCATTGGTAGGGTCACTCGAATTAACAATAACATGTTGCTTAGTAATCAAGTTTATTTTTTGCTTCTACGTTCATCGCTTTACCATCATCTCTACATTGATTCGTTTACTTTACTCCATTAACGAATTCGTTTTTATGGCTTCAAATGTCCAGTGTTTAATGTTGTTTGATCTACTTGGTTTTACTTGGAATAAAAACTAATACAAATTTGAATGTTTTGCTAAGAAAGACAAAACAGATAAGTCAGTGCCGTGATTATTATAATTATGTAATAAAAATGCGGAGCAAAGATTATGCTTTCTCAAAAGTGGTAATGGTTTCCTTTTGTTAATTTAATGTCTGTTTTAAATACATGTTTGTTGTCATAAAACAACACTGTTTCCAAATTCAATTTTAAAGTAATTATATCATGAAACAAAAATTGTTTAAATTGAATCAAATCAATAGAAAATGATCACCAATCATTGCAATTACCGCAGATAACTGTCGTTTCTAGTCATCACAGGAAACTTCGGAGTTCTGAGTTCTAAAGTGGTACAGCTGCTGTAATTTCAATTCTTTTCTCTTACTTGTGGTTGATGAGATATCCCCACCCTATGGTTGATATGTACACAGAACAATCACGAATTAACACTTAGAACACTCCATAATTCATTCTACTTACAAATCCGAGACAAAAATGTTACAGAAATGATCTCTTCAGGTGCTAAAGGTTTCCTGTAATAGTCTCTTTATCTCACAATATTGTGTACAGTGATGTATTAAAATAAAATTATCAATGTAACTTGTTTTCGGTTAATGACAAAATGTATCACCCAATTTTGTCATTTGCTGAATATTTCATTAAAAAAACAAGAAGGTAAGAAAACGTGAATGTCAAGAAATACAGAAATACTTTCGAGTGTAGTGTGCAAGAGAATATTATACCGCGTATCCACGAATTCACTAACTGTTCACAAGCTTATACTACCGATAAATCGAAGATAACATTGTTTAAAAAACTATTTCCAAGAATAGAAGCTCTAATGATATAGCCGCAAAAGATTAACATATCAGAAGGCGCGAATGCCAGGTACTATGCACTAAAGGCCAGCTTGCTCGATGTACTGGCAGTGCAAGTTGCCTTTCATCAAGTACGTCGGCGAGCCGCAGGCTGTTAGGATGGTAAACACGCCTTCTGAAGAACTGTTACATTGGGAAAAGTTATTTAACATATTTGTTCCTGATTACTGGAAGACTAATGCTGCAGTTATCGCGCAATTACATATGCACATGTATTTTTAGAACGCAACACTTTGAAAATGCTCTCTGCGATTCCTGATACGCTTTTTAGTACTTTAATTTCTTTTCTTTTTTCTATCAAATGAAATAATTTAAGTTGCGTTTAAACTTTTGAAATTATATATATACAAAGCAGTTTTATTATTGACCTTCAAAACATATTTGAAATGCATGTCAAAGAGGAGAGGGGGTATGGGTCCTCAACCACAGAGGTAGCGTTAAGAGATGATGTTGGCTCCGTTCGTATTTAACACAAGGTATTAATAATTTTCGGAAACAAACTCTGGAGTAACTGTTGACCCGGTAGGGAGCAATAAAGGGGTTGTGCCCATATAATTCGAAATATAGCGTATTTTACAGTTAAGTTCATCAGTCATCACCATAGGAGATGCTCCAAGCGAGCACAATATAATGATCAACAAACCGATGATGGGTTTAAGAAATTGCAAGCTGTCGTGAAATTGAAACATTTGCAGACATCCTTTTATCCTATTAACGCATGCAATCATCCTCCAAATTTCATAACATTAGTTTACTACCAGAAATGTGAATTTGTTTTTTAAGACAGAGAGCTTAACATCCCTTATAACAACGAAGGTGTGTCAAGACGAAATGGGAGAAATGAATGAATACGCAGGGTTCCACGGCGGTCTCCATTATCGCTTTTTCTCCTTTTTCCAGAAAATGCCACATCAATTTGTGTTGATATTTTCGCCGATGTTTCATTCTTCATATCAAGAGCTTCTTCTGGAAACTGTCCACTCTGTGGCAATGACTAGGAGGTGCTCTCAACATGAAGGGCGAATCGGCGGCAAAAATAGGAACACAACAAATATGGTGACCTTTACCGGAAGTAGTGGTAATCAAGATTGAAATGAATGTTCAAATGAGCAAGGGATTCTCGAAACAGAGTTTCTTCAAATGAATTAAACATGTTAAAAATGCATTTATTAGGTTATTTTCTGTATTTAAATACCAGAAAATAAAACTTACTTGGGGTCTAATAGAAAAGTTATGTACCTTGAAAACAGTAAAACTGGAGCAAAATTTATTTGTGTTAGTCCACAACTTTTAATAAGTAACAACAACAATAATAATAATAATGTATAAATATGCTGGTGTTTTGATTCTTTGTCAAGCAAACGCACTACACAAAATATTTTAAGGCGTAAAGAACGCCCACTTCACAATATGCACACGCATTCAGTCCAAAAGCAAATGCAAACGCAGCTGGAAGTTCAAATTACTTTTCTCATGTCTGACATAAAGTTATAAACAAATTGGTAAAATAACTGCATAGATTTCAATTTTAACTGTCATATATGTAACTCACCTTCTCTTGATGAGGATAATGATCAGAATGAGGGAAAACGCCATAATGGGCCACCATAGAACTGAAATCGTACAGTCGAGTGCATGGAATGATGACCATACAATGCACAGTGATTTATATTGGTAAGGAACTACTAAACCTCCTCTGCCACGTCCAGTTCCCACCCCTTACTTGGATTTAACACTTCGCTTATAATTTGTGTTACGCCGCCTCGTTTCCTTCCTGAGCTAAAACCGACCTGTGTTCGTGGGTTAATGTATGAGTGCCAGACTTTTGACATCAAACCAATATGAGACGGACTCATCCAGGGGATTGTTGAGGACCGTCGTTGCGAAGTATACCTTCCAGCCACTCAGGTGAAATGTTTCCATAGTCCTCTCCTTTCGCTGCTTACCTAGGCCTGACATTTGTACATAGGCAATACGTGTGTTGAATTCAAACCAATAAGCGATTGGTTCACCTAATGCAATACAGGTATGAACAGAGATAAGGGGATTCTGTCAAAATTAAATAAAAAACCACTAAAGTTCGATTCCGTGCACTCGACTGTACCTGGTGTTCAACAACCTTAAGAAATTCTCTCATCCTTTACTCAAATATATGAATATTGGTGCATGTGATTTGTTATAATTATTACATCAACCAAAGTGAACTAAATAATTTTTCCGCGTGAAATTATATACGTGAGCACATTAAGTTAAATAATGTAAGTTAGTAGTGTTTACAGAATTTACGCAAGTTGGAAATCGCTCGTGGCTTTTTTCTACATTTTTATTAATGGACGCTCTTTAACTGCTATGATTCTTAACGTCCCATTTTATATTGAGTGTGAAAGACCGTAAATTTTGCTCAAAGACCCTTTTATCACGCTTGAGGTTCTTTTAAGTGTCATAAATCTACGACACCGGATTTACTTCCCTTCCAAAGGAAGCCATGCTAAGGATTTTTACGCAATAAAAAATCTATCGCCCTTCGCCGGGCTTGAACCACGATCTCGGGAACGGAGGCTAATTAGCATGGTACCTTTAGACCACGGAGCACGTTAAAGGTCGCTCGCGCTATTAGCATTACTCTGAAGTAGGCGTGGGAATGGGAGAACTATGGAAATATTGAAGAGCCTAATCTTACATAAAATATAGTAGCAACATTTTCATTCTAGGTGGTGCATTGAACGGCACACAGAATTTGAGATTTAGAACAATGACGTCGTTTTTCTGAAGCAATTGCTCACCGAAGAGATTAAATTTGTTTTGTTTGTACCAAGGAATTTTCAGTTAAGTTTTTGCGCATAAATCCTTTCCAATATGCATGTTTTGCATTCTGCGATGCCCACATTAATTTTCCAATGGTTTGGTAAGAACAATATATTTTGTCATGGCAGTCAACTGCGAAACAATGCAGATCTCTGTGCGGTTTTAAGCCTCCTGCAACGAGAGGCAATTATCAACACTGGTTTGGAACCTATGAATGAAACGGTTTCTGAACACCAAAAGGTTGGCTATGGCCATCGGGCAGGTTTGGAAGACGAGAAGAAAAACCTGAGAATACAGTTTCTTCAGTATGGTGCGGCGCAACCAATCACTAATGCAAAGATGGTCTCTGCTAACAATAAGAAGAAATGTTGTCAGAGGCACGGATACAAACAAAATAGTGGTTGAGAAAGAATTGCATTCCATGAAACTATACAACACTGCGGCAAAAAACTGCAGACAAGCCTAAAAATTCACACGAAACCAAAGTTTGAACTCACAAAGGTCTGATACCAGACAGGATAGTGGGGACTGTTCATAGTTATAAGCCTGGTTAGAATAAGTGACATATACCAACGTCATACAGAGAAAAGAATGTCAACTACTTCATTTCGTTTACTGACTTTAGCGCCACTAACACGGAATAACACGCTTCCTCACTTTTTTATTGTACTGAAATCTTAATTAGAAGAGCAGTGCTCTGGGTTTACTTACGTAGTAAAAACTCATCGTGAATAATTTGTTATATTTGTATAAGTCACATCACTCCAGAATCCGTTTGCATAATGAAAGTTACTCAGAGTTAACGAATGTTTGTAAACTCCTGCCGAATTTGAAATGTATTATTCTTTTTGCAGGAAGCAGCGAGAGTTGAAGCTGTTATAAACAATAAAAAATGTGGTTTAATGTGCCCTACAAGTCGACAGCTTTAAGTACTTTGAATAGACTTTCTAAAAGGAATACTTTTATATATATATTGTCATAATTAATAAAACCAATCCTAGGTTTCGTAAATTTTATTTTTCCTAAACGGCTTGTTACAAGTGCAGCAATGAAATGTTCAAGTCTTTCTGCCTTCACTACTCTGATCTCTGGTTTGCTCATTCTGCTGTTTCTCTTGTTTTATAGCTTCCGTTCGTTCGGAAATTTCTAGGTTGGTTCTCTGGGTTCCTTCTAGACAGTTTCCGATCTCTGAGAAAGGACCTAAACCTCTCGGTGACAGCGGTGGCTCTAAGTTTTACATGAAAAAACAACTAAAGAAATTGTCACACTGTATTCATTTTAAGGGGGTGTTGTTTAAGTTGTAGATGGCAAAGGTTTAATAATGTCATTTTTGCATTAACGGTTCATAACGGATATACACAATGGAGCATAATTGTGCTACTCCAGAAGTCAGCTGATGTAACCCATCCTGTACTCTTTCACTTATTTACGACAGGTTAGTATTTGGGGGGGGCTTTTGAACTGTCAAAGGAGAAATTATGCCATCTTCCCTCTTTCTGCCCACTTACTCAAGTTTTACACTCTTGGTTTAGAAGTTTATGTTTGAAGTTAGAATTCCATTTATGGAAAAGTGTTTGGATATTTTTAGGTGTTCCTAATAGAAACAGAGAAGGCCAATAAAAGAGCAAGAAAAACACCAGCACATTTTAAGCTAATTCGAAATAAGATAAGGGGAAGTTCCCCCAATATTTATGATTTAGTTTTTTCATAGTGATTTGCATTTTTGTAGAATTGCACTTCGGTAAAGGTTCGTTTAGTAATATCGGAATGGCCACTCCATACAATGGATATTTTATATAAGCCAGCAGAGCTTCCGTTATTATTAAATCCGAAAAACCTTCTTTTTCTCTCTCTCTCACCTTCCTTCAACTTTTCACTTTCTCACATCTTCCCATTTCCTGCTTCATTCTTCCTCTTTATCTCCCCTTTTCCCGTCCTCTTCCTCTGTGTCATTCTCGAAGACTTAAAAATCGGCAGTGTGCAGTAAAAATAAAAACCTGAGTTATAAGATATAAGAACAAAAGTATGTATGTGTTCCTCATGAACAGGGGATCGGAACTATGTTGCTTCCCGTAATAACTGGTTTATATACATGTTATAATCAAGGAAAAGGTTATTCATCATATAAACGTTTTTAAGGAAATAATTGTCACAAACATTTTGCTTATAAACTTTCTGTCACAAATATTCATTAATATGTAATATATTTAGATATTTTGATTACGTGTTCACGCACAGCCTCCCAACCAAACCTATACCTAGTCCATTTGCAAAGTAATTCCTAATGTATGTCAAGTTATAAGTAGAGTATAAGTAAAAGTATAAAACAAAGAGTCAGACAAACAAAATTATTTATAAATACTGTTTTGGTTTCAGGGTTGCTCATTATGTACGTTATTTGCTCAAAATCCAAAATTACTAGAAAGAATGTTATTGTATTATCATTGTATGTATATATTGATAGAAATAATAAAGTTATAATTTACAATTGGGCCATAAAACACAATCTTAATGAGTGTGCCGGTTTAAATTCTCTTAATTAGTTCAACATGCCAGGAACATGGAAAGCACTAGGTTTAAAAGTAGCAAATGTTTTATCATTTCCCCCACAATCTGTAGATATGCATTAGAAATACAAAACAGATAAACCTTCAACATTTATTGCAAGTCACTGCTAGGTGTTGTAATTGTTGCTTATTTGAGAAACTGAACAGAGGAGCGAGAGCAACAGAATTTCTCCTTAAGTTGTCATCAATACCTTTGTTTGTATCACTCAGGAATTGCTGTGGAACACAGTTAAAACAGTAATACTACAATAACTCTCTGAAAAATAAAAATTTGAACAAAAATGAGAACTTATGCGAAATATGTATTTCTTCTACATGATATTTGATGTTTATTAGCCTCTTTGCCAGATAGAGTTGTCATAATATAAATTAGAATTAAAGAACAGAATCATTAAAGCTTTATTTGAAAGTATTCCTTAAGATCATGAAGTGGATTTGCCAGCAGTGTTGAACGAACACGTGTCTTGAATGCAGGCACAGACATGTTATATCTAATAGCAGAGCATTATAATATGTGTAAGACATACGAACAAAAATGTTTTTAGTATAACTGATTGAGCACCAGATGCGATCTTTTGAAGACGTTTTTTGCCCCACGTTTTGGGAGCCAATTAGAAGAAGGTTTGTTTCTGCTAGTATGGAAAGTCAGTTTGAAGATGTATATTATATTTCGACTGTTGGGGAGCCAAACTTGAATTAGTTGCAACCGCATGTAGGACACAACTTTGTAATTTGATTGTTTCTTTAAATATTGTATATTTATGTTTGCTTCGGCTGCGTCAGTATTTATATTTTTTTAGAGACATGAATGTCTTAGCAGGGAGGTGGTGCGACTGAAGAATGTAGGCTTACACAGATTATAATTTTTATTTCACTCCTTTTATTATGCTTGACACAATTTAAATAACACTTCACTGATATAGAGAGCTGTGAGATTCTTTTATTAATTACTTGCACTTTTTAACACGTAAACTATTTTTCGTCTCACACGAATACATATTAAATTTCTCGAGGACACATCTCGCGTCCGTCTTGGAACACTGTCTACAACCAACGCGTCCAGTTATAAGCGCTGTCTACAAGCAACTGACTTGATTTCTACCGCCTAAATTTAAAAATTTCTGTATTTCAGGTCTCTGATTGGCTATTCCTAATCCAATAGATTTTTTCTGGTTGTTGATTGGCTATTTTATAAACTGTCACAAAATTTACATTATTGTTGCTCCAATAATGACTAGTAGCATTAAAGTTTCAAATTCATTATTGCCTCAAGGCTACCTCATTGTTACCTCATTGTTAGCAACTCCCAACCTATTATTCTCACAACTCCTACATTATTAAATTATGTAATACATTCAGATAACATTATTACACATGTATACAATAATATAAACATATACAATGACTGTAATATACACTTTTTATATATTGTTACATACACATATTGCTTTAAGGCGGGCTGTTATTGAATTTATATATTATATAATTAGACTGAAATCATTTAAGTGTTAAAAATACTGCCTCACTTTTAACTTTCTCCACTACGTATGGCAAGTAGGGGAAGTTTTGATTCTACCCAAAAATTCGATATTGAGATTTCACCGGAACTACATGTTTTGAGACCCCTTGAATTCAAATAAAGCGTTTTTTGGAAACATGTCCGTATGTGTGTCTGTGAACACCATAATTCAAAAACGAAAAATCGGAAAAATGCCAAACTTGGTTTTTAAGTTCAATATCCTCCAAAGATGCGACACGAACATTTTCAAGCCCCCAAACCATCCTTTACATGGAACATTTTCCGAAATTCTTTATTTTCTAAAAAAATGGTTCTAACGACTTTGATTAAACACCATATATGAAAGATACTTACATGACAAATAAAATGTATGTGTTGAATTTTCTGGGAATAGCCTATGAAGTCCTCTTCATTCGGAAAAAGTTTTGTGTAATCTTATATAACTGGTAAACGTTAAGCGATAGACGAGAAGATACTACACAAAGGGATGAATTTTTAAAATAAGCTTTTTGTGACATAAGCCGTTTCTGAGATATTCGCTATTAAAGATTCCAGTTGTACATTTATTGGTCATTCTCTTAAAGTCCTGTCAAGATTCAGTTATTTATCGCAATTACGTGGAAACAGTCTGCAATTTTAAGGCCAGCGTATAGCGTCCAGTTCTTAAACACTTGACTATCGCTGTTCCCTTTGTAATGTAGCTATTTCTGTAAGGGTATATTTGGATTATAATGTAGTAGATGGAAAAATAAGTTTGAGTAAGCTTCTATACTACTAATAAACGATGGAGAACAAAGAAAGTCATGTGAAATTATCACATAAGATTTTAGTATAAATAACCTGCATATTGAGATATGGTTGTCCCACTTGAGAATTTCATATCTAAGGTCATATGGCCGTAATAAACCATAACTAGGTGTGCTCTTGATAGAGTACCTTTTATTATTCTAGTCATAGGTATACCACCCTATTTATAGTTTAATGTAGTTCGATGGTTTGAGAAAAAAGGTAGGGAAAAGTCCTAACGACTGTGCACGAAGACAGCACTAACTGGTCCAAAAGTAGGTAGAGAATGCCTGTTAATGGGTTTTGTTTGAGGCTGATAAACCAAGGATTGAACTATTTTAGAAATGTACAGGAGTGTAGTTGGTGCAGCAGCCCCACTTTCTTGAACATTCATTTTGAAAATGCAGTATACTAATTACAACCATAATTCCATATTCATGCAAGTATCTAATCTTCAATGAAAAGCTGTAGGTTTTAAAATTTGTAATTATTTGTTTAAAAAATTGTAGTCACCTGTGCTGTTCATTACAACAACAACTTAAAAGAAAGACCGAGAAACTTTCAGGACTGTGTACTAGTTGCAAGCTAATGTGAATATTATTTTATGTGCATCATAGCATTCAAATTCACAAATGGTATTATTTTCATTTATTCATCTGTGTACTGAAGTCCTCACAGCTTAACCTTGTGTGCATTTTTAATGGAACTGGAACAGATATTCAAAACCTATTTGTTTTTCAGCGATTTTGAAGATGGTAAACATTATAGCATTAATGACCACTAAAGTTTTCTGTAAAGGGATTAGTTTCGAAATAAATTTTGCTATCTGCTCTCTTATTACCTGCTATCCTGTTTGCCCTCCATCTCTCTGAAGGATGGCCGTTTATTCCCTCCAAGTATGTACTGATGGAGGGACTTCACGCTGGGCAAACGATTTGGTCTACTTGTAAATAACCAGTGTTTATCCTATGCTCTGTGCTAGTTCCCAAGCATATGATAACCGTTGTATGTTATCATCTCAACTCTTTCTATGCAGAGGTGTGTTGAAGCGCAGTAATTCTGTTTTTATAGTCTGATTTGAGCTTGTGCTGTTCCGGTTTTGTAATTCAAGTACATCTTGCTCGGAATATGAAGAATGCGAGTAACAACTGTAGTGCAAATAGTAGTGAGATATTCCATTTTGGTTTCCGAGCTCAATTCTCTTTATTAAAACAACTTTCCTTGCTTCCTAAGTTCCGCACGCTAAACAGCGCCACAAGCCTACTTCCGCTACCAAGACCACCCTCATGTAAAATTTATGTTCTTAAGGAGGTCTCTAACTAGAAGCCGCGTGGTCTTAAATTTGAGCCACAGTAAGTATATAGATTGGTAGTGAGGGGAAGTCGATTATATTGGGGAGGGTCAACTATAGCGGCTGTTTCTGCCTTTGCTCTCTTACAAACATGAAAAATTACTTCGTTTCGGCAGAATGGACACCAAAAACGCTTTGGAAGTATAGAGAACGAGTGAAAAGAGCAAACATACCAACTAAAAGAAGAAGGGAGCTCGTGAACGGCAGTGGAAGGGGAAGGAAAACGGAGAGAGGTGCAAAAACGAGTGGGAAAGTTCGATATAAATTGCAATGCCTAGGGCATTTGGTTCGGGTCTAGATGCGGTAATTTGACAAGGAGTTCTTTTTTAGGTATTTTAATGTTTCTTCTCAGTAATCGCAATGCCTTTATTTACGTTTCTAACATGTCTTATTGTTCACAGAAAAGCCTGCTAGAACCATCAGTGTGATAGGTATACAAGACGTGTTTTTAAACTCAGTGCCGATACTTTTGTTAAATATAACATTATTTTCCAAATATTTTATTATACTTCATTACCATACGCCTTACCTACTTCTCCACACAGTCACCGCGTTATTGTCGTGATGGGAAACCAGTTTTTGTGTGCCTTCGTCAAAGAATGATGCCGCCTGTGATGAAAGCAAAGCCTGCACGTCTTGTATCACATCTCCGTCGTTGAAATGTTTTCCACCAAGGAATTTCTTCAGATGAAGAAACATAAGAAAATCGCTTGGTGCCAAATTTGGACTGTATCTAAAGTGTTGTTGTTCCCAACCAAATGAAGAGATCACATTTTGAGTTTGTCTTTGCGTGGCCGGGCATTGTCACTCATTACTGTTTCGTAATTAACCTCACACAATTGGCGATGAATATTTCTCGCATTCAAAAAACGAATCAATGATCTGACTTCCGTCTGCGGATCGTTCGATTGTTTTGAACACTTCGAATCGCTCTTACAACAGAAAAACACAAGTGGCGATCGTTCACAGCTGCAAACGGAGGAAATGATCGCACATGTTCAAAATCGCGACAGCAGTGGCAAAGTATTAAAACGATACTTATTTTAAGAAGAAGCCTCGTACATTGGTTCTCTTATATACCCATTACCCAATTATATTTTCAAACAGTTGATAAATTATGAGGCACGTGAATATCATAAAAAGAAATCCACCAATCCTAGCTTCCTATATAATCAAATTTTGCTCGCTTCTCTTCCCAAGGGCACAATTACAAGTAGAGTTTAACGGGAATAATGCGCAATTATTGAATCTAGACCTTGTTCAGCTCTCTAGATTATAAACTTAGTTTTCCAAAACGCCCCAGTTATAAGGTACATTGCTGTCAATCTTTTTAAGTCACCAATGAAATTGCCACTTTAAAACTTTTTGAGGCATATGCTTAAGTTTTTTGTATACCATAATCTCTTGTTATTAGAACTGGCACACTCAACTTTTCTTAAGAGTCTGTTTGATAACTTTTTAAGTATCTACTGAAGTTTTTTCTTAAGAAAAGAGGCGAATTATTTCAATATGTATCTACCCCATAAAATATAAGCTACAGGCCTGCACAAATTTATAGCATGCTTGATATACATATAATGTAACAGCAGAGCCATAATTTGCATATTTAATGTATAAAAGATCTACATAATCAAATTAATTCAGTGCATTTTAAAATATTAATTTTTATTATGTAGATGGTACATTTTATTTTCTTAATTATAGAGATGTTTACTTTATTCGAAACAGGGCTTGCAATATTTTAATCATAGTTTTGAAAACATGCAGTAGGTGGTTTAGGATCCTGGCATTAAAATTATAGTCAACACTTTAATGTGAGTAAATATAGTACAAATAAAATTGGAGAAAATTAGTTTAAGATGGTTTTGACCATAATTTAAAGCGTGCAGACATTTAAATGTGATGTAATTGAAGTATTTTCACATCATAGGAATCTAAAATTTTAGCAACATATAGATCTACGGTTATAAATTTATCGTTTAATAAAGAAAACAAGAAATGACAAAGTATCACCCGTGATTTCCCTTAAATTAGAAACATTTCACATTACCTTTTGTAATTGCCCATTATTTCATTAAAAACGGCTTCATAAATAACGTCCTCTTCTTTGACTTTCTCTGAGTATTTTCCTATTTTTAGCAGACTACATCTCTAAGAGCTTACAAATCTTGAGTCATAGGCCTTTAGAGACGTTCTATATAGTTAAAATGAAGAAATGGATGACAGGAAAAAACCGCCAAAGCAGCTGAAGGACGCCCGCAAAACAATTTCGTCTAGGTCAGCGGCCCCAGGGACACAAACCGGAACCCCTCGAATGAAAGCCAATAGTATTACCACCCAACCGTATTGCACGGTTAATAGACGACTCGAGTGAATAAATCGCACAGTGCTAATGTATAGGGGAAAGCTCATATGCGGTCTTTCTCTCCTGTTTAAATACTGGCAATAATGGAATAGATTACATTTATAATTTTAAAAATTATAAAGATATGTTTATTACTGTTCTAGGCTTTATGACGCGGCCTACAGCGGAAGAGGCTAGAACAATAATGGACACCGGCCGTGGAAGCCTTCGCAAACATTTAACATATGTTTAATTAGTAAAACTTCTCTGATATTTTACGCATATGGTTTATTTACATATATCTTCTACAGGCTCTTCTCGGAAATAGTTTTATTACACATTTCATTCTAAGCAGGCTGAACTACTTCAAAAACTGTAAGATAAAGAAATGAAAAAATACAAATCAATAGCTCCAAATGCGTGGCGAACAAGGAATATGTAGGTATATATTGGATATAAAATGTGTGTTTTAAAGTCATCTGGATATTTTGCTTAGTAATCTTTCGTCTATCTCTTTTGGTTTACCAGTTACACAAAAGCATACAAAATTCACTCTCATTAAACCAGACTTCAGGTTATTTGAAGAAATTCAGCATGCACGTTTTATTACTTTGAAAATATCTTAAACATATGGTATTCTAAACAAAATAGTCATTTTTGAGAAAAAAGGAAATAATAACGCATTCTCCAAATAGAGGGTAGTTTGGAGCGGGGAACTGAACTCAGGTGTCATATCTGGTATACGTCTGAATTGTGTTTTCACACACACACACACACACACACACACTCACACACTTACACAAACACACACACACGCATACACACTCAAAATCATACACACACACACACACAATCACACTCGCTCACACACACACACACACACACACACACACACACTGATTCACACTCATAGACAGGGAGAGGGAGAGAACCCCTGTGCAGGGATTTTCTTCTAACTTTGTTTCATTATTCCGAGGGACTCCGAACTTAGGTTTATTTCCGGTGAAATTTCATTGTCACATTTTGAGTCGAATAGAATGCTTCCTCTACTTTAGTGGTAGAACAAGCAAGAATCCCAAATTGTGAACATAAAAACATGTTGCTTATCGTCCGGGAAGTCAGTTCCCGTTATCTTGGACAAGGTATAATGGCCTTCACTCAGAAATCGATACTGGTGTGTAGAATTAATACATTTGCAGAGATCTCTGCCACACATTCCATTCCTCCCCTTTTTAAAGCCATTTGACCCTCAGTATTTCTTCTAGCCGACGCACTTTTTCTTTGAACTTCTGGACTTTTTTCCTTTGCTAATGTATGAAGACTTAAAAGAGGCTATGGGAGGATAAAAAAAGTGCAGAACCGTGGAAATGGAGGAAGAATACAAGAGGATAGAAGAGAGAGAGGGGGTAACGCAAGGAAGAGAAGGGAATTACCAATTTCCAAGCGGCCCTCTTTGCATGCCTCTGCTACGCCCGAAAAGTCAAAGGGAAAATAGAAATATACTACTGCTTTGGGCCATCTTCAGTGGCGTATGCATGCACACACATAACACACACGCTGGTCGATCGTAAAAAAGCTTAGAATATTGTAGATACGACCAGAAATATTTGTAGCACTGGGCTGAGGATTTTAAGCTTCAAAAACGGATTAGAAACATGATGGTTCAAAGAAATGCAGATTCGAATTCTGTTGGTGGAAATTAATATTACTGCAATGTTCCTCATATGTTTAGAGTAGCGTACGTTAGTTTTTTGTTTCCAAAAGTCCTTTCAGTTAGAGGACATTACACTAAAATACGTATTTTTATACTCTAAAAGTTTATGATATTAAATTATGGACTGCATGTTAAAATGACACATTTTATTAAAATTCACTTTTTCGTAAACCTGTTCCTCATTTTATTACCTCCATTTTAATGCTAAAAATGAACCAATCACAAAGAAATGTTAACAGAAAGTAGCCGTGTTTACCATAATTTGGTGCTTTAATATTACAATACTCTTGTTTATTTACTTTGTTATTTCTTCATGAATAATAGTAGAAAAACGAGTTATTTATGATATGTTAAAAACTAAACAAAATATAAAGAATTAAACAGTACGTAAATTGGCAAGTTGAATTAAACTCGAAAAATCAAAGCCACGTTCGGAACTCGAAACACACTTCGGTTCTCGGTTCCGATGCTCATACCATGTGAGCTACCATGATGAAATATCCATACGCGCATCCTATCCTCTCATTTGATCTAAATTCGATAAATCTTCCCAAAGTAGATCTTGCATTAGACCTAAAAGGAAAAAGAGAATTTAATGTGCTACATTCGCATGACTTTTGTAGCCATTGTCATGGTTACTAACAAACTATTCCTTGTTTATTTGATTCTAGTTTATGCAAATAAACGTTTGTTTCTTTACGTATTTCCTTTTAGGAACACGGGGGATGCAGAAGACTGAAGCGAGAGTCAGATCTTAAAACACGGACTTTTAAATTCCGCATGCATTGTATGATATCACGAGAAACAAATGAATGGAGACCGAGCACTTAAAATGAGAATCATTCGAAATTTCAAACCATGAGTAACGAATACTTAGAAATATATAAATTATGATCTACGACGAAAAGAATTCACAGGCTGTTCGCTGAAAATTCAAGCTATACATCTTATGAGTTAGTGTTAGACTTATGCTTTTTTAATTCTGTTTATTAGAGCCATACTATACAGACACGTGTGGTCGAGGTGGTTAAAGCATGAACTCATGAACGGGCCGAAGTGGGTATGGAAATTCTTCTTCTCAAATTTTCTTTTCCAATTATTATTCCATTTCATGCATCATCATTGTTGTGATGCCGCATGCAGTAAAACAGGTATTAGACATTATTTTAAAAAAGTAGAACCATTTCTTGAGGAAATTAAAAGTAATGAAAACTTTCCTACGTAAATGGTAATCTGGATGGGTATATGTACTTAAAAGTCTTCTTGTCGTGTTTAGTTTGCCATTTATTGGACGTTTTATTTTTGATTCATACTGTGGACAGGTACACATGGATCTCTTTTCAAAACATGGATATAGTGTTATATCACGATATCGAATTTTCGGGCGGAATGCTTTACTGCGCTACTTGTTATAAGTAGGTGATAAGAGAAATTAATTAAAAGCAATAACGATAGCTTAATAAGTTATTTACAAACCTCGATTAGCCATCGCCTTCAAGGTTTTTAACTCCCTGGCGTGAACAGTAGTAGGAAATTGTCCTCACCTATGTCACATATTGTTGTGATTATGCTGGTAACTCCGCTCTCCCTATTTCTGCTCGGAATTTCATCCTCTAGCAGGATCTGTGGATTTGTGAATGCTGTATAGTCCCATATAAATAAGTGAATGTTATGGATTGCTAATACTCCATACTTCTATACAAATAAATGTCTGTTACGATTTGTCGATGCTCCATACTTCTATACAAATAAATGTCTGTTATGAATTTGTCGATGCTATATACTTTTACACAAATAAGTGTCTGTTATGAATTTGTCGATGCTATATACTTCTATACAAATAAGTGTCTGTTATGCATTTGTCGATGCTATATACTTTTATACAAATAAGTGTCTGTTATGGATTTGTCGATGCTATATACCTTTATACAAATAAGTGTCTGTCATGGATTTGTCGATGCTATATACTTTTATACAAATAAGTGTCTGATATGGATTTGTCGATGCTATATACTTTTATACAAATAAGTGTCTGTCATGGATTTGTCGATGCTATATACTTTTATACAAATAAGTGTCTGATATGGATTTGTCGATGCTATATACTTTTATACAAATAAATGTCTGTTATGGATTTGTCGATGCTATATACTTTTATACAAATAAGTGTCTGTTATGGATTTGTCGATGCTATATACTTTTATACAAATAAATGTCTGTTATGGATTTGTCGATGTTATATACTTTTATACAAATAAATGTCTGTTATGGATTTGTCGATGCTATATACTTCTATACAAATAAGTGTCTGTTATGCATTTGTCGATGCTATATACTTTTATACAAATAAGTGTCTGTTATGGATTTGTCGATGCTATATACCTTTATACAAATAAGTGTCTGTCATGGATTTGTCGATGCTATATACTTTTATACAAATAAGTGTCTGTCATGGATTTGTCGATGCTATATACTTTTATACAAATAAGTGTCTGATATGGATTTGTCGATGCTATATACTTTTATACAAATAAGTGTCTGTTATGAATTTGTCGATGCTATATACTTCTATACAAATAAGTGTCTGTCATGGATTTGTCGATGCTATATACTTTTATACAAATAAGTGTCTGTTATGGATTTGTCGATGCTATATACTTTTATACAAATAAGTGTCTGTTATGGATTTGTCGATGCTATATACTTTTATACAAATAAGTGTCTGATATGGATTTGTCGATGCTATATACTTTTATACAAATAAGTGTCTGTCATGGATTTGTCGATGCTATATACTTTTATACAAATAAGTGTCTGATATGGATTTGTCGATGCTATATACTTTTATACAAATAAATGTCTGTTATGGATTTGTCGATGCTATATACTTTTATACAAATAAATGACTGTTATGAATTTGTCGATGCTATATACTTTTATACAAATAAATGTCTGTTATGGATTTGTCGATGCTATATACTTTTATACACATAAATGTCTGTTATGGATTTGTCGATGCTATATACTTTTATACAAATAAGTGTCTGTCATGGATTTGTCGATGCTATATACTTTTATACAAATAAGTGTCTGATATGGATTTGTCGATGCTATATACTTTTATACAAATAAATGTCTGTTATGGATTTGTCGATGCTATATACTTTTATACAAATAAATGACTGTTATGAATTTGTCGATGCTATATACTTTTATACAAATAAATGTCTGTTATGTATTTGTCGATGCTATATACTTTTATACAAATATGTGTCTGTTATGGATTTGTCGATGCTCCATACTTCTATACAAATAAATGCCTGTTATGGATTTGTCGATGCTCCATACTTCTATACAAATAAATGTCTGTTATGAATTTGTCGATGCTATATACTTTTATACAAATAAGTGTCTGTTATGAATTTGTCGATGCTATATACTTCTATACAAATAAGTGTCTGTTATGGATTTGTCGATGCTATATACTTCTTTACAAATAAGTGTCTGTTATGGATTTGTCGATGCTATATACTTTTATACAAATAAGTGTATGTTATGGATTTGTCGATGCTATATACTTTTATACAAATAAGTGTCTGTTATGGATTTGTCGATTCTATATACTTTTATACAAATAAGTGTCTGTCATGGATTTGTCGATGCTATATACTTTTATACAAATAAGTGTCTGTTATGGATTTGTCGATTCTATATACTTTTATACAAATAAATGTCTGTTATGGATTTGTCGATGCTATATACTTTTATACAAATAAATGTCTGTTATGGATTTGTCGATGCTATATACTACTATACAAATAAGTGTGTGTTATGGATTTGTCGATGCTATATACTACTATACAAATAAATCTCTGTTATGGATTTGTCGATGCTATATACTACTATACAAATAAGTGTGTGTTATGAATTTGTCGATGCTATATACTACTATACAAATAAGTGTGTGTTATGGATTTGTCGATGCTATATACTACTATACAAATAAGTGTGTGTTATGAATTTGTCGATGCTATATACTACTATACAAATAAATCTCTGTTATGAATTTGTCGATGCTATATACTACTATACAAATAAATCTCTGTTATGAATTTGTCGATGCTATATACTACTATACAAATAAGTGTGTGTTATGGATTTGTCGATGCTATATACTACTATACAAATAAGTGTGTGTTATGAATTTGTCGATGCTATATACTACTATACAAATAAATCTCTGTTATGAATTTGTCGATGCTATATACTACTATACAAATAAATCTCTGTTATGAATTTGTCGATGCTATATACTACTATACAAATAAATCTCTGTTATGAATTTGTCGATGCTATATACTACTATACAAATAAATCTCTGTTGTGAATTTGTCGATGCTATATACTTCTATACAAATAAATCTCTGTTGTGAATTTGTCGATGCTATATACTACTATACAAATAAGTGTGTGTTATGGATTCGTCGATGCTATATACTACTATACAAATAAGTGTGTGTTATGGATTTGTCGATGCTATATACTACTATACAAATAAGTGTGTGTTATGGATTTGTCGATGCTATATACTACTATACAAATAAGTGTGTGTTATGGATTTGTCGATGCTATATACTACTATACAAATAAGTGTGTGTTATGGATTTGTCGATGCTATATACTACTATACAAATAAATGTCTGTTATGGATTTGTCGATGCTCTATACTTCTATACAAATAAATGCCTGTTATGGATTTGTCGATGCTCTATACTACTATACAAATAAATGCCTGTTATGGATTTGTCGATGCTCTATACTACTCTACAAATAAATGTTTGTTATGGATTTGTCGATGCTCTATACTACTCTACAAATAAATGTTTGTTATGGATTTGTCGATGCTCTATACTACTATACAAATAAATGTCTGTTATGGATTTGTCGATGCTCTATAATACTATACAAATAAATGTTTGTTATGGATTTGTCGATGCTGTATACTACTATACAAATAAATGTTTGTTATGGATTTGTCGATGCTCTATAATACTATACAAATAAATGTCTGTTATGGATTTGTCGATGCTCTATACTACTATACAAATAAATGTCTGTTATGGATTTGTCGATGCTCTATACTACTCTACAAATAAATGTTTGTTATGGATTTGTCGATGCTGTATACTACTATACAAATAAATGTTTGTTATGGATTTGTCGATGCTCTATACTACTATACAAATAAATGTCTGTTATGGATTTGTCGATGCTCTATACTACTCTACAAATAAATGTTTGTTATGGATTTGTCGATGCTGTATACTACTCTACAAATAAATGTTTGTTATGGATTTGTCGATGCTCTATAATACTCTACAAATAAATGTTTGTTATGGATTTGTCGATGCTGTATACTACTATACAAATAAATGTTTGTTATGGATTTGTCGATGCTCTATAATACTCTACAAATAAATGTTTGTTATGGATTTGTCGATGCTCTATACTACTATACAAATAAATGTTTGTTATGGATTTGCCGATGCTCCATGCTTCTATACAAATAAATGTCTGTTATGGATTTGTCGATGCTCCATGCTTCTATACAAATAAGTGTCTCTTATGGATTTGTCGATGCTCCATACTTCTATACAAATAAATGTCTGTTATGGATTTGTCGATGCTCTATAATACTATACAAATAAATGTCTCATATGGATTTGTCGATGCTCTATAATACTATACAAATAAATGTTTTTTATGGATTTGTCGATGCTCCATACTTCTATACAAATAAATGCCTGTTATGCATTTGTCGATACTCTATACTACTATACAAATAAATGCCTGTTATGGATTTGTCGATGCTCCATGCTTCTATACAAATAAGTGTCTCTTATGGATTTGTCGATGCTCCATACTTCTATACAAATAAATGTCTATTATGGATTTGTCGATGCTCCATGCTTCTATACAAATAAATGTCTGTTATGGATTTGTCGATGCTCGATACTACTATACAAATAAATGTCTGTTATGGATTTGTCGATGCTCCATGCTTCTATACAAATAAATGTCTGTTATGGATTTGTCGATGCTCCATGCTTCTATACAAATAAATATCTTTTATGGATTTTTCTACGCTTTATACTCTTATAGAAATAATTTCTGTTGCGGAGTTGTCGATGTTTTATATTCATATATAAATGACTGTTATGGATTTGTGGATCCTTTATACTCCTACACAAGTAAGTATCTGTTGTGGTTTTGTCGATGCTGTATAGCACTATTGAATCAAGTGTCGTTATGGATTTTTTCATGTTCTATACAAATAAGTTGTTCTTATGGACTTTGTTCATGTCATTAGTCCTATATAAATTAGTGTCTTCTTTAAAGGGTCTTCTTTGTGGGGCAAGCGGAACTGTTTTCAAATTTACAAATTCCGTTCATCTTAGGTTAAAATTTAAACGTGACAATACTAACAAATTATGCTCAAGCATTTTGAAATACCCTTTATGTATTGTTCATACCCATTTATATAACTTGACTTAGTTTTTATAACCTGAATTACGTTTTTCATCATTTTACTTTGATTTATTTTGGTTTTTGCATTGTTTATTTTTATTTTAGTAGCATTGTAATTTGAGCTTCATTTTTACATTTGCATATTCTTTTTTTATATAATTGTATTCTGGATCCACGTAGTCTGCCGTGGAAGTGGGACAAATATTCCATATTTTTTTGGAAACAAATAAAAATAATGGATTTCTCTACACTCTATGGTCGTATACAAATAAGTGTATGTTATGGACCTTTCCATGCTCTATAGTCCTACATAAAGTAAGTGTTTGTTGTGTGTTTTTCCATTCTCTATAGTTCTATACATATACGTGTGTTTATGGATTTTTCCATGCTCTATAGTCCTATAAAAATAAGTGTATGTTCCGGACTTTTCCATGCTCTATAGTACTATACAAACAACTGTTCGTTATGAATTTTTCCATGTTCTATAGTCCTATACAAATAACTGCGTGTTGTGGACTTTTCCATGTACTATAGTCCTATACAAATATTTGTGTGTTATAGACTTTTCCATCCTCTGTAGTGCTATACAAATAAGTGTGTGTTATGGATTTTTCCGTGTTGTATAGTCCTACACAAATAAGTGTTTCTTATGGATTTTTCCATGCACTATAGCCCTATACAAATAAGTGTATGATATGGAATGTTCCATGCACTATAGCCCTATACAAATAAGTGTTTGTTATGGATTTTTCCATGCACTATAGCCCTATACAAATAAGTGTATGATATGGATTTTTCCATGCTCTATAGTCCTATGCAAATAAATGAAAGCGGTCACATTTGACTTATAACGACACATTTTCCGATGTGTCCGAACCGACGTAAGCAGGCGCGCCCAAGAGCAAATGTGAGCTATAGCTATTAGGGTAAAGCGATTCCGGAAAAGTCTTAGTCGTAATTTAAAATGCCTCAGCAGCCAAGTTAACCCTGATAAATTCTCACTTTCAATATACAGAAAAAAAACGAATTATATTACGGTTACTTGTATTGGCGGTTTTCAAATTTCAAAATTTATCAGTTTTACAATGTATTTGGAACATTGTTCCGATTTTTCTTCTTTTTTATGTAAGGTGTTTGTAAAAGTTCTTACATGTATTTAACAGAGGAAATGTTTTGCTATAATACCTGACATTGAGGTGAAAATGTGTTTTAATTTGACTACGAAAAAGTATGTTGAAAGTCAGGAATTATCAATGGTTTTACTGAACTTTCTCATAAACAACAGTTTCATAAGTTTAGTTTTCCGTTAATTTAAATCATATGTCGCTGGTATTATCGGGTATTATGTCTAAAAGTTGTTCTATTAAATGCATATATAATAATTTGTAAGCGCCATACACAACAATGTTGACAAATCGATGCAATTTTCAAAAAAATTAACATCAATAAAATGAGAAATAGAAATCTGAAGAATGCCAAAACATATAACCGCAATATCTTTTTTCTTTCTGCATATTAAAAATGAGAACATGCTGTCTGCTAATTTAGCTGCTAGAAGACTGGTTCCATAGTTCAGTCAGTAGAGCGTGCCAACTATAAATACAATAGGGTTATATTCACAGACGAGGTGACATTTCCTTCTACAAATGGGGGAAAGTAATTGTCTACCGCCCCAGAGAAAAACGTTACGACGCAAAATACATAGCACAAATGGATCTCCAAGTTCGCGTACCTGTGTCGTGTTGGGGTTGGATGTTGGAGGTCTAGGTGTGTTGTGGCAGCTTGATGCATATTAAATAGCCACCAGTATAAAGACATCCTCGAAAACATCATGGTTCCTTCTGTAAGGGCTATATATCCCGATGGAATGGTTGAATTCCAGCAGGATAACCACCCTGTTCACACAATTCAGCAGGTTACAAACTGGTTCTGGCAAAGTCAAGATATCACAATTATTGATTGGCCTCCATGCTCACCAGATTTGAACCCTATTGAAGAAAGTTTTGGAATTAAATTGGCCTACCCACAACGTATGACAAAGAGGTTTTGTGTAATCAAATACAAGATGCTTGGGAGCAAGTATCCTCTCGTTTAAATTTGATATTGAGGGCAGTAACAGATCACAGGGTTTACACTCACGATATTAATTTAATTTCTATTTTCATTTTTCCTGTTTCGTTTAGGAATACCACATTTACTTATTTCATATTTAGTTTAATAGCGAAAAGAAGAGTGTTTCAGTTTTTATGTGTGAACATAAACGCCTTGAAATCAAAGTCTTAGCAACTGGGAATTATATTACAATATGCGTAATAAGCGTTGCATTGCACAATGCTGGGGATACGAACCTCAATAGATCTTATTACTACATACCTGCTTATAACCACTCAGCTGTCAGTCACCATATACCCTGCGGGACTCAGAATGAAAGGTGACAATAGAACGAAGCTAAAGAGATGCGCTCCGAGACACCATTGTCAACCGGCCGCGGAAACGATTTGGACTTCGACAAAAGTCTGCTATTTTTTTTTTGTCTTAGGATGCACATATGTATGTGTGTGTTATCGGTTATTTAATAACCGACTCGTCCATTAATAACATTAGGATTGCTGCTGGGCAAAATCCTGAGTAGACGTGCTAAGTCACATAATTATATAACAAAGCAACTTACAATCAGCACTACTATATGCCCCAAATGTATGCGCCACAAAGTTAGCAATAACTTTAAAAAGACCATCAACTGGAGGTTAATACCTTTTGGAATAACTACAAATAAATCGTAAAAGCTGATAATCTTTAATTTTGTGATTTATGCTATACAGTGTTCATAGAAGAAATTTTGTAGTTGCAGAGGAAGCTGAAAATGCTTTCCAAGAGATAAAAATATAATGCATAAGAGCCACAGTAATTTATTTACTTATTATTTACTTTCATATTTATCTACAAATTATTCAAATGATTCTCTTTTTAATTGCTGTTAATCGCGTTGAATACGAACGTACTCTTGGAAGTGATTTCAATTAGCATTTTATCGTGGGTACGCAAATACATACAGGAGGTAGAGAAAACAGTCTACAGTGCACTGCGCCGTGCACAATCTGTTTGTTCTGTCCCGCAATTTCAGAAAGTCAGTAGTAGACAAGTCAACAGTCGGAAAACTTAAAGCGACACAATATACACGTGGTCTTAAGTCACTCACAATTAGTATAAGGAGAAGAAGGTCGATCAGCTGACCGACTGATTGCGAGTAGTACATGGCAGTGAAGGCATCAAACTTTCATTTTCAATTACATATATCATAAACAGACAGACAAATAATGCGTTTTTATCAAAGGACTCCATAACGTGTATGATTAGTGAAACGTCTAAATGTAAGTTTTTGATCTAATGCAATACTTCCTTTACCACAGGTAAGCGGAAGAGAAAGTCAATACTGAATTAGTCTCAAATGATTTAATAAGACATGTAATTAGAAAACCTGATTACAGACGCTTTAATTATGATGAAACTAAAAGTATCAGCAACATGCAGGCCAAGTTTCACAGCTGCCCCCTGGTTTCTAAACAAAGAGACATTTTACTTTGTGAGAGACGTAAGAATTACCGTGGTGCTTTGATGTCTAAGACAAAGAAGGTGAAGTCGTCATATGAGGAATGTAAGGGATCGATACCACGTACTGTAACTCAAGACCTCCATTATAGAAATCGATCATCGATAGCTATTAGCTAGAGAGGCAGAGTAAAAAATAAGGGCGTTGCTGTATTTCTCCTTTTTTGCGTGTATATTTATTCTTTTCGTTTTATATTCCAGCAATATGTAATAATATTCCGTTGCGCGCTGCTATCGTCGTTTGTTTGGCTGCCCATTTTGTTTATTCAGGAGCTCTAATGGACAATATTGATGGCCTTCCAACTTTTTTCTTCTCTCCTCCATCATTTTTTCCCTCTTGGTGAGGGAAAATAAATGACATTTGTTGCAGAAGGACACTAAAACCTTTTGTAATGCTTAATATTAATTTCTTTCGTTAGAGTTTTTATTTCGCCGGCGTCCTGATGGATTGCCCTTCGTTTATTACGTAAACTAAACCGACAAACGAAACGATTGGAATAAAAATTTAAATGCCAGGTAAGGTTATATAAACAGCTTAATGTATGAGAAGCTATCAAATGACGTTTGCTAGTTTTCTTATCATACGGGATAAAAAATTACTAAGAAAGTGTTTCAATTTTCGTGTTTTATTTTTTTCTCAAGATCGATGCTGATTACAGCGAGGTTTTCAGAAACAATTGTGTATTTGTACGTTGAGAAAAGCTTAATAAACAATAGCAACGAACGTTCTCCCCTTTACAAGGCAGCCATGTATTGTCGATGTTGTTGTGGATAAAGTGGCGACTCGTTCGGATACATGTAACACGTAAACTGCGAAATGATGTGGCAGGTAACTAAAGCCAAGAAAAAATAGATCGCTGCTATTTAGTCCCTGCGAAAAGATTTTACATTCAGCCTGACATGAACCATATTACTTCTACTGATTATTATATATCCTACTAGCCTCTTTAATCATATGCAAATAGCAGCTTGATTTAGCCTTTAAAGTAAAAGAATAAGTAACGAAAAATACATGATTCATTACTTTATGTAACACTAACATTGCAAATTTAGCGACACTCAAATATATCCAAATATATCAGAGGAATTCCCCATAGAAAGCGTATTCCAGATATTAGAAACGGTTGTCCACATATTACAAATCATTAATTATATTTGTTGCTGAAGATTATTTTATTATTTAATCCAACTTAAAACAAGTTATGTTGACAAATTTGTTGATAGATTGCTCCGAGGCTTATTAGATAGCAAACTTTATCAAATAAAGAAAATAAAGGAGTAGTAATAATAAACTGGATTTAAAAATAAGTTATTCCACCATTTCTATGCACAATTTAATTCAGACAAAACCTTATTGAAGCGAAAATCGCATGTGGAAGCATATCTGTAGCAGATATTTGCTATTCAATTTTTCGGTTCCTTACATTACTTCGCCATTTCTGGATCTCATATTGAGAGCAGTTTGAAAATAATGTTAAAATAGCACGCTTCAAAGCAAAGCTTACAGAAGTTATTTCATAACTGTGCCGAAGAAACCATAGAGCAATTTCTATGCAATTCTACAATTATTTTGATACAAATGAGCAATGGTTTACGGTAATAATCGTAATCTTACGGTTCAGTTCTTACTGCTCATGAGATTTTACTTTCATTTTCCCCATGACTATTTACATAGTGAAATGAAACTCTCAAATCTCGCAGAAAACCCATCAGTAGCTATTAATAATGCTAATAAAAAGCATATAAAATCAGGTAAGAGTTTTAACACTACTGCTGCTGATGCCATGTTTAGGTGCCGCATCACACGTTATGGATTTTTTTATTATTATTTTTTTAGTTCCATTTAGCCTTTGGCTACATTGGTCTTATCGGTGGCCTTTCCTTTGAAACTTATTGCCTATTGGCAAAATCTCGTGTAACTCTTGTCGGTGGGATTCTTGCACATTTGTTTTGCTTTTTTCACACTCTTATTCATACTTCCAGACTCTGGGGAGGATAGGAATTAATCTAGGCTAGAGAAACATTCCCACCCCCAGCCGGGACCCCTCTCACAGCACGCAATTGCTATACCGACTGAGCTACGGGCCAGCCTAAGGATTCTTATTCATGAAATTTGTGTTCCTTGTACCACAGCTGCTTGATGATCAACATAAGTGTTTCAAAGCACATTTACTTGCACACGTGCATACTCAGACACACATGCACAATTACAAAAACCTTTTCAACAAGTGTCTTTTGTTTGCATTCAGGGACCTCAAAACAAGTTATATCCGTTGAAATGTAAATATCAAGTTTGAGGTACCTAAGCGATAGAGAAAATTATAAAGATAGGAATTATGTTCTGTAGGGTGGTAATTCCTTTAAGTGTTATGGAGTTTCAACAAATATTAGCAAAGTATTAAAAAGAAACACTTTTATGGTTTTACCACATTTTGAACAACTGTAGTTGGCGGAAGTTGTTCTTCCGCAGAGCAGATGTTCGTACACCTGAGCTATTTCTTTTCGAGGCAGTATGAAAATACACTCAAAAAGGTTCAAAAGGCACGCAGCAGCGGAAGTTCCCCCTTTGTTAATTTCGTGATTATTTTCTTAAAAACTAAAACAAAGGTAAATTACGTGTCGAAGTTAAACTGGAGCGCGGAATGCTTTAACAACAGGCAGGGAAATCTAAGGGAACTTTTCAGACAGTTTTGTTTCTTTGTTTGTTAATGTGGTTCGAAAATTAGGAGGGTCCGTCGAGAGCAACACTACGACATGAGAGAAAGAAGGATTTATGTCGCAGCATCTGGTTTTTACCAGTTATCGTATGGCTTCCAGCATGTAGTGAAGTGTGTTTTAACAGAATCGAGGAAAGGTTTGTATTTCCGAGATTGTCATATATTTCAAGCACGTGTATTGCATACGATTTTGTGGAAAATAAGCATTAATATTAATTAAAATAGAGTATTAATTAAAATACAGTAATGAATAGATTAAAATATTTGCTACAGACGATTGCTATGAAAAAGAACCCTTGAAAGTCATTTGCTCTGAGAAAAAATCTGATGTGTTACACTCACATGACTTTCTCTACTCTTGTACAAACTATTTTTACAAACGCTTATTCTCCATATGTTTCATGTTAATCGAGATATCGAGATGTTAATCTTATTGCTAATTTTCTTGTAGATGCAAGGGGAATTGGTAGACTTTAAGCGATAGTCAAATATTTTAAGAGCTGGTTGCTATGTGGAGTATTCCATTCTCTTTGCATTACCAGGACAAAAAAAAAAAAATAACCAATTTCCATTTGAGAAAAATTATAAGTATTGGAAAATTTAAGGGAATAACAAGCAATATCTCGAAAATGGTTCATTCAACAAAAAAATGTATATGACATATACTGTGTATTTTAACGCGATCTACATTTCTTGTGTAGTAAAATTTTGTCTATCTCTTATGGTTTACCAGTTATGCAAAAGTCGTTCACAATGAAGAATACTTCTGGAGACATTCCCAGAATTCGAGATATACATTTCATTTGTCATGAAAATATCTTTAAAATATGATATTTTAATCAAAATCGTTAGAGCCATTTTTGAGAAAATTAAAATTTTCGAAAAATGTTCTATGTAAAAGGTATCTGGGGTGGGGGGGATTTTCTTGAAAACCTTCGTGTCCCATCTCTGGAAGATACTGAACCTAAATACCAAGTTTGGTGTTTATCCCACTGTTCGTTTCTGAGTTATGCTGTTCACAGACAGACACAAACAAACACACACACACAAGACACACACAGACACACACGCGGACATGTTTCCAAAAATGCTTAAGTAAAAACACTTAAGTCGCCGGCTATGAAAAGGAGCAGCTCTGCAGTAGTTCCGACTACTTTTGCAGAAATAAATGAATGTAATTCCAGATTCAATATTTTAAAATAAATATTTTATTGTAAAGGTTTTACCTAAATCAAATACATTATTGTGTTGTTCATATAAATACACAAAAAGCGCGTTTATCCGGACTAGTGGACTGAAGGTAACCGGATTAACGATTACCCGGAAAGAAACTTTTAAATAAATACAACTTTGATACGATTGTGAAATTGGACCACTACACGGAGGTGATCCGGATTAATAATTATCCTGATAATCCAGAATTGAATTAAATGAAACTTTGATAGGATTATGAAATTGGGATCACTGCAAAAGCAGAAGAGAAAACAATTGAAAGGCTCAGATGAGAAGTCTACGATCGCTATCAGGTTGTCATGATAACTAATGAAACTTAATCTCACACGCTTTAGTTTTGTTGTTGTATGATACTGACCATGGTAACGGCACTTTATAGCTTGAACCGTGACACCGACGCTACCTGCGGTGCCAACTTTGCATAGGTAACCTTAGATTCAAAAACTTCCCGAAATTGTATATTTTCTTTTTAGTGTATACGAAAGTAAAGGATATTTTTATTGGGTATTGGACGACAATACTTCATTTGAGTTTTTATAATAACGACTGTTGCTCTTTGCGTGGCAATCTGTTTTTGCATATTCGTGTTTCATAATGTCGGCAATAGAGTAACGTTCGAACATAAAGTTTTGTTACACAAATCTCCCTCCGAGACATTGAAAATGCTAGAAGAAGCTTATGGTGAAGCAACAGTTAAAAAAAAAATCCTGAAATCTCATCCGAAGGGGCGAAGATTTTAACGCCACAAGAGCACTATGACAGATATGCATCTATATCCAGTAAAAGTTTGTCTAATGTCTTTAATAGTTTCTCAGTTAAGGGGGCACGAATGTAGCGGATTTAATATTGGCATCTCCTCATAAATTACCGAGATTACTTGCAGCGTGTTGGAGCAAAGAAACAGTTTTTTAAATTTATTTTAGGTCATGAGCGACCACGTAAAATACATATAACATTGCATTGTCTATCAGTAAAACGTATTGAAAATAACAAATGAACAATAATATTTTAAGCACTAACCAGTATTGAAAAAACATTACATTAGCATTATAAAGTTCTTTAAAATAGAAAACAATTGAACAGAGTTTATAATGAAAGTTAAGTATAACGTTAAAATTTTGTCAATTTTAAACAACACTAATTTTTCAAACAATGGTATTACATAAAAACATATCTTAACATTGAAAAAGGAACATAATGCTTTGGGGAAAAAATCACAATGTCATTGGTAGTTTAACTGCATGGATAAATTTAATTGGTTGAAAACAACTGTAGAATCATTCAGTGCTTCCTTTTGGCCTGGAGGAACTTTGTATTTTAGTCTATAACGTTCTAAATGTTTGCATTCAAATATATGCTTTACTGTAAAGGTTGCTTTGCCATGATTACACAGAGTGGCTTCACTTTTAGTTAGCAGGTGTTCGTGTTTCGAATGACCAATTCGTAACCGGTATAACTTATCTGGCCCTTTTCTGTTGATTGTTGCTGAATATTGAGTTCCTGATTTCTGAAGGTTTATAGGGGAAGTTTTTCATCCATTCAGTATTCTACAATTTCTTCTTTAAACTACTGAGATGTGTTTTGAGATCCATATGGGAAATGAATTTGTTATTGTGACCGGGCAGTGTTGTTGCTTCCTTGGCTACTTTATCACCTAGTTCATTACCATCAATTCCAATAATGGGGATGGTATTCACGTTGTCTTACACGCTGGTTGAACAATGCTCATACCTTTATTTGGTTTTCTCATCTCAAACAGATCGACAAGTAGATATCGATTTTTTGCACCGAATATCATTTTATTCAACATTCTTCACCGTAACACAATCTGCCCATAGGAAGCCAGAGACTGCAACATTTTAAAAATGTTTAATGCCTCAAGAACTAATAGGTTAGCTATTAGATTTAAACGTTTAATGTTACATTACATTAATTTGTGTTGGACGTACCAAAAAGCTTTATTTGTATAATTTTTGGCCTTTCGTTCACTTCATTATTATTATTATTATTATTATTATTATTATTATTATTATTATTATTATTAATGCTTTATTTATTTTGATTGTTTATGTTGTATGCATTTTAATATACAGGTACAGTAACATATTTTTTTAATTTTGAGTGTACGCTGTAGTGTTTCTTGCAGTTCGATTAATGAAGGTTCAAGTCGCAGTGCTCCACAGTAAGTAAATAAATAATACGTATATTAAAGAAATCTCCAAATGGAATTTCTGGAACTTAAAGTTTTCTAAATTACTACGCTAAATCTTATATAACGGTACATTTAGTATAAAATAATAATCCTAAAAATACTTATCATAGTATAGTATATTCCTATTCATTTTATGTAGATTGCTTTTGCATTTCTAGAAGGTTCTCGGAAACCAACGTTCCAGCTGGGGGAAGCATGGTGCTGACAACATTATCTCCCATATCGGATAGATAATCGTCTACCTCTACCATGCGCATGTGGACGTGAGAGCGGCAGTTGGTTAACAGCTAAGGTATGTTGTCTCACGTATTGCTATTATTGTTATTAATACAATCATAATCATTATTTTCCATTATTATTTATATATTAAATCGATTCCACGTATTGAAACACGAAGCTTTAAACACGTTCTCTTAATTTTCATCCTACAATAAAGCAAACAGTCGCTACATATTTCTCCAACTTAAAAAGATACAGACACGCTGAAAACCTCAGATTTTTAAAGATTAAAGCCATGTTAAAACAAATCTCATTAAGGTAACAATATTATTTTAGTTTTATGCGAAAGTTTCCCTTAATTTACTTTCAAGACATTATGGGTATTTTTTAGCTTTATGTTCTAGGACAAATGTCCATTGAGCGAGGAATCAACATAACTACCACCCTACCTAGTATACAAGACGTCGTACTGGATACACGGACCAAGGGCTGCACCCTCGACAGTCATTAATTCACTTGCGTTACTGATATGGTAAATTTGCTCTCTGGGAGCTCTGTGTTCATGTTCTGTTCTACCCCTGACGCTACTGCTTACTGTACCAGGTTACATGTGGAACCCACTTCCCCTCACCGCACTGTCGATACAAAGTCGCTGCGTGCACACACTGCAAGTCAAAGGATATTTGTCCTGGCCCTGCTTAGGTGGATAACTTTGAACCCATGTGATAATAGTAATATTAATAAGAATAATTTTATTCCTATAGAAAATTACAACACTAACTCATCTTTTTCTTCTTAAACTTGTATTCTTTTTCTCCACTCATCCCTGTCTTCTTTTCCGCTTTCTCCAATCCTTTTGCCTTCATCCCGTTCTTTATTTCTTGGTTCGATGTATTTTCCAACCTTTTCTGGATATTCTTTCCTTTGGAATTCTCCAGATGTGTTCATAGCAGTTCACTTGTTTACATCTTACACAGTCAACCACAGAATCCATAAGTTTAATTTTCTTTATCAAGAGTGTTCCTAATTACTTTCTCTACTACGTATAGTAAGTAGGGGAAGTATTGCATTCCACCCAAAAATTCGATACCGAGATTTCACCGGAAATACATGTTTTGAGACCTCCTGAATCCAAAAAAAGCATTTTTGGAAACATGTCCGTGTGTGTGTCTGTGTGTGTGTGTGTCTGTGTGTGTGTGTGTCTGTGTGTGTGTC
Source organism: Deroplatys truncata (assembly GCA_030765065.1). Classification (NCBI taxonomy): domain Eukaryota; kingdom Metazoa; phylum Arthropoda; class Insecta; order Mantodea; family Mantidae; genus Deroplatys; species Deroplatys truncata. Next base: position 237,220,288 of record CM060978.1, on the reverse strand, counting down.
TGTGTGTGTCTGTGTGTGTGTCTGTGAACAGCATAACTCAAAAACGAACAGTCAGATAAGCACCAAACTTGGTATTTAGGTTCCGTATCTTCCAGAGATGCGACACGAAGGTTTTCAAGAAAATCCCCCCACCCCAGACTACCCTTTACATGGAAGATTTTTCGAAAATTTTAATTTTCTCAAAAATGGCTCTAACGATTTTGATGAAAATATCATATGTTTAAGATAATGTCATTTGAAATGAAATGTATATCTCGAATTTTCTGGGAATGTCTCCAAAAGTCTTCTTCATTGTGAACGACTTTTGCATAACTGGTAAACCATAAGAGATAGACAAAATTTTACTACACAAAAAATGTAGATCGCGTTAAAATACATAACTTATGTCATATACATTTCTTTTGTTGAGTGAACCGTTTTCGAGATATTGCTTGTTATTCCCTTAAATTTTCCAATACTTATACTTTTTCTCAAATTCGTTATTCATTTTTTTATGTCCTGGACTTGCAAAGAGAATGGAATGCGCCGCATAGCAACCAGCGTTAAAATATTTGACTATCGCTTAAAAGCTACCATATTCCCCTTGCATCTACATGAAAATTACTAATAAGATTGACATCTCGATATCTCGATTAAGATGAAGCATATGGAGAATAGGCGTTTGTAAAAATAGATTGTACAAGAGTAGAGAAAGTCATGTGAATGTAACACATCAGATTTTTTTTTTATAATTTTGAATGCCTTTCTGGTCTTCTTATCAAGTCCATTTTCATAAACTATAGCTTTGATGTTAATTTTGTATTTAATTTCCAAATTTTAGTCCCGTATATGACGGAATTTCTAACTATTCATTTGTAAACTTCTTTGGTTATATTTCTAAAATATTATTTAACATTACTGTTGTTGCTCTACCGTTGTTAGTTTTATACTTTGTGTCATTCTCCTGTCTGTCATGTTCATTAATTCTCATCATCCCGATTGCTCAAATTCTTCACTACTATGCTATAATCCTTTACGTGTTTTAGCAATATTTATTTTTCCTACGAACAGGGAGCTGGCGTGATGCATCAACCCCAACCGGTAGGATCGGAACGATGATTATGATGATGATAATGATGATAATAATAATAGTAATAATACTTGGAAGAACCTGTACTTAATTTTTTGCCGCATCTAATAATGGTTAAAGCTTTTGCTGTTTTCTAGGAAATTGTTCCGGCTTGGGATTTGAATTTATCTAAGATGTGTAGTTATATTTTGAAAAGCTTTTGATTAGACCAGCTTTAGAATTTGCATAAGGTTTCTTCAGATAGTATGCATATGTTTATACGAAGGAGGTGGACTCCGCATACACATATAATCTCATGTAACATGATACTACTACGTTCCTGGCTGCGTTTCTTTGAGAAGAACCAAAAGAAAATTATTGCTAACGACTTAGAAACTCAGGTTACGAGGAATGTAAATGACATCGAGTATGAATGTTATTTCACCGCGCAGTTAAGATGTTTTTAAAGCTTTTAGTTAAGGTTCTTCTGTCTTTAAATATGTTGTTATAAGCATACATTTAATGCGTTTGAAATATTTCAAAGGTAAAATATTATCACTAATGTATGAGAGTGTTAACATATTTTGAAAAGAGAATAATATTAAACTCAATTTAAAACAATGAAGAAGCAAAATAGAAAAAAAGTCATTTGTTAAAAAAAATCTGCCATATTTCATTGATCGGTTCCCTTAAATGTATAAAAAAGCTGACCAATCCCTGTAGAAGTGGTTAGATTGTATTTGCGTGAGTATTGCTACACATCTGTATATAAATAAAAGAGGAAGTATGTCTTGAATGCACTAATACGATGACATGAGACAAGACAATTCCGGCCACTATAGGTCCAAGCATAGTGAGCTAACGTTGCGAGTGAAGTAACGTTACTTGTGACGCTTCTGCACAGAGGTTGGGAGGTCTTAGAGAAGAAACCTATCCAAAGACTCATCTTCAAATACCAGCAAGAGCGCGTTAATGAAGGTAATTAAGCATGCTTCTCTCCTCCCAGCAGGAAACCATAACCGGTAATTAAAGAAGCAGAAAATTGCTCAAAGTAATTACTGTTTGTTCCGTGTATGTACTTGTTATTTTCAGACGAAGCTGGGAGGGACCAAAACAGTTAAAGGTCAAGATGTTTTGTTTCTGTAATTTAGTTTTTCATCTTCCATCTTCGTACTTTTTTCCTCTCTCTTTCTCTCTCTCTAAATACGTGATTTGTATTCACAACGACCTGTAGCAAATGTGCTGGATGGTTTTCCATAGTACTTGATTTTGAATCAATAGAAAGATCAGTGATTAGCTTTAGGCTTAGTTGTACATCTGATGTTTGTGAACAATATCAGGGATGAAACACTCCGGTTGTGAGAACAAATCCCCATGGTTACGTTAGAAATACACAGGTAGTACTATATTACTCATTTAAAACGATTTTGCTATCCAATTAAGCGTACTTGCTAATTTCTTCAAATTTCAACCAGTTTTGTAAATTGACAAAAGAGCAAAACCACTATTGGACCGTTATTTCAGTGAAAATTTCAAAAATATTATTTCTTGACTGAAAGTTCTTAACACTAAGGTGATACATATTTAACTATAAACGGTTTCAAAGTACGCAACACGGACTTCCGAGACAACACTCAACTCTAAATATCACAAATCAATATTTGGTAATAAAAAGCTTATGCGGAAAAGAAAAGAGTAAGCATTGCAAAGCTTCAAAAAGTTATTTAAATTGTGCATTAGAATAAACTTCGCATGAGAAAGCTTAAACATTCAATGACGAATATTTCGAAAATGACTAATGCCACCAAAAAGATAGTACACATCCGTTAACGGGATCTACATTCTTATGCAGTAGGCTTTCATCCCTCTCTTACCAGTCTTATATAAAAGTGAATATAAGTGAGAGGATTCACAGGCTGTTTACAGATATTTCAGAATAGGTATTTTATTTGTCATTCCAAAAACACGGGCTCCTTAATCATAACTGTTAAACGAATTAAAGAAAATGTTTTTCGATCGAAGAGTATTTAACGTAAATCTTAGGCTTTTCTTTTAGAAAATTATCGCTTTTAAAAATCTTTTGGGCATCTATCGAGATTTTCATGTAGAGTAATGCCACTCACGTGCACTCCTTATCTTATGTACTTTCTTTAATCAGGCAAAGGTGACTTCACTATGCCCATATCCAGTGAAATCACAAATTCACTTCTCTAGTTTAGATAAGCAAAAAAGAGAAAACGACTCAAGTATAAGAGAAGTTTTTATTTTTTTAATGCAGAGATGATATCTGAAGTTAAACAAATCCGATGAGTTACATTCACATGACTTTCTCTACCCTCTATCCATATTAGTGGGTATTCAAATTATTCTTACGAATGTTTATTTTTCTATCTACTTTATTTTAATAGAGATAAACCTTTCCGGTAACAGCTGTATTACACATTTCGTTATAGATACAAAGGGAAGGCGATAGTCAAATGTTTTAGAATGATGCTGCACGTTCGCCTTAAAATTCCAAACTCTTTCATGACACCGCGAGAAACAACTGAACCTCGATAGGACTTGAATAGGTAAGTATTGAACAACCCGAAGCATTAATAACGGTATATCGGTAATGGTTGATGCCGCAAAAAAGCCATTTGAAATAAATTCTGTGTTTTAAAGGAATTTATACTGTCTGTGCAGTAAGTCTATCGGTTAACGTTTGCCAATAATACAAGATTATACAATATTCCTACTGATTGAAGTGGAGTTCTAAGGTTATTTCCAGAAAATTCAATATATAAACTTTGTAATGTAAATACGTTTAATATATGGTATTTTATTCAGAATCGTTAGAGCCATTTTTTTTTTAGAAAATCAAACATTTAAAAAAATGTTTCATGTAAACAGTAGTTTGGGGTGGGAAAATTTTCTTGAAAATCTTTATGTCGCATCTTTGGAAGGTACTGAACCTAAACAACAAGTTTGGTATTTATTTAATTTATCCGAATTTTCGTTTTTGACTTATGCTGATCACAGACACACGGACCGTTTTCAAAAAATGCTCTTTTTAATTGAGGGCGTCTTAAAACGTGTATTTCAGGTGTAATCTCGGTGTGGATTTTTTGGGTGGAATGCAATACTTTCTCTACCTACTTTGTACGTGGTAGAGAAAATAAAATTCCTGAGCTACTCTGTCAAGGAATGCCTTCCAAGGAAAAAGAATTGGATTGGAAGAGGAGGGCATCTTGTTTGGTCTGTAAGATGGGCTTCATAAAAGAGTTAGAAGGTTTTCACAAGTAAAGTTTGCTCTAGCACATGGTTACAATAGATTTGGTAAGCAGATGTAAACTTCATAGCAAGAAAACGAGCCAATATAACAACCGTTGTTTGTGCGATAATAGGATGTTAAAATGGCATTTACTCCGTTCATATCTCGTTTTTAGGTATTCTCTTTATTGAGTGTAATCCTAATTTAACCTTTGTTAGTGGTAAGGAATATAAATACCAAGGCGCTAAAAGTTCGAGTTTTAAACTCTATAGGACGAGAGGTTGTAATAATTGTTCACAATTAAACACATTATACCTTCATTTATTTACGTTCAATACGATTTGCCAGAAAGTGGATCATCATGAATACATCACCCCTTTCCATGCAGTACGAAATGCATAGTTTATTATTTTATAAAACAATAATATGCAAGTGTAAAATACAAAAGAGGCCGTTTTGCCAAATTATCGTAAAAATAGGTTTCGTAAAATACACAAATGCGATAACCAGAAATATATTAAAGGGGAAACAGATGTTGGCGAAAGTCCATTGCATTTGTATTTCATTTCTATAACTTTTGTTTTTAGAATCGACATAAAAGCTGAATGGAGAATGGCTTGTTGTGTTGATTTAATTGAAAGGTGAGAATTTTGTAATCGTGTGATTACTCTTCTGTGGCTAGCTATTAAGTGTGATTTTTGACAGATGATCTTAGTTGCGTAGTCGCCTTCCTGTAACATCTGTTTGAGTGATTTCCTGTTACATAGCTTCAGTTGCGTTATCAAAGCGGCATTTGGTCTGTTGCTATTGATTTAACTGGCAAATAGTAACAGTTTGGTCGTGTGATTACTTCTCTGTGGGTAAATACACGTAGCTGTGAAGCTGGACAGATGGCCAGAGTTGCCTTGCCTTCCTGCGTCATTTATTTGATTTCTATTTCTTTTGCTCTGTATGGGACTTTGTATTGTGGCACCCAATATTGAATACAGCATTTACCTGGCGACTGAGGGAACCATATAAAAGGCCAGTACAGGGGATTTGAACCCATGATCTCTCCAATGCCTGAGCTCTCTGTCTCTCTCTCTCTGTGTCTGTCTGTCTTTCTCTCGATTTTCATTATGTTCTCCTTGTTATGAACAGTTCATAACCAAAGGTCTGGCTAGCAACTACGGTAATGCTTCGGAAAGGGTAAAATACACAAAGAGTTATACTGTAAGCCATTATACTCGTAGATTAGTAATCATTTGTGCAATTTTCAGCATTTATACAACACGCTGTGATTACTTTCTGTTTTCCTAATACTTTCACTTTGAATTGAAATTGTATCACCGATATTTAAGATATGTAACTTTATGAAGGCGGCGCCGTGGCCGAACGGTTAGACCGCTCGCCTCTCACCGAGGCGGCCCGGGTTCAATCCCAGGGACCCTCATGTGGAATTTGTGGTGGACAAAGCGGCGTCTGGGCGGGTGTTCTCCGGGTTCTCCGGGTTCTCCGGTTTCCCGCGCCATTCATTCCACCAACTGCTCCATCATCACCTTTTCTTTCATCCATTTCACCATCATTTCGTTTCATCTACTTCCTTCCTCCCATACCAGGGCCTCTGACCCCAGGCACCCGCCTGTAAGTCCTGGGGGTGTAAGTCTACTTATGCTGTAAAATGTGTGTCCACCACGACAGGGCGGGTTAAAGAGCTCATCTATCATTATGCAGAGCTAGGTTATATTCCCGCTATAAAACATGTATCTAATTAAAAATTTTCACGGATTTACGCTCACTGCGAAGGAATAATGCCACATACTTTCAGCACTACCACTTCGGGCTTATGTAAAACACCATTACTTAATTGCTACACAAAAGGTGCTTTACTTTCTTTACCCAATTTACGATTAACTCATGTCCTATAATATTCATTATTCTATCCACTTTAATTACAGTGACTCTCCGCTTAAAAATAGTTTAAAGTTATGCAATATTCAAGCAGTATCTCTTTTTGCTTTCCCTACCACCTCTTAGCAGGTAGAGAAGATATTGCAGTCCTCCCAAAAATTAGATACCGAGAGTTTACCGGAATACATATTTTGAGGTTCCCTGAATAAAAAAAACATAATTTTAGAAGAAGGTCCTTATATATGTGCGTCTGAGTATGCCTCTGAAGGACATAACTAAAAAATGAAATTTTGGATAAATACAAAATTTGGTATTTAAGTTCACTATCTTCCAAAGATGAGACACGAAGATTTTCAAGAAAATTCCCCACCCCAACTACACTTTACAGGGAAGACTTTTCGAAATTTTTTATTTTCTCAAAAATGCTCATAACAGTATGACTAAAATGTCAAATATTAAAGATATTTACACAACAAATAAAACGTATATCTTGAATTTTCTGGGAATAGCCTGTGAAGTCCACTTTATTCGGAAGAAACTTTATGTCATCTTGTATAAGTGGTAAAGTACTACACATAAAATGTATATCACTTTAAAATACACAACTTATTTAAAATAATTTATTTTGTGGTGTCAGCCATTTCGGATATATCCCTTATTAATGGTTCAAATTGTTCAATACCTTTGTCATTCTATCCAATTTCTGTCGATTTTCTTAACTTTCTCGCGGTTGCATGGAATTTTAAAGCAGGCATATAGCGTCCAGTTCTTAAACAATTGACTATCGATATTCTCTTGCATTTATAACGGAATGCGTAATATAGCTAGTTCTGCAAAGATTTGACTCGATTAAAATAAAGTAGATAGAGAAATAAGGTATCGTAGGAATAGTTTTTATTTCCGTTAATAACAGATGCAGAGTCATGTGAATGTAACACATTCTAACTACACCACAGGTGGTACGCAATGATGACACATGAAATGACAACTATTGGTGAAGGAAATTTAGGAAGGAGAAATTCCAAGCCTAAGTTTAAAGGTACGTCCCAAGCATTTGCCAGTTATGAGGACTGAGGAAAATCTGGAAATATCCTGTCTGAGAGGACGGTCTTGGCCAGAATTCCCGTTCACGAGTCCTGTCTTTACGGCCAGCCATGAATGGTCCAACTGTACCTCAAATCGATATTTGCCATTAGAGCTACCAACATTAATCCTGTTGATTTAATGATTAACACAAATAAGCCAACTAGTGTTTTTAAATTTAGCCATGTAATTGTAGAGGGTGTTTATGCTGTTACAATGGGGCTTATCAATAGTTCTTGCCTAGATGTATTTCCATGCGAGAAAAGACTTCTGTGTAAAAAGGTAAATGTTTCGGAAAATATTAATGCTTCGGCAGTAGTTACCTGAAGTAAATTTTACGTTTTAAACAGGGCTACATTTTTGCTGCAGAAATTTTGTCTATCTCTTAGATTTTCGGGTTATATACAGTTTAACAGGAATGAAGAAGACTTCATAATTATGCGTTTAAAAACTCTAGATAAACTCGGTTTTGTTATTGATAATATTGCTAACTTATATTTCAATAAAAATTATCATAGTTATTTCTGCAAGGAGAAAATTCCTTGACAAAATTCCACTTGTAAACTTAAAAGGCGTGCCGGACTTAAGTGTGAGGTAGAGTACCTATATAGGTAACTTTTAGTTTTTCAGTTACGTTGTTCACATTGTCTTTGAACACACACACTCAAACACACACGTTTTTCTACTCCATGTTAAATTATTATGGATGACATCCTTAACGCACCATAAGTAACCGGTAGTTAGTGAAAATAATAACATTGTTCTTTCATGCCATTCCAAACCTAAAATTCCCTTCACATGTAAGGTTTTCCTTATTTTTACTTTCTCTACTACGTATAGTAAGAAGGGGAAGTATTGTATTCCACCCAAAAATTCGATACCAAGATTTCACCGGAAATACATGTTTTGAGACCCCCTGAATCCAAAAAAAAGCATTTTTGGAAACATGTCCGTGTGTGTGTCTGTGTGTCTGTCTGTGTGTGTGTGTTTGTCTGTGTGTGTGTCTGTGAACAGCATAACTCAGAAACGAACAGTCGGATAAACACCAAACTTGGTATTTAGGTTCAGCATCTTCCAAGGATGCGACACCAAGGTTTTCAAGAAAATCCCCCCACCCCAGATTACCCTTTACATGGAAGATTTTTCGAAAATTTTAATTGTCTCAAAAATGGCTCTAACGATTTAGATTAAAATATCATATGTTTAAGATATTTTTATGACAAATAAAATGTATATCTTGAATTTCCTGGGAATGTCTCCAAAAGTATTCTTTATTGTGAACGACTTTTGGTAAACTGGTAAACCATAAGAGATAGACAAAATTTTACTCCACAAAAAATGTAGATCGCGTTAAAATACACAATTTATGTCACATACATTTTTTTGTTGAGTGAACCATTTTCGAGATATTGCTTGTTATTCCCTTAAATTTTTCAATACTTATTTTCTCAAATGGGAATTCGTTGTTCATTTTTTTTTGTCTTGGATATGCAAAGAGTATTAATCTGTGGCAAAGGGAATGGTGCTGCACCTAGCAACCAGCTATTAAGAGATATGTATGTGCTTAAAGGCTGCTGTATTTCTATATTGCCGTTGTAAATCTATATTCCCCTTACATCTACAAGAAAATTAGCAGTAAGATAGAGTCTGCAAATGTTTATCTCGTGTAACATGAAGTAGATGGATAATAAGCGTTTATAAAAATAGTTTGTAGAAGAGTAGAGAAAGTTATGTGAGTGTAACACATCAGATTTTTTATTTTCTCAAAACGGCTTTAACAATTTTGATTAAAATATTATGTTCTTCAGATACTGACATAAAAATAAAATCTATATATTTAATTTTCTGCAAATACGAGGAGCTGTGATGTCCTTTTTCTGAATTCATTTTGTATATTTTGAAAACCACAAGAGATAGGAAAAGTTACTAAAGGAATAATTAAAATACACATTGTAACAAATAAAGTTTTACATACTTTAACAGTTTTCGACATATTTCAGTTCTATCTCGACACCGATATAACACATGAGCATGGGCAATGATCCTTTGTTTTCCTCAAGAGCTCATGGCACAAAAAGTGTGGATCTCTATGAAACACAAAAATAAGTAATACTTTTAGCATTTACCAGTTATTTATTGTAATTGGTGTGAATTTTGAAATACTTTACAATTTTTCAAATGATAACTTGTTATGGATGTTTTGTTTTTTCTCCCCATGTCATGCAAAGAGTAGAATTTTAAGCCATCACACAGCCTTTTAAAAATGTGACTATCATTGCGGCCTACCGAGCGGAATGGCTCAGGTGTAATGTCTGTAGCCCGTGGTTTCCAGTCTCGCAGCCGAGCTTCCTGACGTATGGGGTTTTTTTTCGGGAGTTTCCCAAGTCGCTAGGCGAATGCTGGGAAGGTTCAGTACATCCCCGGAATTTCAGAATTGAAAATGTCGGCGGGAGTCTCGGCGTTGCATGTAGGGGAAAAGGATGCCCTATGTATTCCTTCTTCCCCCGGAATGGGCGGTCTCCGAATCTCGGGCCAACCAATGGAATGTGCAAGCCGGTTACAACAGCTGCCATCCGGGGAGTATCAATCTGTAAAAGGTAGGAACCCTGCCCTCTGCTCTGTTTTGCCTCCTGGTCCTCTGTCTCCTCTCACCTCACCCTTCCCTCCCGGGAGCACCCCGTCAGGGGCTTAGGCGAACAATCTTGTAGGTCGAGGTGCTAACTCCCCCTCCGTACCTCCTGCTCCTATTATTTCCGCCTCTGTGTTCCTCTTGCAGCGAAATCTGTAAAAAGTATTTCTACAAACGTTTATCTCTATAACAAGAAGTAGATAGAAGAATAAGCTTTCGTAAGAAGAGTTTGTAGAAGGGTGGGTAGCTTATGCGAATGTAGCATTTTATATGTTTATAATTATTTGTATTTTATAAGCACATTTAATGTAGGTATTATTTGATATTTATAATTTTATTCGCAAGGAACTTAAAATAAATACATTTCGAATTCCAGATTCTCCCAAGAAAAATTCTGGACCTCTTGTTCTATTACTGCAGAATAGAAGTAATAATTATTTCATTTAAAAAACTTGATTTATTTATATCTATATTCTCAATATTAGTACCACGACTGATTATGCTCTTGTCGATAAGTTCATGAGTTCTTAGCGGAAGGGACGTTGATAAGAGTATTTCGTGAACAGAATCCCGTAATCAGTATTAAAACATACTCCACATATGTCGTATGCTTTTACTGAAATCCGCCACTTCGAGTAAACAAATCATAAAAAGCGTATAGTGTGATAACTTCAATTTATGTACCATCTCATGGGGCCCCTAAAAGCCACTAGATAGAGAAAGGTTGGATTTAGGTTAGGTTAGATTGGTTTAGTTATAGTTAGTTTAGAGGTTTAGAGTTACACTATATGCCTAACAAAGTCCACCATTTCATGTTGAGCCGCGGCAGAAGGTGGACTTTTCCCATGTTTTCAGCGTACACCGGCTCTTCATGGTTTCCCTACGATCTACGCGAAATGATGGGCTTCAGCAAAAGCCTGATACGTTTTGTGTGTGTGTGTGTGTGTGTGTGTGTGTGTGCGCGCGCGCGCTTTGTTTTGTCTTAGTTAACTACTTCAAAATAGACAAGTGAACAGTACTTCTGTACTACTTAAAAATTCTAGCTTGCTTGTGAAACCGGAATTGCTTCTAGAAACTCAAGATTTGGGCATTAAATACTTAGGAAAACAGCAAAGCATCGACATTTTTAACAGGAAATGTAAATGTGGAAGCGTGGCTTCTTCGTCACGTTCAGTAGGCAGCATTGATGTCGGCGTCAGGGTGATGCATAGGGAGCGAGGTGCGGTCCTTTGGTTTATTTACGATTTCAAACACACTTGCACACGCATAGGCGCACAGGACAGCGAACCTCTGCGTGCAAGAGTGGAACTAAAGCTGAACCCATCTTTATTCGCTTCGAATTCATCACTCTAGTATTATTTAGAGAAAGCTTGTTTTTGGTTGAGATAAGTAACAAAAGACAGTAGGAGCCAAACTGGAATGAATTTGAAAACAAAATTAGATAACAGATTAGATACTAGAACATGAGCGAACTAGGATCAAAAACAGAAGTGAAAGTGCATTGCCTGTAACGCAACACGAAGTCATTATCAAATGTCATAAACAGTTTGCAGAGTTTATAAGACCAACAGATTTCTCAACGTTGTCAATATTGTGCATTCTTTATCATTTTAATGCATGCTACAGCACATATCTTTAGTACAATGAAGTTAAGGGGATCACAACATCACTAATAGCATAGAATAATATAATACACTAGTAATCAATTCGAAACTTAGATACTATGTAGGATAGAAAAGGAAAGACATAAAAAAGAACAATCAACAACGACAGTGCTTAAAAATAGCATGTTCGAGCGGTATTGTTAATATCATGGAACATGCTGTATATAACAATAATAAGAGAAAGAAAGAAAGATAAGAGATATAGCCAGAAATAAGAGGTTATGCTTCAGACGTCTAATTTTAGTGGAGAAATTAGCAGATAGTGTCATATCGCTGGGGAACATGTTTATCTGTACGGAAATTAAGTGTAACGTAATACTATCTATTTCAAACTAACTGTTCTTATCGTGTTTTCGTCATTTTCGTACCACTATTTAAATTTTTTCAGGAACTGTGTGAAATGTGCTCCTTAGTACAAAATGCTTAAATTACATAATGCACATGCGTGTGTGCATTTCTGTTATTGTTTTTGTGTATTTGGTTTTGCACCAGTTCGTTATTATTCTTAAAATATGCAACACTGTAGTCTCTTGAGGGTAATACATCCATGAAATTACAAAATCTATAAATTTAACCTATCAAATTCAAATGTTGACCTGTCCATGAAATAGCAATATAAATACTACGTTTAAAATGTGGCGGTGCTACTTTGAACCCTTGTTCGAAAATTATTTTTACCAATTATAAACTTAAAGTTTTAATGTATCAAAGCACACCATGCGGTGAATCACAGTAATGTCTGGCTCAAAATTTAATTGAAACTTTTAAGAATAACATAAACAAGGTCTCGGGTTTGTTATTCGTTTATCCGCAAAATAATATAACATTCCATTATAACCCTTTTCTCCGATATTAATTTCTTAAAATTAATTGGCGCGTATTTGATTAAAAATACATATATTTAAGATATTTACACGACAAATAAAATTTATATCTTTGAAATTTGTAGGAATAACCTGTGAAATCCTTTTATTTAAAAGGAATTTTGTAAAATAAGGTTTATTTCTTTGTCTCTCTCTCTCTCTCTCTCTGGGGGACCATAAAATGTGTATTCTAGCTAAATCTCCACGAATTTTAGGGTGGAATACAATACTTATTTTAGCTAATACAGGTACAGCTCATGTAAAACGTCGTGACACTCCATATGCGCAAGAGAGAAGAAATGAGGAGAAGTATCGAGAGTGGTGGGGAAGCAAGGGGACAGGGGTATATCAGAACTCGGTGGCGTTCGCTGATCCCCACCTCTCTTATTATGCAAGTGGACTGGTCAGTGCTATTGCGCATCTATGCTTCAGGAGTGGGGGACTATCACGACGTTTTACACTAGCTGTAGGTGACAAAGAAAACAACAAACAGAGGCTTTTTTGAAGTCGAAAAAGTCTACGTTGCTCTGCTGGTTTGTTAAACTAGTCAGGGTGTTTGTTTGTAGTTCCTGTTTAATGGAAAACAGGCTTAAATAACAGCAGCTAGGTCCATTCCAATAGCATATAGTTACATGTCGTTGTAATATACGACACGTCATCCAAATGGCAGAATGCTAGATGTGCTCAGGTCGTGAAAAATGGATTGTAAAGCGGAATATGAAATCCAAAAGCAATACTTATTTGGATTAAGGAAGTTTGCTGAAATTCTTCAGCTTGGCGTGTAATCTCGGAAAATTCCTTTGTTAAACATTCATTTTGGTATTTAAACAACTGCTCTTGTTTAAGCTATGCTGTTCAAAAGAGCAGATAAGGCAAACTCAAAAAACGCATAGATACATGCACAAATCAATTGTTTTGTCTCAAATCGTGTAGACTTATGGTGAAATCCCTGTCATGAATTTCTGGATCGAATGGAACACTCATATAAACGATTGGTGAAGAAAGCAATGATACTCAGGATATTTGGCGAAAACAATGAGATCATCTTACATTAGTCAGCCGATAACAACAGGCTCAATATTCCCTCAAGGGCGTGTTAGACCAGGTGCTACTACAGAGCTTTGTCATTGCACTATCAAAACTGCCATCACATCTTAAAACCATGAATGCCTTTGGTCTCTTTGCGTCCGTCCACAGCAAATGACACATGTAAAGTATCCTTTTTCCAATAGATAAGATAGTTTTATTAATCGCAACATGACGAAATCCCGTTTGGCAAGAGGTTGTTAATACCATTGTCCAGCCAACTAAACCGAAGTTATCGGATTATTTACGGCCTGGCTAAGGTACAGTATTGCAAATGTCGTATTTAACTGTAGTAAATATCGCGCAGCTGCTCGACAATAGAGGATAAAATAATGCTGGTATCGTGAACTGCAACAATTTAATTCCCATAAAGCTTTAAAGAGCTAAAAATAACTTGATAGGAAGCGTAAAATATCACCTGTGGTGCACTTGGCCAGCCATATTTCTTACTTGGGCCGTGCCACGAGCAAGTTTCGAGAGCTTAGAGGACCAGCTCGTAAAACACATATTCTGATATTATAACTGTCGTCGTTAAATAAATTGGTACATCAATAATGAAGCCTGGGCACGAAGCAGCACATCACGAGTGCGGCCATGATGGATCTCATCTCACGCCCGCAACATCGCAATAAATAACAGCCATGATAATTACCTGCACTGCTCCGGTTTGGAGGGAAAAAATATTTTCCGAGCGACGTTAACACTGCGGCCTGAGGTTGTGTACCACTAATTACTGTAAGGGAATATATATAAGGCACACTAATTCTTAACGATACAGCATCGTTTTACACAATGAAGCCCAAACAATGTGAAATGTTTATGGGAGCCAAACCCGAATATCATTGGGGCAAACCTTTCTTAAGATTTTAAATCATGTGCACAAATAATATGGTTTTGAGCTCACACAGGTGTTCTTCCTTCATTCCTCTTTTCCATGTTTTGTTGGCATTGTCACTGCTGAAGGTTTCTAAAGCTATTTGAATACATACAGGATGTTACAGAGGAATGTTAGGCCAGCAATTTGATATAGAACATGTATTGTCTTTGAGCTTGAGGTTGTTGACAGCAGATAAAAATCAATAAAATAGATTTTATACATTTCATTTTGTAATTCCATGCATCGTTGTAGATGCAGTTATAGTTCATTTAATATATGTCTGGTATTATTAATTTAGCCAAAAAGTATAATTCTTAATCATAAAGGTAAGGAGTAAACAGAAACATTGGACAAAATTCCTTTTCACTCCTATTTAACATTTAAGATCGTCTTTAGTTTAATTAATGGTAGTGAATGGCCATAAAACTTATTTTCAATAATTGTACGGAGTGTACCAATACGCCACTGATAAAACCGCCCTGAGTTGCTGTTACTTAAAGTAATCGTGGCTATGCTATGTTGAAACACTCCCTGTGACCACCTCCGTAACATGTATTTAAACTTTAAAAAAAAAACACAAACACATCTGTTTGTAAAAGAAAAACGTTTAACCCTAGTGCGATTTTAAACCCAGCACCACCAGAGTGTGCTAATGACTGCGCTATTACAGCTAACCGTTGTTTGTCTGTCTGATATGTACGAGTCTCTAAATGAAAGTGGAGGTGTCACTTGCTGACAGAACTTTTTCCAAAAAAAGCAGAACTCGTTATAACTTTGAAAATTCCGCGATGGCAGTTATTTTCACGCTTGTGGAGGGGAAATTAACTATTTTAGAGTGGAAATAAACACCGCAATCGTATAAAGTTTTATTTATTTACGTTTATCAGTAAGAATACTCAAATGAAATGTAACTACAAAGTTTGTCATTACAGACCACAGGTGTCCTATACCATCCCTCTGTAAACGCTGAAAGTTTATCGGTTGAATTGTGTAAATATATTGTTATACACACCCTATGAAAATGTCACTATCCGCTGTTTTCGCCATGTTTAGCAGATCCCGTCATAAGGGGCGCTCCGTAGGTGGAGTAGCCACAAATTTGCTTCCAAAAATAAATCAAAAGTATGCAGATACTCTCAAACGCGTGGTCTTATTGATTTGTCGGCGCTAAGCATGCTACGAATAGTAACACTTCGCCGTTAATTATATTCAGTTTCTGCCATCACCTAGTGTAAAAACATATTTAAGATTTTTTTTGAATCTATTTTTACTTTCTGTACCACGTACCACGTAGACAAAGAATTGCATTCCATCCAAAATGTTTATATTGAGATTTCACCTGAAACATAAGTTTAGAGGTTTTCTGAAATAAGTATAAACAATTTTTTAGAAATGGGCGTGCAACCTCGTCGCGTTTGTGTGTCTCTACACGAAGAAATTAAAAAACTAAGTGTCAGATAAATACCAACTTCAGTGTTCCAAAGGTACAACTAGAGATTTTCAAGAAAATCTGCTACCCGAAACTGACTTTTACGTGGAAAACTTTTCGTTATTTTTACTTTCTCTACTACGTATAGTAAGTAGAGGAAGTTTTGTATTCCACCCAAAAATTCGATACCGAGATTTCACCGGAAATACATGTTTTGAGACCCTCTGAATCCAAAAAAAGCATTTTTGGAAACATGTGCGTGTGTGCGTCTGTGAACAGCATAACTCAAAAACGAACAGACGGATAAACACCAAACTTGGTATTTAGGTTCAGTATCTTCTAGAGATGTGACATGAACGTTTTCAAGAAAATCCCCCCACCCCAGAGTACCCTTTACATGGGACATTTTTCGAAACTTTTACTTTTCTCAAAAATAGCTCTAACGATTTTGATTAAAATATCATATGTTTAAGATATTTTCATCACAAATGAAATGTATATCTCGAATTTTCTGAGAATGTCTCAAAAAGTATTCTTCATTGTGAACGACTTTTGCATAACTGGTAAACTATAAGAGATAGACAAAATTTTACTACACAAAAATGACACACAATTTATGTCATATACATTTTTTTTGTTGAGTGAACCATTTTCGAGATATTGCTTGTTATTCCCATAAATTTTCCAATACTTATACTTTTTCTCAAATGGGAATTCGTTATTCATTTTTTTATGTCCGGGACATGCAAAGAGAATGTAATACTCCACATAGCAACCAGCTCTTAAAGTATTTGACTATCGCTTAAAGCCTAGCAATTCCCCTTGCATCTACAAGAAAATTGGCAATAAGATTAACATCTCGATATCTCGATTAACATGAAGTATATGGAGAATAAGTGTTTGTAAAAATATTTTTTACAGGAGTAGAGAAAGCCATGTGAGTGTAACACATCAGATTTTTATTTTCTGAAAATGGCTTTAAAGATTTTGGTTGAAATACCATACATTTAAGATATTGACATGCCCAGTAAAACGCATATCTTGAATTTCCTGTAAAGTGCTGTTCATTCGGAAGAATTTTTGTGTAGCTGTATAACTGATAAACCATTAGAGATAAACAAAACCCTGCTACACACGTAATGTTGATCTCTTTAAAATACGCAATTCAGCTTTTGTAGCATCAGCCGTTTCTGAGATATCCGTTGTTACTGGTTTGAATCTTTCACTACGTTGTTATTCTTTAAGTTCTGTAACCAATTAGTTGTTTCCCGAGATGTGATGGAAAGAGTATGGTATTTCAAGCCAACATATAGCAAACTAGTCTTAAAAACCGGCTATCGTTTCAGTTTCCTGTGCCCCTGTACACGAAATATGTAGTGAAACTATTTCTGCAAACGTTTATCTCAATGGACATGAAGTGGATAGCAAAATTAGGCCTTTATAGAAGCTATATAAAGATAAACGATAATGGGAGAGAAAGTTATATGACTGTAACACATCTAGTGCCTTGTTTATCTAAAACGCTATCAAACAGCAACACTAAATTAAATCCATCTGCTTACTTCGGAGTATTTTTATTGAACGGATATGCACTATAACGACCACAAATCAATGAAACAAGTGATAGTAATATTGCATTCGTATATTTCCCTCGCTCTCTAAGCCTGGCAAGTTTACTACTGTACACGCTCCGACATATCTAGGAAACAACTTTACGCAAACTGCAAGTCAGCCTACGAGTCCTATAGGTTTTTATGCTGTTTAGATAAATTTGTTTCCATTTTCATACAATGTGCGCCAATTTAGATTTTCCCAAACGAAACTAAGCATTTTATCAACCATTAAATACCATATTATGCGCTTTAAGCCCTATTTCTCCACAGTGAAATGCCATACATGTTGAAAAAAATATAAAGCCAAATAACTGTATTAAAATACCTTTTAAGGTTTTCAGATACGAAATTTTCTCTTCAAATATTATTGTTTTTCTGTTCATTCAAATCTCATGCAAAATAATTTAATAGCTCTAAAAAGACGTGTTTCATGGTGTCCATGTCTGAGCTCAAAGTGCTAAACGTTCTAACTAACCTATATTTTCCCTTAAGTTTTTGGAACACACGGGCGGCGCCGTGGCCGAGTGGTTAGACCGCTCGCCTCACCGAGGCGGACCGGGTTCAATCCCAGGGACCTGCATGTGGGATTTGTGGTAGACGAAGCGGCGTCTGGGAGGGTTTTCTCCGGGTTCTCCGGTTTCCCCCGCTCCATCATCACCTTCCCTTTCATCCATTTCACCTACATTTCGCTTCATCTACTTCCTTCATCCCATACCAGGCATCGGGCTGATCACCCATCCTGGATGTTCTGTCTGATCCATGAGTGTCTGCTCCTCGACGGGCCTCTGACCCCAGGCACCCGCCTGTAAGTCCTGGGGGGTGTAAGTCCTACATAAGGGGAGGGTAAAAAGATAATGAATGAATTTTGGAACACACCACTGGAGAAGGATTGCTGCCAAATTCACCGGATTTTGGTCATAAATTCGCAGGTATTCTCGAACCATAAAACATTCTGTCACTTAAATACTTGAGTTATATCTGTAAACGTTATTGGTTTGTTATATTACTCTATAATCAAACAATAACGTATGTAAAGCAATTAAAATGAGTCAAATTGTGATCAGCATCAGTATAACTTAGAAAAGTAAGGCTACAGAAGACAACAAATTTTATAAAACTATTATGCTCCCTTTTGTTTGTGTTGGTGAAGTTTGAGGTCTTGAAAAAGGAGGTGAAAGAGCAGCAAAGAGTAGAGTTAAGCTTTTTTTTTAGAGATGATGAAGGAATGCGAGGAACTAAATATATTCAATTCGAAGATAGATAGAACAAGATGTTTGATAGCAGAAAATACAAACACAATAATGATTATGGTAATAGAACTAATAATTATTATTGTTATTATTATTATTATTATGACTTTTCCTATTCACTACAACCGCCTTTACATATAAAATTCTAGCCAAACGAGAACAATTTGGATTCAGCTTTCTCTAGCCAAACTTACATGTACGATACCTTAAATAAATGAAGCATGCATACATTGTTAATTCAGACACCAATATCACGATTTTTACGATATCCATGTAGAGTGTTGTGCGTTAATTATTATTATTATTATTATTATTATTGTATGGTTATACACTTTCTATGCTATTTGCGTGTCATCCGCATTGGATATCGTACTGTATTCCGATTTTTCTGTCGGGCAAGATCGGATCTGGAATTCAATTCGCAGTCACAAAAAGTAACTTTATTTGGCGAAATGGAGATACCAAAAATTGGAGACGCAAAAATCTTGAAGAATCTGAAACGTTAGGTAGATGACAATGGCGATAGCGTGGTGGTGGCGGTGGTATAAATTCCCGCAAATACCAAGTGAATCGCCGCCACTCTTTGTTCTCCACTTTGTAAATCCGCAGATTACAGGTAGATAGGGTTAGAGTACGTACATTTTAGGGTGTAATTCTTCGAACTAAGGAGGAAAGGGAAATTCTAAATTGAGTAAATATTAAAAGAGAATAATAGAGAAACTGAGACGTTATAGACAGAAATGTATATTGGTGATCCATACGAAAGAGCAACGCAAAATCATAATAGTAATAATAGGAAAGGAAATATTTAACGTTAATGGTAGTATATTGTATGATTGCAGCAATTTAAATATTTGTAAAATAATTATTATTTAAAATCTAATGTAATATTTTGTGTAAGAATTTGAACTATAAAAGAGGGAAAGGTTAACATTTTGGTAGACGGGAAGTAATTAGTGGTTCAGACTGGGATCAGCAGTAAACAAGTCAATGGTGAGGGTCCGGAATTTCACGTAGAAGCAGGTAGTTTAGGATTTCTGGGAATTAGCAGTTGTAGGTAGAGTTTGCAACATGTAGCTAAGCGAAAGAATAATTTAGAGGAGGATATATGTAAACAGCAAAATTGTGCAAAAAGAACAAAACCAATAAAGTGTTAATCTTAAGGCAGAAAGTCCTAAATCTAGAGGTGGAGCGTAATGAAATAAAATGCGTGTGTCGAAACACCTTGTAGCTGGAAAACTTTGTTCCTCTGTTGATGCCTTCTGCTGCAGTGTCCTCGTCTCCGGCTACCTCTGCTCGTCGGCTGCTGTATTCTCCATTCCTAATCATTACCTACCTAGCTAATTTCACGGATCTCACGGTTTTCGTAGGTGAGGCAAATTAAAATACACTGCATTTCCCTTACAAAATGTGGTTTATTATCGAATAAATGTTTATGGGCGGCTAGCTTTTCCAATTATAATAATTCCCACAATAATAATTATTATTATAATACATTAGGAGCCTAAACTAACTGCACACGTCTTCCTACCCCAATGCACTCACGTGCATTTGTCGTCCAGAGAGTATCACTGTATGTCGACGAAATTCTATAAGAGGGAGTGAAACTCTGGGGCTTTCTTCCCCTTTCAACCTCATGCATTGATTCAGCTTTGATACAGCACTCAGCATTGCAACACTCCAGCCAGTCCGCGCCTGTCACGTATGCAATTCATTTGACTCGAGGCGGTGTAAATCAGTGTAAGTGTTCTTAGATCATCAATTAAGCGGCATTAACTATTTGGGAGTAACGTCCGTAATAGGAAAATGTTTATTTGTGCAACGTGATAATAGATTGGTTTGGCTTAACGTAATTTAATAATTCGTTTCACTAGATTCCGGAGAAATAAAAAAAGAAAAGAAAAATTGCAGTAATAAAGGGCAATGAAAGTGACATTGTTTCAAAATCACTGTATTACCCAGACCCATGAGATGAGTTGGCAAATGCCTCACAACATTCTACAAACGTTACAAAATGTAGTATTGTAGATAATCCTTTGTAGTCATGCAGATCGAAAATAGTGGAATTATGGTTTAAAAATATGGCACCTTGTAGTTGGATGAAAATGTAGATCGAAAAGAATGAAATGATAGCTCAAAAATAGGAAATGTTGGACGTGTAGTTCTAAAATAGTGAAGTGGTGGTTAAAAATACTGAAATTATGGACATGTGGTTCGAAAATTATGAAATAATGGAGATGAAATTCGAAAAATAAAGTAAAATGATGGACGTGTAGACCGAAAATAGTGAATGGATGGTTCAAAAATAGTGAAATCGAATATAGTGAACTGATGAAAGTGTAGTTTGAAAATAATGAAATGATGAACGTGTAGTCCAAAAACAGTGAAGTGGTTCCGGTGTATTGACATTCAAATCCTGATCCGGGAAATGGTTTTTATTAATTTGTAACTTTTGCATAAGAATACGGTGTACAAATATATGATAAGTCATCATAATCCATTGTTTTAAAAGTGTATAATACCGAGCACATCTCTGGGGGAATTTGACTGCTGTGAGAGCTTGACGGCTCCACGAGGCGGGACTTACGCAGTCAACTCGCTATAGCTGATATTCCCGTCGTCAAATGTTTCTCCGTTTACCTCGGTTTACCTCCGTTTATCTCATTTGCCTAGTTTAAGATAGGGAATTGTTATGTGAATGCTGGTAAATTATCACTCGCGTACTAATGCAAATTATTCTATTCACCACGGAATAAATTTCATAAAACAATAAATATTGTTGGAGTATTATATGAGGCAGTATTTTTAACACTAAAATGTTTTTAGTGTAATTATATAATATATAAATCCAATAACAGCCCGCCTTGAAGCAACATGTGTATGTAATAATTTGTAAAATGTATGTAACAGTCATTGTATATGTTTGTATTATTGTATCCATGTGTAATAATGTTATGTGAATATATTAAGTAATTTAGTAATGTAGGAGCTATGAGAATAATAAGTTAAAAGTTGCTAACAATGGGGTAACAATCAGGTAACCTTGAGGCATTAATGAATTTGAAAGTTTAAATGCTACGTCACTATTGGAGCAACAATAATGTAAATTTTGAGACAGTTTAAAAATAGCCAATCAACAACCAGAAAAAGCTTTATTTAAAAGAAGATATTCTATTGGATTAGGAATAGCTAATCAGAGACTTGAAATACAGAAATTTACAAGTTTAGGCGGTTGAAATCAGTTCAGTTGCCTGCAAACAGTGTTCCTAACCGGACGCGAGACACATCCTCGAGAGATTTAATACGTATTCGTGTCAGACGAAACAAAGTTTACGTTTTAAAAAGTGCAAGTAATTCATAAAAGAATCTCACAGCTCTCTATATCAGTGAAGTGTTATTTAAATCGTGTCAAGCATTAATAAAAGTAGTGAAGTAAAATTATAATCTGTGTAAGCCTACATTCTTGTCGCACCACAAACAACCCTGCTAAGAGAAACGTGTCTCTAACAAATACTGGCGCAGTCGAGGCAAACATAAATATATAATATTTAAAAAACAGTAAAATTACAAAGTTAATATATATTTTGTTTAAACTTGGGGCAAAGGCCACCTGAAAGTAAATTTGGGGCGAAGGCCACCGGAAAATGTTAAGTATACGTGCGGTTGCAACTACTACAAGTTCGGCTCCCCAACAGCCGAAATACGATACAACTCCTAAAATACTCCTTTCTCAAATCGTAGTTGTAAATTACGGCAGATGTTGCCGGATGACTTAGATTTACATGCTCGGCTTGGAGCTCTGCTGAATGTGTCTTCAATAAGTGGCAAACGGTGTTTCGCTCTGACTGCTTATAGCGAACACCCACTTCTAACCTTTGAAACAAATTAACCAGTGGTTACGCTTAGCAATACCAATATTGCATTTTGAGAGCGTGTTAAAAGGTTAGAAAGGATAACATCTAAAACATTCCATACTGACACATTTGTTTGCACATTTTAGATTAATAGAGTATGAACAAAACACGAAGGTTAATATTAATACGTATCATTCAAAAACTAGTACTACTACCTACTTGACAAAGTAAGATAAAAATATGTGCAAATAAATATGCACGGCCAGAAAATTTAAAGCTTAGAGTTAATAGGAATTCATCCCTTTTTGCTACATTAAGTATGGAAGATTTACTTATCTATACCAGGTGGCGCAACCGCGTCGTACAGATAACTCTTTGTGCGTTAAAAGAGTTACAGAACTCAACGGGGCAACTCCAAGTAATCATAGGTCACTGGCGAATTAGCGTGAGCGAGCTTTTTTCTTTCTTTCTTACTTACTATCTTTCGCTTTTCTTGCTCTACCACGTGTAGTATAGCTGGCGCAAAACTTCTGGAATCGTGACCTTGATTGCTACTCCAGCTGCCGAGCCTAGGAATGGTTTATGTTTAGCTTACTCAACGAAAGCGATATAATACCTTTGCTTACTCACAGTGCGTAACACATACAGTCTACATAGAAAGTGTCCGCATCTGGTTGTAATTTCAAAGAGAGCAGTACCTAAATAGTACTTATTTTATATTTGTGATATTTATAACCATGGCTCCTAGGTTTTTAAAGTTAAGTGGTAATGTATAACATAGTCAAAGCAGAGATATAATTGCAAATGTCCTCGACTTTATATGCAAGAAGCAGAGATGAAGGAAGAAAGTATATTTTCACCCGAGATCCACAAAAGCCTTAAGAGAGAGAAAGAAAGAATAACCAAAGCAACTGGTGTTTCACTGAGTTTCCGGAATTCTCAAAGATAAGAAAAACCATATGGATGAAAGAGTACCATTTGACACATCTGTGAAGAAACAAAAGGTCTCTAAGCGTATTACAGAAATAGACGATTTCGACAAATGCGTCATTCGGCGCACGATTCACAATTTCTATGTGGATTTAAATATACTGTATAAACTATAAGTTTATCAGTGTAGTGCAGTGCATAACCGGTGTGCGCATATTTGACAATGACTGTCTCACGCACTCCAACATGCAGACTACCGGTCACCTCCTGATCGGGTAAGCAACTTGCTTCATAGCTGTCATTAAGATTTTCACATGTCTAGAACTGTTGCGCCAATTATAAGTAGGGGAGGTATTGCATTCCACCCAAAAATTCGATACCGAGATTTAACGGAAATACATGTTTTGAGGACCCCTGAATAAAAAAAAGCATTTTTATAAAACGCCCGTATGTGTGAGCCTGTGAACAGCATAACTGAAAAACGAAAAGTGTGATAAATACCAAGCTTGGTATTTAGGTCAGTATCTTTAAAGATGCCACCTTTTCTTTTTCCTTTGATATCGCCCTCCAGGTCTAGGGGTACCTCTTCGGGCGTAAAAAATCCTTAGCATGCTTCCTTTGGAAGGAGCTTAAAGCCGGTTGCCCCGTGACGTAGTTTCACGGTGCCTAAAAGAACCTCAAGCCTGATAAAGAGGCCTCCGATTAAAGTTTCCGGTCTTTCACGTCCAATAAAAAATGGAACGCTAAGGACCACTGTAGTTAAAGGGCATCCATAAATAAAAGACTCAATTTAATAAAGATACAACGGAAGATTTTCAAGAAAATCGCTCCACCGCAAAGTACTCTTTACATGGTACATTTTTCGAAATTTGCACTTTCTAAAAAATGGCTCTAACGATTTTGACTAAAATACTATATATGAAAAATATTTACATAGCAAATGAAATGTGCTAGTATATCATGAATTTTATGGGAATAGCCTATGAAGTCCTCTTCATTTGGAAGGATTTTTGCATAACCTTGTATAACTGATAAACATTTAACGATAGACGAATACGTAATACACAAAAATATATAGATTTCTTTAAAACACACAATTTAGTTCAAATTAGCTTTCTTGTGGCATAAGGCATTTCTGAGGTATGCGTTATTAAAAGTTCGAATGGTTCGTTTGTTGGTCACTCTCTTAAAAGTTCTGTCAACATTTAGCTGTTTCCCGCGATTGCATAGAAATGCTATGGGATTTTAAGGCTAGCATATCGCGTCCAGTTCTTTAACATTTGACTATCGCTGTTCTTATTTTATCCAAACGAGATTTAGAATGTAGCTGTTTCTACAAAGATTTATTTGGATAAAAATGTAGTGTATAGAAAAATAAGCTTTAGTAAGAATAGTTTGTATACCCACTAATAAACAATAGAGATTAGAGGAAGCCATGTGATTGCATCACATCAGATTTTTCATTTTTTTTGTCCTGGTAATGCAAAGTGAATGGAATACTCCACATAGCAACCAGCTCTTAAAATATTTGACTATCGCTTAAAACCTACCAATTCCCCTTGCACCTACTAGAAAATTAGCAATAAGATTAACATCTCGATATCTCGATTAACATGAAGCATATGGAGAATAAGTGTTTGTAAAAATAGTTTGTACAAGAGTAGAGAAAGTCATGTGAGTTTAAGACAGGTTATTTTCAGTTCCATTTAACTTCCTTTAACTACAATGGTCTTAATCGGAATGTCTGGAACATATTATTGCCTATAGGCAATGTTGTTAATCGTATTCGCTTATCTTTGAGTTCTAATAAACTTTGGTATTTAATCATTAGATCACACACACACACACACACACACACACACACACACACACACACACACACCCGCATTCTCATTCATTCTTCCATAATCTGCGGAGGGAATAATCTTGGCTAGAGAAAAATTCGCACCCCACAGCCGAGAATCGAACCCAGACCTCTCGCAGAGCAGGCAGGTATTCTACCGAACTCAAGTACGTGGCCAGCTGAGCTTCGTTCTACTCCTCTTGCTGATCAGCTAAGTCGATGAGCGGATAGCGCTCATTGAAATGCACTTCCCCCGCGTGCAATAGAGTGTACTGTCCGTGATGATAGTCAACAATAGACCGAATAGGTCTTAGAATATTTTCTACTTCAGTTACATAGGTGTAATTTTGGAGGGAATAAACTCACTTTCTGGACTGACAAATAAAATGCATTTATTTGACCCATACGTATTCGCCCATAGCTATTTTGTTTTAAATTGTGTTTACGCTGTTCTTGTGTAACATTACGGACTATAAGCAACAAACATAAGAGCACGCAGTGTTTCACTGCTATTTTTTTGCATGCTATTTACAAATGTTATTATTACTATTATTATTGTTATCATCTTCATCATCTAAAAGCACTATTATACTGATTTCATTCAATATTTTCTTCTTTTTAAATTTCTCCTGTTTTTTTTCCGGTTTATTAATACCGTGTTCTCTCTGTGTTACTATTCACCACTTATTACCGCAATTACTGTTACAAAAACACAGACACAAACACCATGCCCATGTCAGGATTCGAATCCGCGACCCTCAGCTTGACGGAGCGCCAAGCTATACGCTTCAGTATCACTGAATAGGTTCGAAATTTGTCCCTGTTGACCGATACGATGTTTCAGCCGTCTCCATGTATCCATATGCACGTTTCTGAGAACCACTGGTGTAGTAGTAGTAGGTTTTTAGGGCGCTAATGCGCCAGTTCCCCACTGCCCTGTTTTTACTTGGAATTTCCTCGTTGAGTTTGCAACCTTTCTAACGCACGAAGGGTTATCTGCACAAGTCAAATATGGCGCGGTTGGACCACCTGGTGTTGCATAGCATATGGCTGAAAACATTTCGCATCAGACTCTACCTATCATAATATTCTTATAAAGAAATGATTTCTATAAAACCTTATTTTTAAATTCTCTATTACGTATAGTAAGTAGGGGAAGTATTGCATTCCATACAAAAATTCGATACCGAGATTTCACCGGAAATACATGTTTTGAGACCCCGTGAATCCAAATAAAACATTTTTGGAAACACGTCTGTATGTGTGTCTTTCTGTCTGCCTGTCAGCGTGTCCGTCTGTCAGTCTGTGAACAGCAAAAATCAAAAACGAAAAGTCGGATAAATACCAAAGTTGGTATTTGAGTTTACTATCTTCCAAGGATGCGACAAGATTTCCAATAAAATTCCGCTGCTCCAGATTACCCTTTAGATGGAACATTTTTCGAAATTTTTTATTTCTCAAAACTGGCTCTACGATTTTGATTAAAATATCATATGTTTAAGATATTTTTATGAAAAATGAAATATATATCTTGAATTTTCTGGGAATGTCCCCAAAAGCCTTCCTCATTCTAAATGAGTTTCCATAACTGATAAACCATAAGAGATAGACAAAGTTTTACTACACAAAACATGTAGTTGTGGTTAAAACATACAATTTATCTCTTATAGGTTTCTTTTGGATTAAACCATTTCCGAGATATTCCTTTTTATTTGTATGAAGTTTCTAATACTTATAATGTTTCTCAAGCGGAATTCTTTATTCAGTCTTATGTCTTGGACATGCAAAGAGAACGGAATTCTCCACATAGCAATTAGCTCTTAAAAGATTTGACTATCGCTTAAATTCCCTTGCACCTACATGAAAATTAGCAATAAGATTAACATCTCGATATCTAGATTGACATGAAGTAGATGGAGAAAAGCGTTTGTAAAAATAGTTGGTACAAGAATAGAGAAAGTCATGTGATTGTAACAAATCAGATTTTTTTTCTATCTACTTCCTCTTAACCATGATAAATATTCGCAAGGAGAAATTCAAATAGATACTACAAAGGAACTGTACATTTTTTAGGCTGCGGCAGCTATCAACTATTAAAAAAAAACAGGTCCATATAATCATTCTAGCCATTGTATCACATGCTTGTTGCACAAGCTCATGCGGAAAAAAACCACTTAACATTTCAGAGTGTAGTGCTTAAAATGATGGGACATTTAAACGAGGAACAGCAAATACAGAAAATGAATAATGCTAAAACTGTTCTTGACATTGCGCACTTTAACGAGATTAACTTTTATCTACCGTACATTTTTATCCACTTCTTATAGTTAGTCATTATAGTGTACATTTCAGTAATAATGAAGGTTAGTTCAAAGGTCACTTACAAAACAAGCACGTGTACGTTTTGTTCATCACACTGTAGGTATATCTCAAGTCTATATTTTGTTTTTTAATCAATTGCTAAAGTTCGGAGGAACGAAGTGAAACATATTTACATTGCATTATCAAAAACTGCGCAAGTTAAATACGAAATTTGGTAACTTTCCCCATTTTCCTTTCCCCACTTATTTATTTATTTATTTGTGGGTTTCTGCTGTTCTTTCTCTCTATCTTTTGCTCGGGGTCATTTTCCTAAAAGATTGTGAAATTACGGTGAAATGTGAATCACAAATTTTGTGTCTAGTGCAGTACTTTCTCTAACTTATGTACATCTCAACGTGTTTTGGCATCATACTTTCCTCAATGTAGGAAATAGTGAACATTTATTAAGGCCTCATTCCCTTTTCTAAAACATTTTATGCTTATTGTTGACTTCATTCGGTATTAAAAGCGTTACTTTAATATTCTATTTGTATGCGTTTGGTGAATTAATATTGCATTATAAGTTATAATATTGAGGGTTAAAATGTGAGTGTTTCAATGTCGAACAATCCTCCATAAAGTAGCAAAAATAATGACAGCACCCATCAGATAATTGCGGCGGTTTTATGTTTATTTATTTATTGAGCCCCACGTTTGGGAGCCAAATATGAAGTAACATTATGGTTTGTTTGTTAGCCCCACGTTGTGGTAGCCAAATATGCGGCGGTATTCTTTGTTAGGTTTGTTTGAAAATGCTACTATTTATCTGCCGCACGTATAAAAGACAATTTGTCGCGGTCACTTCGTGTTATCTCTTACTGAGCGCCTGTTATTGTGTTTAATTTTTGGGTTCACTGTCCTCCGGCTAGCTATGATCTTTTTGGTCGAGCACTTATCTTATACAGGTGTGTAAACGGAAAGGAGTCTTTTATCCAAAGATAACACTGATGAAAGAATTTGTTTTACACTTTTTATTGTCTTAACACATTATTAACATTCACCTATTAATCGTGACACTCGCCAAACTGAAACTGTTATAATAACTTATTTACTGCACATTATTTATTCGCGTACTTCAACTTTTTCTGTTGAACTCAGCGACGTGTAATGCACAAATGTTTCCGATGGACTGGAGACGACGTGTAATGTACAAATGTTTCCGATGGACTGAAGACGACGTGTAATGTACAAATGTTTCCGATGAACTGGGAGGGATCTACCTCTGATTTAGCTCTTTTTATACTCCCACACCCCGATATGCCTAAAGATTATAACCGAGCTGCTATTGGTTAATAAAACGCGCCAACATTAGCGTCTATTTTTATATCCAATGAAAATTATGAACACATATGCTCTAGGGAAAATGTTCCCGCAAATTCTAAGACAAACGCGCCAATATTACGTCATTTGCTCGTCTCTAATAATGATAAACAGCTCACCCCCTCGCTACATTATTGCACGCTATTATTGTCAGTTTCAGTAATGCCGTATAAACCCACTTCTCGACAATGCTTACAATCATCAAACATCTCAAATCAATGTCACACAATAATGCATATTCACACTATAATCACTCTTTACATTTACATAATTTGTGACACATAATTTGTGTAAAAAACATACATTTTTCTTTCATTCCTGCATATAAAGCATGTGGGTAGTATGCTGACCTAATAAATGGATAAGGAAGCGTTTATACACATACCAGAACAACGAAAAAGACAACACAAGCCAGACAAAGCTTACAGCTATTTTCTACGGCACCTTCACCCGGTAAGCATGCTGTATAATTTGTAATGGTGGTTAAAAACTCGACCACAAAATCACAATTCAAGCTTTCTCTCTTAAACAAAGCTTAGTGTTCAAACCACTTCAGTTTTCATACTAGAATGAAGTGTTATAAATTTTTGAAAACATACAATAAACTGTTTTCTTTTTTCGGTCATGAATAACAATAAAATCCGAGCTCAGAGCGCGAAGAATTACCGTGAGATCTGTGGTTAACGCATGCCCGTTGGCGAACCGGGCGAGATTGTACTACTAGGTGATGTTTCTACCGCCTCACATGCCAGGCACACTTCTTGCTGCTGGTCAAATATTTTTTTAATGTAATGTTTACAAGAAGCAGGGAATAACACAACTAGGGCTGCTTTGATAACGCTGTTCAACATCAACAACAATGTGCACGCCAAGGACCCTATATAAATAATAATAATAATAATAATAATAATAATAATAATAATAATAATAATAATAATAATAATAATAAAATAAAGAAAGAAAGAGAAAGCAGAAATTCGAAAGTCGCCGGGAGCATTCGCTTATGCTACGTTCCGCACCTTCATTCATTTTTAAGGTATGCGATAAAACGGACTGCGATCTTGAGCAGTCAAGCATGCACGATATGGTAATTGGAATTGTCTTCATTATATTTCAATGTTTGACCAGTAAAATGGATGTTTAATAAATGGCCATACTATGTTATGTTTTTAATGGAAAGGATTTATGTGAATTTTAAGGCCTTCATGTTAAAACATAAAACCTAAATTAATCATCTGCATTTACATAACCCATATTGGGTTTTTCATACAGAAATATTTACTAATTTCAATTAATTTTGGAAACAAAGAAAAGTACCTTAGTTTTTGAGTGTGAGCATAATGCCTTTGCAATTGGAAATGTTGACTATCGTGTGTGTAATAAACATTGCGTACATCTAAAGGAAAAAGAACACTTTTGGTTCGGACAAACCTTGAACTTCTCGTTGTTAGATATTTGCTTATTACCGTTCGGCTATCAGCGCACATTTCACATTCAGAACTCCATATGGCCTGATGAGGATAGAATGAAGATAAAGATATGCCAGTGTGAATTGACCATAAAACCGAGCGAAACCAAGAAGTTTACGTTTCAAGAGCCTGCTAATATTTCTTCTGTGTAACTGTTCTAATCGGTTATAATTACTGATCACTTAATTACGAATACAAATTTAAAATTTATGCATTGTTATAATGAAGTGTTTTCTTGTACCAACGCAAAGCAACATTATAGCAATGGATTGGTAAAACACATAATACAGCTTTTAAACAGGTTTCTTTAGTTATTTTTAGGGTTTTTAATATTACTTTCGAGTACTCTGGAAGCTCACCTCTCTTACTGAATAGAGAGACATTTTATTTAAAGAACAAACAGCATAATTATGCAAGTGGCAACAACGACTGCGAATTCCAAATATTGCTATATTTGAAATAATCTTATTTTCAGCCATAATTAAAATCAATACAGTGAAATGCATAAACATGAATAATATTGAATAAATACATGGATTAAAGTAACCAATATTCACGCTGATAATTACGTCCAATAGCATTTAAGGCCAACAGGGACGAATCTCCAACGTATACAATGAAGGTTTAATAACACTACAAAAATGTGTTCCAACATTCTGTGAAGGATCTGCTTGTAAATATTCTAAGTATTTCCTTCAGCTACCGAGCGAGGTGGCGCAACGGTACGTGTGCAACTCGCGTTCGGGAGCTTCCGGGCTCGATCCCCGGCGACAGCCCACTCTGACCCATGGTTTTCTGTATTCCCCGGGTCGGTAGCTAATGGTGGTTCATCTACTCTCTTACCCCTCATTTCCTTGCCACTCATCTTCCTTGTCATCTGTTTGAGGGTTGAAGGACCAAGTAACGGTGTTCAGCAAGTTGCGGCTGGGCGGTGGCTGTGTGCTCTGTAGAGGTTTCTTCCCTGGCGTCATTGTGGGACTGCTCAGTTAGCTCTCTCCTCCGAGTGGGACCGCCGGAGGTTCGGTGGCTTGTAGATGGGTCCGGGCGGCGTCGTATGGTTCTATCTGAAAAGTTAGTATCATCGTCCATGTTTGCACCAGTCGTCTCTGGCCCGTCCGGATCTGGTCACCCCTCGGAACTCTCCCCTCATTTCCTCCCTGGGGTCACGGTAGAAGCGGAGGTCCCTACGTTTGTTCATACCTTTACCTTTATTCCCTTCAGCTGCAAAACAATAATCATGTAACAAACCTGTTTTCTCTACTGATTGTATACTTCTTACTAAAATATGACACACTTGGTTCATAAAGAGCTACTAGCTTTGTAAACCTCAATAACTATTTTAAAGATAATGGTACCTTCCAAAATCAGTCTTTACACTGATACAATTTAGTGGTTTCTGTTCGGTTTTATTTTTCACTCAGTTGATTGCTCAGTTGTTAAATGTTTTAGTAATTCCCCTTAAGCAAACAACAATTTTATAGTTTTACGTCCCTTATAAATCTTCAGAACTACAGTTATGAAGACTGACAAAGAAAGGAAAGCCCGGGATCCAAAGAACTAAGACTGAGCCGAACAAATAAATAAATTGAGTTTTATTTATGGAAGCTTTTAACTGCTATGTTCCTTAGCGTCCCAATTCTATATTGGTCGTGAAAGACCGGTAATTTTGCTCAGAGGCCTCTTTATCAGGCTTGAGGTTCTTTTACGTGCTGTAAATGATGATTACTGGGTTTTTACTGTTTTCGTTACCGTTTATTACCGCAATTATACAACACACAGACACACACACCCCGTGCCCATGGCGGGACTCGAACCCGCGACCCTCAGTCCCTTCGAAAGAAGCCATGCTAGGGATTTTTTCGCCTGAAAAAATCCATCGCCCTCCGTCGTGTTTGAACCCGCGACCTTGGGATCCAGACTTACCGAATTTGCCGTTTCAGGGCAAAGAAAACTCCCGGAAAATGCTTATCCAGATAACTCACAACAAAATTTGGTCCTCCAGATTTTAAAGCCAACACGCCACAATCCCGGAAATAGAATGAATAGAGTATGCGTATGGAATGACATCAACTACAATATTGTAAAATGTCTGATGTGTAACAATCACACAGCTTTCCCTACTCCTTGTCATTTAGTTCACAGCTATTCTACAAATCCTTCCGAGAAAGGGTTGCTTTCTGTCTTCCCGTTAATCTGATATTAACAGAAAATTGTCTCAGTTAAATAATACCACCGATATACACATTTTGTAGACCAAGAAAGTAGTCATCTGTTTAAAAAAATCTGATGTGTTACACTCACATGACTTTCTCTACTCTTGTACAAACTATTTTTACAAACGCTTATTCTCCATCTACTTCATGTTAATCAAGATAAACATTTGCAAAATCTATCTTATTGCTAATTTTCTTGTAGATGTAAGGGGAATATATATTTACAAGGGCAATATAGAAATACAGTAGCCTTTAAGCACATACATATCTCTTAATAGCTGGTTGCTAGGTGCAGCACCATTTTTCCTTGCATATACTAGACAAAAAAATCTGATGTGTTACACTCACATAACTTTCTCTACTCTTGTACAACCTAATTTTACAAACGCCTATTCTCCATATGCTTCATGTTAATCGAGATATCGAGATGTCAATCTTATTGGTAATTTTCTTGTAGATGCAAGGAAAATATGGTAGCTTTTAAGCGATAGTCAAATATTTTAACGCTGGTTGCTATGTGACGCATTCCATTCTCTTTGCATGTCCAGGACATAAAAAAAATGAATAACGCATTTGAGAAAAAGTATAAGTATTGGAAAATTTAAGGAAATAACAAGCAATATCTCGAAAACGGTTCACTCAACAAAAGAAATGTATATGACATAAGTTGTGTATTTTAACGCGATCTACATTTTTTGTGTAGTAAAATTTTGTCTATCTCTTATGGTTTACCAGTTATGCAAAAGTCGTTCACAATGAAGAATACTTTTGGAGACATTCCCAGAAAATTCGAGATATACATTTCATTTCTCATGACATTACCCTAAACATATGATATTTTAATCAAAATCGTTAGAGCCATTTTTGAGAAAATTAAAATTTTCGAAAAATCTGCCATGTAAAGGGTAATATGGGGTGGGGGGATTTTCTTGAAAACCTTGGTGTCGCATCTCTGGAAGATACTGAACCTAAATACCAAGTTTGGTGTTTATCCGACTGTTCGTTTCTGAGTTATGCTGTTCACAGACACACAGACACACACGGACATGTTTCCAAAAATGCTTTTTTTGGATTCAGAGGGTCTGAAAACATGTATTTCCGGTGAAATCTCGGTATCGAATTTTTGGATGGAATACTATACGTAGTAGAGAAAGTAAAAACAAACAAACTGTTATATTCACCGTCTCTTTCGACTCTTGCACAAAGTTTGTTTCTTCTATTTACTTCATATCAATAGAGGGAAACGTTTGCAGAAATTATTTCATTGCACATTTCGTTGTAGGTAGAAGAAGGATACCGAGGATGTAGTGATAATGGTTAGATGTTTAAAATGCGGGTCGGTGTATGCTAGTTTGCTCTTTGCATACTATGAGAAACAACTGAACGCCTACTTAGAACTTCAAAAAGGTTTAAAGCAGAAAATAACAATGGATATCTCGAAAATTGTTAAAACCCTCTCACACAGGCATTTACATACATACACACATACTCAAAAAAGGTTTGTTTCACCTAAGTTGTATGTTTTAACACATCTATATTTTTTGTACAGCAAGCATTTGTCCATCTCTTATGATTTATCTGTTATACAAAATTCATTCAGAGTGAAGAATACTTCACAAGCTATTCCCAGAAAATTCAGGGCATGCGTTGTACTTTTCATGTAAATATCATCAACATTTGGCATTTTAATAACAAATCTCTGTAGCTATTTTTATAAAAAACGCGAAAAACGTTCCATGTAAGGTATAGCTTGGGATGAGCATTTTCTTCTTTGGTATTTATCCATCATTTGAGTTTTGAGTTATGCTTTTCACAGGAGGCATACTGACACACACATGGACCTTATTATATATTTTTTTCAGGAAACTTCAGAGCGTGTATTTCGGCGAAATTTTTCCGAATTTATGAGTGGAATACAGCACCTTTACAGTTACTGTAAGCGGAAGGGAAAGTAAAAAGCAAGTCGGTTTATAATAGGTTTATTCAACTCACAATTTGTTATAGGTTCATGCAGGGTACATGTTTTTTGGCATAGGTCGCCGATAGCCAGTGGTGGTTCTTGTCATGTGTTAGTTACATTTGCGGTCGGACTGTATCAGAAGTGTTTTGGAAATCCTGGCTGCAGAGCTTGTTGGAGCGTACTAGTCAAATTTCTTTAATGTGCATATAATCGGAGACCGATCTGCCAGCTCGTTATAATGAACGTTCTCGTGTAGTAGCTCACGAGAAATGAACGAGAGGTTGTCTGATATGTCAAGTTGTACTACTTAAAATCGGGAAAAATTCAACGAATGATACAAGTGTTTACCAAACGGTCTTCTTCTCCTCCTCCTTCCCCCTTCTCCTCTTTGTGTTAGACACAGTCGCCTGTTCTATAGGTGAATCAAGCCCTCCTTCCAGCTTCTTTTTGGTCGTCCTAGATTTCTTTTCCCTCCTGCAGTGTTGTCCCTTGCTATTCGTACAATTCTTTGCTAAGACATCCTGAATACACGTTCAGTCCATTCCTTCTTGCAGCCCATTCTGTCACAGATTGGATCTTATACACCAAATAGTTAATCTCACAAAAATTATTATTTGAAACAAATTGATTAGTAAAGGCGTGTGCGTTTCTGCTTTATAAGATTTTCCTATCTTTTGTGTTCTCCCAGTAAAAGCTGACTGCAATAAATTCAAGAGATGCATTTTATTCTCCATGTCAATATCTCATTTTTCTATGTCACATATTCGTCCAAATCGTTGGATATATTTGAAAAAATAAGGAACACTTTTCCAATTAAATGTTTGTTTGAGATGGGGGAATTTCTTGTAAATCTCACTTTGCATGCATAAATGTTATGCATAAAACTTCGTTGTTTTCGTTTCGCTTTTTCCATTTATGCTGTTCACAGACAGACATACTTTTTATAACTGCTTTTTATTCATTAGACCTCAAAATGCTCTCTCCAATGTAACATGAATATGGAATTTCTGGGCACTGTATGAGGTAGAAAAAATAAAAGCTATGGTAAACTATTTTGTATTAAATGTTTATTTCATTATTCACTTAGAAAATGTTGTAAGAAGCTGCTTCTGCATACTTATTTAATGAGTAAGTTAATACCAAGAGTTTCACCAGCCGTTCTCAAAAACTATTCCATGAATGTGATGCCTGTGTATATTGATATAAAACGTCATTTGCTGAACTTTATGTAATACACATTCCAGAGGGATTATAATGTTGCTGTGCTCGTAAATCTATTATTATTTTAATGGTGGGTACATTGCAATTAAAATTTCTATACTTACCTTTGTTACAATGTTTATTGATTTATCAGTATTTCGAAGTAACTACTACAACGGCATTGCAGAGGGCTCATTGTCACAATGCTTATAACTAGTGTCTAAGCCCGCCTTGCCTGATAAATTTCTCAAAAAATAATATTATTGACAGTAAATGTTCTAAATTGATCTTGTTCGTTAAATATGTTTAGTCGAAAGGGTTAATATTATTGCGTTTATGTAAATTTCAATAAACAGTGCGAGATAAAACGTCAGTACCTCGCCGATCGATATAAATTGCCTGCGATGTATCAAACTTCACTTCTCCCCTCCAAGCCAGTGTTCAGGAATGTAAAGAACGCGTGCTTCAGGTCTACCGGTCGCTCTTCTTCTGAAGCCAGAGTGAGTCTGATATAATAATATGCCGCTCCCATTTGTCATTTCTTAATTGGATACTTTGGGGTGCCAGTGGGGGGCTGACCAGGGTTACAGGCGTGGGTAGAAGAACCCCGCGCTGCCTAATGCACTTGTTTATCCTGACCAGACAGAAGGAAAAATCCACACTTGTGTCTGTGGAATATATATGATCCTCTTATTGATACCAAACATAGAGATGCCTGAACTGTGAATGAGCATAACTTATTATTAACCTTAGTATTTCACTAATTTTGATTAGAACGTCAACTTTTTAATTCTTAAAGGTTCTATCTCTATTACACTGGAAATGAAGAAAACGGAGTTTTAAGTTTTCAAGGTGTATTAATTCCTTAACTGCAAAGTTAAGAGAAAATACTTAATATGACAACTTTATCTTATTCATTTTCTGCTTATGAAAGTGTTTACTTTACACTGGTTCTTTTGATTTTATTTTAAACAATCATGGCGAAGACAGGACCTGCATCGTAGCTTTCAACGCTTTTTTGATTATTGTGAGTAGATCTTATAAAGTGTCTTATTAATCGGTTTAACGCATTTTTTGTGGAATTTCAACATCAACTACAGACACATGGTGTTACACTGACGCCATATATTTCATTTCTACAACAGGAATAATCATTAATAGAAATAGAAATGTTGAGCATAGACAAAACAAAATTTGATGTGGTACACACACTCGATTTTCTCTATTCGCTGTCATTTCGCATGTAAGTATTCCTGATTAATCTATTCCTATAAAATGATTCTTCTACCTAATTTAATCTAATCTATAGCATTTGTCTATAAATTACTTCAGATTAGGCTAGACGGGCTAATTTACAGATTCTTCCATGTTTATAGACAAGATGCGGAAAAGGGTCAGTTGTTTAATTCACAAGTCAGTTTTCTTCGTTCTCAGCTCTTTTTCGAACTGCTTCAGCTCAGGAAAACTTCTTCTTCTTCAACGATTACCCTTCTCTATGTAGGACTAACAAGCCAATGCTTGGGTCAGTAGACTGTGAGGAGCAAGCGAACTTTTGTATCATATCATATCCAGGATGGATGAACAACCAATGTCTGGTATGGCGGTGAAGAAGAAGGAAATGAAATGCAGTGATGAAAGGGATGATAGGAAAAGTCGCGGATCAAATTATCCGCGACTTCGGAAAACCGAAAAAAATCTTCGATCAGGTTAGTCTATCTCGGGGGTTTGAACCCAGTACCTCCTGAATGCAAGTCGCATACGTTTTACCGCGGCGCCACCTCGCTGGTCCAGTAAAACTTAAAAAACGAAATGCTTTGATAGCTAATATTAAATGAAAAGTAACTCTTATCAGTTCTATTTGTATCACTTATATTCCCAAATGTACATAGTTGTGTAAAAGTCAATAACAATACTCAACAGGCCTGTTTCTCGCACGCGCACACAAAACAGCATTCATCCTCACAGATAGTACAATAACATTGCACTCTCCTAAGAACCCACGAAACTATACACATATCATTGATGGAATTGAGAGAAAAGTGACGCAGTTGGAGTCACAAGGAAACTACCAGACCTCATTCAATTGGATAAAAGTACATTCAAGGACACCATGAGAATGAGTTAGCTGGCCAACTCACAAAAGAAGCCGCATCATGTACAGGTACAGCAGAACGTTATAACAAAATGCCTGTAGGTATAGGTTATATAACGGAAAGGGACACCTCGCGCACTGCGACCCCATAGATCTATTATAGTCACCACCCCCATGAGGAACTACTATTGTCTCCAACAGTTTCTCAGTAGTTCTCTCTGCAATATTTTGGCTCCTCCTGAT
Organism: Deroplatys truncata; assembly: GCA_030765065.1. Classification (NCBI taxonomy): domain Eukaryota; kingdom Metazoa; phylum Arthropoda; class Insecta; order Mantodea; family Mantidae; genus Deroplatys; species Deroplatys truncata. The sequence goes on along the minus strand of CM060978.1, from coordinate 237,182,118 downwards.
CCCACTTATTATTCCACAATCCCAGGGTATTTGCGGATATTTTTGACACTAGCATTTGTAGAAACTTGGGTTTGCCACTTTATATGAACTCTCAGGCCGAGCTGGCCACTTTCTCCCTTGCTCTGACTTCATTCCTCCGCCACCAATTGGGATGCTTTTCAAGAACGGCTGGATGCGGCTCTGACAACTTCCTATCACATTGCCACTCCGGAAGATATTGATGCAGCGGTTCAGGTATCATTTGCTCCTATGTTTGCCATTCAAAGTCCTCTTCTCAGCGTCCTTTTCCTCCCCAATTACCCCCTTTCTTTCTGCCCTCATTCAAATGAAGAATCACATTCGCTGGCAGCGGGAACGGCAACCCTGACTCCGCTGGAGATTAAATGGGCTTATACGTCGTGTGAAATTGGAACTCGAGCAACACTGCCTCCAAACATTTCAACGCCACCTAGCCACTCTTTCACCGGATGACCACATGTTATGGTAAACGACTAGGCGCATTCTTCGGAAGCCCAGGTGAGTCTAGCCTTCATCATGACAATACAGTTATTACGTCTACTTCTGAGAAATTTCGAGCAGGCATTTTACTCCTCATCCTAGTCTTAATGTTTATATCTCACAATCTCTTTGTAGAGAACTTCATGCTTTTAAATCGCAATCCACTGTTCCTGTCCGAATGTATTTTACCAGCCCTGGGGAGTTATCGCAATTCATTTCTCTCCCTCCGAATAAGAAATCTCCCGGACACGATCTGATCCCCAACATTACATTAAAGAAACTCTATGGTTACCTTTCTTCCATTATGAACGCTGCCTTACATTTTGGCTATTTTACCACCTCTTTGAAACTTTCTCACATTATTGTCTTTCCCAAGCCCAATATCCCGGCATTTGCCGTCAAGTTACCATCCGATTAGTTTACTAACCAACCTTAACAAACTCTACGAAAAGGTTATTCATCGTCGTTTGTCTCAGTTTGTCTTCCAGAATAATGTTATCCCACCATTTCAGTTTGGCTTTCGACCACATCACTCTGCTACACACCAACTACATTGTTTATTTATTTGAAAATCGACAATATACACCGACTGTGTTGTGGATGTCGCCCAGCCTTTTGATAAAGTGTGGCACGATGGCCTTATGCTCAAACTCTTTCGCGTAAGCCTTCCCCAGTACTTGCTGTAAGTTGTTGCTGGTTTTCTTTTGGATCGACAGTTCGTCGTCCGTATAGGTGGCACATGCTCCTCCGCGAAATCCATTCAGGCTGGTGTCCCCCGTGCTCCACCTTAGCTCCACTTCTGTTCAGTGTTTACACTTCAGATCTTCCGAAACCGGAGCTTGCAGAAGTGGTGTTATGAACTGAAGACACAATTCTTTAATACTCCCATCACGATCTTCCTGTGCTGTTGCTGCTTTGCAGGATTCCTTGATCTCCCTTATTCATTGGTGCTCTACCTGGCACATTTCACCGAATCCTCACAAGACACAGGCAACATTTTCTCTCTCCGTACTATTCGTTCGCCGCCGTCTGTGTATATCCATAACACCTGTATTCCCTGGTTACCTTCTCCTGTTCCAGTAAAGTATCTTGGAGTATTATTTCATACCGCCCTTATCTGGCGCTCACATATCAACCGTACTGTTAACCTTGCTTCAACCCTGCTCTCTCAGCTATATCCACTACTCAATAGACGTACATCTCTTGCTCTTGATGCATGTCTATTGTTATACCATTTACTCATTCGCTCTATTCTGACTTGCGCTGCACCTATCTGGAGCGGAGCTTGCAAATCCCACCTACATCGTTTGTAGTTGCTCAGAACAAGGTGCTGCGGCTTGCTACCAACGCTCCCTGGTTCGTGCGCAACCATCAGCTACACCAAGAATTCGACCTTTTCCCTATACAGCAGTCCATTCGCCAAACCGCTCGCTGTTTCTTCTTCCGCCAACAGGGAGATCCTGGAGGTGTGGACTATCATCTAGACGTCAGAACTCGCCGACCAACGCGCCTCAGAAAATGACTACCTCAAGATATCCTACTTAGTTCTACCTCAAGATATCCTATTTAGTTCCACCTCAAACTCCGAAGACTTTAGTTTCTTACAGACTATTCCATTGTGCAGTTGCATAGTATCTGTGATCTATTGTACTACTTCCTCTTTTGTTAGACACATGTAGTTATGTTCGAGGAACTACATTGATGTAGCCGAACTCTACGCTTTTGTAGCTGTTCTTTCCTTTCTATATATTATTCTCCCAGGTCTCTGAAGCATTGTTGCTGATCGACCTTTGTAAATAAAATAAAGACACCATGAGGAAGGAAAGAAGTTAAATAACTCCAGGATAACTACTGGCCGCAGGCAGACAGGCCACAGAGCGCGCGGAGGTCCTTAACAGTTCCAGGCTCGAAGTCCCGTCTCACTGCTGGAACTGGCTAGAGAGGCAATGAACGACCCGTCGATCAAGCAGCCCTCTAGTGTCCTTTGAGCAGGCATCGCGCCATTTGTCCAGCACCGCCATACGCCACGAAACTTGGTAGCATACTTAAAAGATGAAAAGAAAACGGAATGAAAGGGAAATGATGGAAAAGAAATCGTGGTAGATAAGAAACCACCCAGTATTTGCCTATTGACCAGGGAAAGTCACGAAAAATCAAGGTTAGAGTGAGTGGTCCACGGGAATCCAACCGGGACCTCCCGAATAGCGAGCCTCACACATTATCAAGATGCCTTAAAGTGCAATAGTGACGAAATTGGCAGAAGACACTTTAAGGAAATGCTAAAATGAATGGGTACAAGTATCTAAAGGAGCAGTGACTAAATCTACTTCCCAAAGATTCAAGATATTAAAAAAATACATTTAATCTCACTGCCATGGTTACAGAACATGGAACATTTAGGAAGCATCTTCACCACTTTAAAATTATAGACAACCCCATGTACCCATGTGGTATTGAAAATCAGACTGTGAAACATTTACTGTTTCGATGCCGACTATTAAATCACGAAGAGATAACATGATAGCTGCGGTGCTTATAACAGAAAATTGGCCAATAAGTAAGAAAGAACTAACCATGAAATACACAAAGAACTTTAAATTGTGTAACAGGGTTCCTTTCGACAAATTGTCATAATGTAACAGAACGTAAATATTTTAGTTATAAAGAATAATTTTACCCAAAGATATAATATAGAAAGTAGATTCATTAGATACTGCAAATTGTTAAGTTATTGTACTTACATAAAATTCATCTTGCATTGCATTATAAAACAACTTCAAAACTTGTGTGACGCATAATACGCACATGTAGTATTGCCAAGGGTAATGGAATATGCTCTAGTTAAAAAAATCTGATGTGTTACATTCACATAACTTTTCTACCCCTATGTTTTGTAAGTGTGTATATATATTTTCTTACGAAAGTTTTTCGATATACTTCATTTTAATCGAGTTAAACCTTTCTAGAAATAGCTACATTATACATTTCATTAGGATATAAGGATAACAGAGATAGTAAAATGTTTAAGAACTGTTAGGAACTATGTGCCGGCCTTAAAATTCCATACTGTTTCCGTGCAATCGCGAGCAACAACTGAAAGCCGACGGGACTGAAAAAAACTAAGTATTGAATAAATTGAACCATTAATAACGGATATCTCGCAAACGGCTGATGCCATAAAAAAGGTTATTTGAAAAAAATTGGGTGTTTTAAAGAGGTCTACATTTTTTTTGTAGTACGTTTTCGTCTATCGCTTATGTTAGATTTTAAAAAATTCCTTCCAAATAAAAAGGATTCACAGGCAATTCTCAGTTAATTCAAGATAGATAGATATGTAAATATCTTTAACATATAGTGTTTTAATCAAAACCGTTAGAACCATTTTTTAGAAAATAAAAGTTTCGAAAAATGTTCCATGTAAAGGATAGTTTGGGGTGGGAGGATTTTCTTGAAAATCTTCATATCGTATCTTTGAAAGGTACTGAATCTAAATGCGAAGTGTGGTATTTTTTCGACTTTTACTTTTTGAAGTATGCTGTTCATAGACACACACAAACACACAGTCACACACATGGACCTTTATCTAAAACTGTGTTTTTATTTTGGGGGCCTCAAAACATGAATTTCCGGTGAAATCTCGGTATGGAATTTCTGGGTGGAATGCAATACCTTCTCTACCTACTATGTACCTACATAGTAGAAAAACTAATAATATTCACAACATTATACACACACTTACAAACCTTCTTCTAAAAATGCTTTCCTTTTTATTTCAGCGTACTTCAAAATCATTATTGCCAATGAAATCTCGATAAAATGCATTTCATGAATTTCCATTACCTCCCTTAAGAACCAGAGAAAATAATAAATTCTCAGTATCTGCTTATTCTGCTTGTCATATCATTACTTTCTTTTCTTCAAAAACTTTTAGGAACAAAATCACTAGTAAAATTTAATTTCTATACGATAAGAAATTTTTTCCCTGCTATAAGATGAAGTTTAATTTTAAAGTAGGTTATGGCACAAGCATTCATTCCTTCTGAAAAATGTTCTTTAACTTCAGAAATGCCTTCTGGTTTTGTAATCCTTTGAAAACCCTTTCCAGGGATGGTTCTCCAGCATTCGTGAACACCAACTATTAATGACTCCTGACTATTAATGTGTTTAACAATCCCTCTGGCGTAAAAAACTTATTAACGTTTATTTGGTTTTTAGTTACACTATGCACATCATCAGCTTTCTATGGAACACTATGACTAAATACTGAAAATTTCCGTTTAACCTACGGAATATGTTTATTAGTACTTAACGATGCAACACAGATGTTGCATTTAGTTTTATTAGTTTTGTTCTAAGAAACATGAATCATCTAGTGCACACTATAAACCTCACGACTGGCTTTGGAGATAAATCCATTAAGAAAGGAAAATGCTACTTGACTTAGAATTAGGACTAAAAGGAACCATAACATTAGCTATACTTTCAATTAGAGTTAGAACTAAGCTCAGTCTCCGATAACCTCGGATTTGGAGACGAGAAATAACTTAATTTGAACCAAAATTAAGCTAAGAGTTTGAAATCTAAGATTAAAAACTTCCGCGTATTTAATCATAACTTGTAAACTACATTAGAAGATTTTGAACTAGCTTTCTTGATAACTACTTCTCACATTTTTTATTCTTATAATTTTTTAATTTTAAATCTGCTCTAATGGCAATATGCAAGTATTTCTTTATCCTGCGGTGATGCATATGGGAACAAACAACTGAAAAAGTTAAACGAAGTTGAAGCTTCAAAATGAAGAATTTCTGAAATGTCCTAGTTGTGATTTCTTCTTCTTCTTTCATGGAACGAATTGCCTTATATCAACGCATGTAATATAAAAGTAGTTCAAAATTAACTCTATTAAATGCCTGCCAAACAAATGTTTCAAGGTGCTGTTTATTTTTTAGTTCCTTATTGTATCCTTTTTGTGGAGGCTCTTACTGATCGTAAACGCTTTATCTCTACTGCGATTTCATGTATCGTCTGTTCTGTAAGTATCCAGCCTGTTGTGCCCTAAAGTGAATATGAAATTGCCATTGGTTTATAAACATTTTACTGAGGTGCTTTTTAATTTAAATGTTGTTTACGTAGTATACAGATGCTTAGGAATTGTTTGTGTTATTTTATATATCGTGGTTTATAACTGAGAACAATACGAGTATCACTGCCCAGATAATTAAAAACTTCCATAAAACCCTGTTTTCTCTTTAATGCCAGAACTTAAGTTTTTGTGGTGGATATTGAGGCAGTATTTTCAACACTTAAATCATTTCAGTCAAATTATATAATATAAAATATAATAACAGCCCGCCTTAAATCAATATGTGTATAATATAATATATAAATTGCATGTAACAGTCATTGTATATGTTTTTATTATTGTATACATGTGTAATAATGTTATGTGAATGTATTACGTAATTTAATAATGTACGAACTGTGAGAATAATAAGTTAAAAGTTGCTAACAATGAGGTAACCTTGAGGCAATAATGAATTAGAATATTTAATAATGCTACTGGTAGTTATTGGAGCAACAATAATGTAAATTTTGAGACAGTTTATAAAATAGCCAATCAACAACCAGAAAAAAACTTAAGTTAAATAAAAGTATTCTATTGGATTAGGAATAGTCAATCAGAGACTTGAAATACAGAAATTTACAAATTTAGGCGGTAGAAATCAAGTCAGTTGCTTGTAGACAGTGTTTCTAACCGGACGCGAAATGCGTCCTCGAGAAATTTAATACGTATTTTGTGTGAGACAAAAACAGTTTACGTGTTAAGAAGTGCAAGTAATTAATAAAAAAATCTCACAGCTCTCTTTCTCTATATCAGTGAAGTGTTATTTAAATAGTGTCAAGCATTATAAAAGGAGTAAACTAAAACTTTAATCTGTGTAAGCCTATGTTCTTCAGTAGCACCACTCCCTGCTAAGACATTCATGCCTCTAAAAAACATAGATACTGAGCAGCTGGGGCAAACATAAATATATAATATTTAAAGAAACAGTAAAATTACAAAGTTAATATTTTTTAAACTTGGGGCATAGGCTACCGGAAACATTTTACCATACGTGCAGTTGCTGCAAGTTCGGCTCCCCAACAGTCGAAATATAATACATCCTCTTCAAACTGACTTTCCATACGTAGCAGCAACAAACTTACTTCAATATTTTAAAAGTAAATTTCTGCAAGATTTGTGGCATTAAAAATGTTCTTTAACAGTCCATTTTCTATGAGATGTTATGGCTTTTTCATTAAAAAACATCGTATTGTGACGCAGCGGCTATGGTCCAAGGTTATCGGGAGGTCGGCGACGGGCGGTTGGAATAAACAATAACGGATGCTCGCCAGCGTAAACATCGGACGAACAATCGGTAGATAACTAGAAGCGTCTTCTCCGCCCGGTCCTCCAGAAAGTGTGTTGAAATAGTTGTAGAATGTTAGAGAACCTTATGGAAAGATTCCACTGGCGGTATAAGCGACGTTCTCGTGAGAGCAGCGAGACGAGTGGAGTGGGAGTTGCGAGTCGAGAGTTGTTGAGTTAGTCAATGAGCGAGGGAGTAATTGCGTCTCCGGTGCGATTCTCCGAGCAAGTTGGTGACGGTTGTTGTAACATGTAGCGAGTGCTACTGCGGAGCAACGGGTTGTGAAGGTCTTGTGTTCGACTCCTGACTGAAGTGAACCGTCTGGCCCATGAGACTACGTCACAAAGAAGTAAAGTGAGGAAGAATTGAACTAGTTCACTATAGTGAAGTGAACTTCCAGTTAAGATAAACTACATAAAAACGAAGTAGTGATAGTGAGAACTGAGAAAATGACAGTTGAAAAACTGGACAAGGCCATGCTGGAGTCAGGAGTGAGCTAAAAATGCCAAGATGGAGGAAATGTTACATAAATTGTTGGCTGAAATGAAGGAGAGGATTCTAAGTGAAATGAAGAGTGTGGAAACTCAAATGAAGAAACTTAAAGCCGTCTCGTTGGTGTGGGATATTAGAATTATAGATGATATGCTGAAATCTGGTAGCGTCGGTTTGCTGCAGCCGCGAACGGTGAGATCTTCTTACCCTGGGTGTGGTCTCGAAGAGGCTTATCGGGTTAAATATATAAACAATATAACACCGAATATTAATAAAACTTTATAACATACATATACTTAATACCTCCATGTAAGACAAAGCAAATTGTAAACGACGAAGCTAAAAGTTCTTCTCTTCCCTCTCTTTCATTATTTGTTGACCATGGTAACGCAATTTGCTGCCCTGGACGTTAAGATTAGAATCTAAACATTAGAGCATCAGTCGTATTCTTTGCTGTTTAACAAATGTTCCAGTTATATTATTTTAGCGATGATTAACATGAACATTGTATTCAATTCTACAAAACATAATAATTAATTAATAGCTTTTTAAACTCCAATTAGTCGTATGAACATTCACATATTTAGTATAACATTTCAAAACAAAAGAATGAGCATATAAACGATTATACACATTTTTAATTATTTTCTTTCATTTGCTTTATTAAATTATCCGTCTCAGGTGAAAACTCTGTAAGATCTGAGATAAAGTTAAGGGTGAGAGCCCTGAAAGACGACTATGCAAAGGAAATAAAAGACACTAAATCTGATCTGGAAGATGACAATAATGCGGTGGAGGAACGTCTAGATCAGCAAGAAAAACTACTAGATGAGCAGGCGAAAGAAAACAAGAGGACGATAGAGGCCCAATGGACCAGCGTCTGGACCAGCAGATGACGGGGAGTGCTGCATCCCTACGCTCAGTCACGATGCAAGCTGCAGTTGAGTGGGACGAGGGGATCTTGAGGAGGGAACAGCTGGAGGATCGAGACATAGGGCCGATCCTGGAAGATAATGTATCTGGCGTACTCCCCGCGTGGGAGGATGTTTCTCCCAGAGACCCGAGCTATGAGAACTGTTCTACGCGGTGTGACTCCTGATGGTCTGGAACGGTGAGCCTCGAGTTTGGAATTCGCAGCCAAAAGGACTAGGGTGGAACATTTGGTGCTGCCGAAGAAAAAGGTGAAGGAAGTCCTCGAGGAAACCCATGCCAGCACTACTGGGGAAGGGGACACCTGGGTGCAAACAACACCTTGACGAAGCTGCGTCGCCGATTCTGTTGCATCCTCCAAGTGGCTGGGGGAAGTGGTAACAGCAATGTGACATCCATGCCACAGCTCCTGGGTTCCCACCACATGGAAGCTGATGATAGTTCATTGTGATCGCTCTGTTGCAGGTCGTGGAGATGTTCGGGACTATCAACTCTGAGGAGGGAGCTGTATGACGCAACGCCTGCGGCGCCGGCCGGTCACCAGCGGTATCACCAGATAACTACAAGCTTCTGATCCCACCTCCTATAGAAAGTGTGTCGAAATAGTTCCAGAACATTCGAGAACCTTGTGGAAAAATACTATATAAGCCAGTGTTCTCGCGAGAGTTGTTCAGTCAGTCAGTGAGCGAGCGAGTTAGTGAGTGCTCTCTGGTGCGACATCAAGAGCGACGTGCAGCGAGTGCTACTGCGGAGTAACGGGTTGTGGAGGTCTTGTGTTCGACTCCGATTGAAGTGAACTTTCCGACGTGAAGAGGCTACGCCAAGAAGAGGTGAAGTGAGGGAGAACGAGCTACTTCACCTTAGTGAAGTGAACTCCCAGTGAAGGTAAATTATATAAAAACGAAGCAGTGACAGTGAGAAATGAGAAAAGTGACAGTTGAAAACCTGGATAGAGTCACAGTATTTTAGACACTAAAAATTGTAGTCTTACGTGGGTATACAATCCTACAAATTAAACTGCAATTTCATAAAAATAGGCATCTTAGCTACATATGATCTGCACTTCAAAACCACTTAAATTACTGATATTATAAACCATAATGCTCCAAAGCCGGCATAAAAAGGCAAATTTAGGAAATCAAGGGAGACAATAGAAAAGAATAGGATTAGGAGCGGGGGGGACTCAGTACCTCGACCTACACAGATCTTGTGTACCTAGGCCCGAGACGGGGCTCCCCCAGATGGAGGGAAGAGTTGATAGGAGACAGAGGACGGCGGACCAGGAGGCATGGCAGGCAGAGGGCAGGGTTCCTCCCCGGATGGCATTTGGTAGAGCCGGCTGCCCTCCCCCCTGTAGGCTTACGCATCCCCTGGGCGGCCAGGGGTACCTTGACCGCTCCCATTCCGGGGGACGAAAGTTTACTCAAAGTATCCTTTTCCCCTGCCTAGACCTGACACCAAACTTGCAACCCAGAAAAAGGTGACGTGAAATGAGAATAGAGGTGAAATGGAGGGACAGGAAATTCGGGGGATGCAATTATCCTTCCCAAGCATTCGCCTAGCGACTCGGATAAGAAAGGTCAGCCGCGGGAATCGAACCCATGGTCACCTCACCTCCCCTCCTGAAGGGCCTGAGCTATCCCGCTCAGTAATTCAGTTCCATATTCATTCTTTTAAATAATAAGCTACACAGTATATTACCGAATTGCAATACATTCTCCACAGTTATTCTGACTTTTTTCAGTGAAAATAAGTTTGAAAACAGAGAAACATCTTTCCACTGAAATAGATGTGAAGGAAAGAAATTCGAAATTAGCTACAGAAGTAACAATGTCTATAGGGACATTTTCTTACTGTTTGTCCATAAAGAGATTGGCTTTTACGTTCTAAGTGTGAAAGGCCTGCAGGTATGAATGAAAAGTTTAATGTTATGCAGGTAATATCTTTTCCATTGGCCGGTTTTTTAGGCATTCTTTCACTCACACTGCAGTATTGGACTGAGGTAACCTTTAATAATTGTGCACACTTCCTTAAAATCTTTATAATAACACACTAATGACTGAATCCACGCTCGTATCGAGTAACAACAGGTGGAAGTAAAATATCAGGACATTGGAGCTGAAATGGCGGTTTACGGAAACATTTTGTCATATTTGAAATGAACGAAGTGGCAAGAGATAATTCGTTCCTGATTGTTTCAGAAACCCTGGGAAGAGCATTGGCTAAAGACGTTACTTTAATTATAGGATAAAAAGTTTTAAGAAGTGGAGCTGCAGCGGGGTAGCATCTGTAAAAATCATCATAGATATAGGTCATACAGTGGAGGGAACACCTCGCGTATCGCGACCTTCACAGAACTATTGCGCCTACCACCTGCTCCCCAGAGGAATGGATGAAATGAAGGAACCACAGGAAGCTATAGGCCGGAGATAACAAGCAACAGAGACGCACAAAAGTGTCTAACATTTCCTGGCTCGAACCCTACCCAGTAGTGGAGCTTTTTTTCGAGTGGAGGAGAAAATGATTTAATCACTAACCTCAGCCCCGATGGGAGTCGGGACTGAGAGTGTGGAACTCACCGAATCGTCGGCATACCCACTAAATCTCCTCCACCGGATTGAAAGGAAAAGGTTTGCTGCGGTACCGCCTAAAGCACCCGCGCAGTCCAAGGTGATGGTTGAGACTGGGCCGCAGTGCGGTCGCCAGGGGAGTAAGGAGTTATTGCCGGGAGACAGACTTGACCGAGGCCCAGTCTGCCCCCGCAGCGAAGTTAAGGTGAGGATGATATGATTTTAGGTGATGATGTAAGATTGATGTCTCCTTTAGTGTGTGGATTCTTGTAGTGGATATATCCCTGGAGGTCTAAGGAGTTCCTTCAGGTGAAGTCGTTGGTGTTTGTTAGCTCGCAAATCTTGCGAATGTCTCGTTGACAGTGTTGTGGTGTGTGAGCTCGTCCTTATGAAGCCGTGTGTAGTCCTCAAAGAAACGTAGGTTGCGGCGGGCCCCCTCGCTCCTCGGAGCGAGCGGCGCAGCATCCCTTGGTGAGTTGTCTGCGGAGTTGATGGCGAAGACTGCTTTGGTGTTCTGGTGGTGGAAGTCTGGTTGCTGTGGATGTTGTGTAGTTCAGTTACATGCTTCTCCAGAGATTGGAGGAGCGCGTGGAGTTGGTTCAGCTTAGCAGCGTTACGGGTTGCTAATGTGTGTAGGTCTTGTAGTGTGGCTTCCAATTGGTTGTTCCAGCGGAGGCGGGCTTCGGTTTGTTCGTCAATGTTAGTCATGATGAGTCGAATGTCCTCGGCCATGTTGCCAAGGCGACCGTCTAAGTTCAGGATCTCAGAGCGTAGTTCCTGGTGTCTTGGTGACGGCCGTGTGGAGTTAGCTCTGAGTGGAGGTGTCTCCGGTGGTGTCTGCCCTGTGGAGAGCAGGGCCCAAGAGTGCGCTGTTGTTGCGCCTGGTGGCAGCTGTGGCGCGGTCCTGGTTCGTCGTGGGTATAGAGGGCACTGCGCCTGCCCTGTGAAGTGGCCGTGGTCACTACAGGTGGCACAGTACCTGCGGCGTAGGCGGAGGTCATGGTTGGTGCATCGTGATGTCAGCGTAGTTGCTCCGCAGTAGTGGCACCTCGGAGGTGGTGGCGTCATGACCGTAGCAGCAGCATCGGCAGCATGGCTGGTGGCTTTCCGCTCGGCTAACATCTACATGATAAACCTACCCTAACAAGGGCAGGCCGGAACTCGAGGCAGCCTCACGGTCGGCCTGATCGGCGAATACCAGGCGAATAAAAGTTGTGGGTCCCCTGGAAGTGATGATCCTTGTGGCCTTCAAAGCTGAAGGCCACCGGTGTTGAGCGGCGGTGAAGATAAATCGATGGCAGATCCCGGGGAACTCCGGTGATCACCGCGCTGCATCGAGATGACAGCGGCGGCTGTGAAGTAGGTGGTGAAGCTGGTTGTTGAACTGCTGTGTTGAGGTGTGATGCTGGTGAAGTCAACTGCTGCGGCGGAAGGTGAGGTGTGGTGCTGACTGGGCGTGAAGTGTCTTGCTGCTGGTGTCTGGTCGTAGCTGTGACCGATGCGCAAGAAGGCCTGGCCACCGGCGGCGGTGAGCCAGCTCTCCCGGCAGATGCCGGAGGAGATGCCGGCAAATCAGCAGCGGCGAGGCCCGGAGCAGCTTCATATGAGGACGGCGTAGCTGCGGCTTCTTCGGTGGCTGCTCGGCGTGTCCTTCGCTTTCCCATCTCCCCTCGAAAAATAATCCTTCCACCGTGGAGCTCCGTACTATCAAAAATTGACGAGTAATATAAACAACTGAATCTCATCTTCGCATCCAGCATGCAACGAAGCCCAATTGTCTAAGTGAATTTGTAACGTAAGGTGGATAGAGAATCACCTTTTTTTATAAATACAAAGGGTATCTCTTTGCGAGTGTTATATATTACATCACAATTTTTACATAATCTATCTCTTGGGTAAAGGGAGAATTCGAATAAAATACACAGCGATAGTAATTTTTAGTAAAAATCCAGAACTTAAAGAAATTAAATAAATAAATAAGTTGATCTGGCACAAAAGCCTCCAAATCAATGAGATGTCTTATTGGCTTTGTCGCTGTGCTCTTACGTAACAGGCTTCTAACCGGTGTAGTTAATACGAATGTCTGTTAAATAAACAAAAGTACATGGCTCATTGTGCATTCGTTGTGAAGAACACAGCAACGGCCGTCAATGTTTTCTCAGCAAATATCTTAATAATGAAGAGCTCTTGTCTGCACTTACAAGCAACTTTAGTAAAAATGTAATGCTTTCATGTCGACCAAATGTGATACGTTGTGATAATTTTTCAATACGAGGCGAACGCAGTATTCTTTTTGCTGAACATAACTGGCGAATGTTCAGAATGAGCCTTAACTTGTGAGTCCCATTAGGGAAAGGCTAATTTAGATTTGGATAAGCCTGACATTAACATATTCATTTTTCCGAGGAGAATAATGAGAAAAAAAAGTGTTTGAAATGTATATATATATATACAGGATGGACCACTTAAGTTGAGACTGTACAATATCCCCAAAACTAAGCGTTGTAGAAAGAAATGTCTTTGATAAAAGTTGTTTGATATTATGGAGGAAAGTAAATGTCATTACTCCTGTTTTGTTTGGAGGACGTTATGATGGCCATTTTAGGGTAAATTTAATTTTTAGTTTCTCTACTACGTATAGTAAGTAGGGGAAGTATTGTATTCCACCCAAAAATTCGATACCGAGATTTCACCGGAAATACATGTTTTGAGACCCCCTGAATCCAAAAAAATCTGATGTGTTACACTCACATGACTTTCTCTACTCTTGTACAATCTAATTACACAAACGCTTATTATCCATATGCTTCATGTTAATCGAGATATCGAGATGTCAATCTTATTGCTAAAGTTCTTGTAGATGCAAGGGGAATATGGTAGCTTTTAAGCGATAGTCAAATATTTTAACGCTGGTTCCTATGTGGCGCATTCCATTCTCTTTGCATGTCCAGGACATAAAAAAAATGAATAACGCATTTGAGAAAAAGTATAACTATTGGAAAATTTAAGGAAATAACAAGCAATATCTCGAAAACGGTTCACTCAACAAAAGAAATGTATATTAACCTAAGTTGTGTATTTTAACGCGATCTACATTATTTGTGTAGTAAAATTTTGTCTATCTCTTATGGTTTACCAGTTATGCAAAAGTCGTTCACAATGAAGAATACTTTTGGAGACATTCCCAGAAAATTCGAGATATACATTCCATTTCTCATGACATTACCCTAAACATATGATATTTTCATCAAAATCGTTAGAGCCATTTTTGAGAAAATTAAAATTTTCGAAAAATCTTCCATATCAAGGGTAGTCTGGGGTGGGGGGATTTTCTTGAAAACCTTCGTGTCGCATCTGTGGAAGATACTTAACCTAAATACCAAGTTTGGTGCTTATCCGATTGTTCGTTTTTGAGTTATGCTGTTCACAGACACACACACACAGACACACACACAGACACACACACACACACACACACACACACACGCACAGACACACACACAGACATGTTTCCAAAAATGCTTTTTTTGGATTCAGGAGGTCTCAAAACGTGTATTTCCGCTGAAATCTCGGTATCGAATTTTTGGGTGGAATGCAATACTTCCCCTACTTACTATACGTAGTAGAGAAAGTAAAAAGCATTTTTGGAAACATGTCCGCGTGTGTGTCTGTGTGTCTGTATGTCTGTCTTTGAACAGCATAACTCAGAAACGAAGAGTCGGATAAACACCAAACTTGGTATTTAGGTTCAGTATCTTCCAAGGATGCGACACAAAGGTTTTCAAGAAAATCCCCCCACCCCAGAGTACCCTTTACATGGAAGATTTTTCGAAAATTTTAATTTTCTCAAAAATGGCTCTAACGATTTTGATTAAAATATCATATGTTTAAGATAGTTTTATGACAAACAAAATGTATATCTTGAATTTCCTGGGAATGTCTCCAAAAGTATTCTTTATTGTGAACGACTTTTGCATAACTGGTAAACCATAAGAGATAGACAAAATGTTACTACACATAAAATGTAGATCGCATTAAAATACACAATTTATGTCATATACAGTTTTTTTGTTGAGTGAACCATTTTCGAGATATTGCTTGTTATTCCCTTAAATTTTTCAATACTTATTTTCTCAAATGGGAATTCGTTATTCATTTTTTTGTCTTGGATATGCAAAGAGCTATAATCTGTGGCAAACGGAATGGTGCCGCACCTAGCAACCAGCTATTAAGAGATATATATGTGCTTAAAGGCTACTGTTTTTCTATATTGCCCTTGTAAATGTATTTTCCCCTTACATCTACAAGAAAATTAGCAATAAGATAGAATCTGCAAATGTTTATCTCGATTAACATGAAGCATATGGAGAATAAGCGTTTGTAAACATAGTTTGTACAAGAGTAGAGAAAGTCATATGAGTGTAACACATCAGATTTTTTTGTCTTGTATATGCAAAGAGTATTATTCTGTGGCAAAGAGAATGGTGCTGCACCTAGCAACCAGGTATTAAGAGATAGTTTATGCTTAAAGGCTACTGCATTTCTATATTGCCCTTGCAAATACAAAACGAGGGGAACATAGTACACCTTAAGCGATAGTCAAATGTTTTTAGAACTGGTCGATATGTGTAAAATGTAATTCTCTTTGCATGTCAAAAGATCGTTTCTGCAATTGTTTATCTCGATGAATATGAAATAGATGGAAAATAAGAGCTTGTAAAAATAATTTGTAGAACAGTAGAGAAAGTCATGTGAGTGTAACACATCAGATTTTTTTTAAATAGAAACCTACAATTAGGTTCAATTTAAATTGATCCTAAAATGACCATCGCAACGTCTTCCAAATAAAACCGACTAATGACATTTACTTTCCCCCATAATATCAAGCAACTGTTATCAAAGACATTTCCTTCTACATCGCTTAGTTTTATAGATATTATACAGTCTCAACTTAAATGGTCCACTATATATACAAAATTTATTTTAAGTCGCTTGAACTCGCTGGTCATATTCACTTCTTAGTTATATTGCTTTCGGTTACCTTCTGAGCTATTTAGTTTGTAGGGAAGAAAAAAGAAAGGAATTAATTCCAGTACTCATTCATAAAATATCAAGGTTGAATGAGGAACATTTATAGAGAGATTTAAGGCAACATTTAGTCATTACTTCTATATCCACAACGTTTCCAGTGCCAAAAATTGTAGCAGATACTACGGCATTCAAACTTATGTGCCCTCTTCTCTGCCACGTTCCGTCCAATGCTACCAAAACATCTCTCAATCCATTATTTACTTCCACTGCTTCTTGCACAGCGTGACTCATAGGTATTTTTGCACACACTTGCAGTGCATTGTTCAAAAATCTGATGTGTTAAACTCACATGATTTTCTCTACTCTTGTACAATCTATTTTTACAAACGCTTATTCCCCATATGCTTCAAATTAATCGAGATGTTAATCTTATTGCTAATTTTCTTGTAGGTGCAAGGGGAATTGGTAGGCTTTAAGCGATAGTCAAATATTTTAAGACCTGGTTGCTATGTGGCGTATTCCATTCTCTTTGTATGTCCAGGACATAATAAAGTGAATAAGGAGTTCCCATTTGAGAAAATGTATTGAAAAATTTAAGGGAATAACAAGCAATTTCTCGAAAATGGTTCACTCAACAAAAAAATGTAAATAACATAAATTGTGTATTTTAACGCGATCTACATTTTTTCTGTAGTAACATTTTGTCTATATCTTATGGTTTACCAGTTATGCAAAAGTCGTTCACAATGAAGAATACTTTTGGAGTGAAGATGTTATTTATTATTAGCTCCACGTATGGACGACAATTTGAAGAAGATGGTTTGTTACGCTCCATGTATGGAAGGAGTTGTATTATGGTTCAAATGTTGGGGAGCCGAACTCGAAGTAGTTGCAACCGCACATATGTTAAACAGTTTCCGGAAGCCTTCGCCCCAAATGTACTTTCAGGTGGTCTTTGCCCCAAGTTTTAAAAAAAAATATTAACTTTGTAATTTGACTGTATCTTTAGATATTATTTGTGTTTGCCTTCGGCTGCGTCAGTATTGTTGTTAGAGACATGGAAGTCTTGGCAGGGCGTGATGCGACAAGAATGTAGGCTTACACAGATTTTTAGTTTTAATTCACTCCTTTTTATTAATCCTTGACACAAATTAAATAGCACTTCACTGATATCAAGAGCTGTGAGATTCTTTAGTTAATTACTTGTACTTTTAACACGTAAACTTATTTTTCGTCTCCCAAGCATACATAATTAATTTCTCGAGGACACATCTCGCGTCTGGTTATGAGCACTGTTTAGAAGCAACACATCTGGTTATGAGCACTGTTTGGAGGCAACTGAATTGATTTCAACCGTCTAAACTTGTAAATTTCTGAATTTCAAATCTCTGATTGGCTAATTCTACCCCAATAGAATACCTTCATTTAACTAAAGCTTTTTCTGGCTGTTGATTGGCTATTTTTAAACTCTCTCAAAATTTACATTATTGCTGCTCTAATAATGACTAGTAGAATTTAAACTCTCAAACTCATTATTGCCTCAAGGTTACCTCATTGTTACCTCTTTGTTTGCAACGTTTAACTTATTATTCTCACAGCTCCTACATTATTAAATTACATTCTCATAACATTATTACACATGGATACAATAATATAAACATTTGCAATGACTATTACATACATTTTACAAATTACTACATGCACATATTGCACATACTGTTATTGAATTTACATATTATATAATTTGACTGAAATTATTTAAGTTTTAAAAATACTGCCTCAGGAGACATTCCCAGAAAATTCGAGATAAACATTTCACTTGTAATGAAAATATCTTAAAAATGTGATATATTAATCAAAATCGTTAGAGCCATTTTTGAGAAAATTAAAATTTTCGAAAAATGTTCCATGTAAAGGGTAATCTGGGGTGGGGGATTTTCTTGAAAACCTTCGTGTCACATCTCTGGAACATACTGAACCTAAATACCAAGTTTGGTGTTTATCTGACTGTTCGTTTCTGAGTTATGCTGTTCACAGACACACACACACACAAACACACACACGGATATGTTTCCAAAAATGCTTTTTTTGGATTCAGGGGGTTTCAAAACATATATTTCCGGTGAAATCTCGGTATCGAATTTTTGGGTGGAATACAATACTCCCTATTACTATACGTAGTAGAGAAAGTAAAAAGGAATTGTAATTCTGGACCTAATAGGTGGTTTGGGTATAAATTCATTGCCCCACAAAGTGTCTTGCCTCAATCTGTCCCATATCAATAGTTTTAAGGCCATATACAAATCTGATAGCATCAAATCCATTATCAGTAAATTTGGAGGTGTTAAATATATGTTGTGCGTTGCAATTAGTGTATTTTAATACTAAACTACAGTTTAGACCTACTCTGTTTGTTAATTCCTCATGACACTAGACAGTTGCGTAGAAATTGCAATATTTGCATGTGACAAAATCACTCAATGCTCTATTGAGTAGGCTTAAGTCTAATTGTCACTGTTATCAGGAATGGAATCAGCATTATACGTATTATTTACAAGTTCAGGCAGTGTTTTATTTCTGGATACACTAGCATTACACAATTCAACAGATTCTCTAACCTCACATCACAGGAAACACTATTTACATATAACTTATTTCCTCAGACAGGACCCCCTTTTCTTTCCTTAAAAAGCTTTGGTAATCTAGACATGTTAAAAGTATATAAAATACACAATCACAAGTGCAGAATTACAAACATGTGCTCTACAGAACAAGCATGAAATCATAGAGACAAAAGAAACAAGCTTTGTGTTAGTTTGCACAGGGCAGCCAACACAGAACATTCCGCTTGATAATAAACTTGAAAACGAAAAAGGAACTACCCATAACAAAACAAAGAAACCTGGGTTTTATACGATCAGAATAGATTGTATGAAGAGGGGGCGTGTCCAGCATGTCATTGGACATTTAAATTTATTTTAAAGCCACTTCTGATATACTTTTATGGGTTAAACACCAGTTTATGATAAAACAAGGTTTAAGCTTGAAAATCACCAAAAACAAAAACAAAAAAAAAATGTTTTTTCCTAAAGCAGCCTTGAACCTCCCCTAAGACAGGGATTGCAATGAACGTTTCTCGCTATAAATAATTGACTGTGTTTAAAATGTAACGAGGAGTGCTGTTCACGGCATAGTGCATTATACAAGCTCATATAACGCGATAAATAAATAACTAGACGCGTCTGACTGCTCCTATAGCCTACTTTTATTACAGCTATTCTTTGCTTTTTAATAGCGTTTAAGGGGCAAAGCAGTCACGCGTACAAGTGTGTGTATTAAGATCGTGAATAATTTTAACAAAGCTCTTTTGTTTGTCTTGAAATGACAGCATCTAGATAATTTAGCAGCACACGTCGCACCAAAATCGCCTCTATGTTACCGTTAGTTAACATAGTGTGTGTATTTTCACAGATCTGCTGTGTCACGAAACATTTAGCGTTTAAAAGTGCAATTTTCTTTAGGAGTTACTGAATAGATTTGAAAAAATAATTTTTTTCAGAACATTTTAACTTATTTATGGCTCTTATGTTACCATTTCGTGGTTTCAAAGCATGTTCTTTTTGGTACAAAGAGAACTGATTAGGTATCAATTTTCATTTTATATTAACTGATATTTCATCCTTAAGTATAACAATAAAATTAGTTTGGCTGGTCCCGTAGCTCAGTCGGTAGAGCAGCTGCCTGTTGTGCTAGGGGTCCTGGGTTCGATTCCCGGGTGGGAATTTTTCTCTAGTCAAGATTATCCCCTATCTTCCCCAGAGTCGGGAAGTATAGATGAGAGTGTGTATGATCTAATGATTAAAAAACCAAAGGTGCAAGAAACCCAACGACAGTAGGCAATAAGTTCCAAAGGAGAAGCCGGCGATAAGACCAATGTAATTTAAGGTGGGGTATAAATGGAACTTTATATAACAAAAAATTAGTTTATCTAACAGCAATATATCCCTTTCATCCTGTGTCGTGACCAGTGGTTTGAAGCGTGATGCTCAGATTTCCTGCCAATTAATGCTCTTGGGTTCGAGCCCAGCCATGGGGCAGGTGCTGATAGTCTGGCCTATGAATGGGAGCGGTGCCCACTCAGCGATCTGTATGGCCAGTACACCAACAGTCCGTGTAGAGAAGCACAATGCCCACCTCTCCCGTGCGCATATAGACCCAAGGCCGGCACACGGGTTAAGTTGTGGCCTGTCGAGGCTGTTGTGCTATAGATATTCTTTATCAAACAAACCTTACTCGGATACTGGTGCAGTTAGTTTTCACACCCTGCTTTAATGTGTTTTAAATGAACAACGTATTATTTATCACCTCTTGTTCTCTCTTTTATCACACATATATGTTGAAAGCTTCATCTCCACACTATTTTTTACACTTGAGACATTTAAACTACCAATTAACTGAAACTACAAATTGACAGACGCGTGCCTATTAATAGCGACGCCCAACTTAAAACAGTTTTTTTCTCAAAAAACTTTTATAGCATTTTTCATACTCAAAATGCTCCACATGATGCTGTATTTTTTAATAATTGTTTAAAGACTGTGTAGTGCCTCTGAAAAGTACGTTAAAGAAAGTGGCCACATACCTTTTAAAATACTCTTCCAATTTTGAGAAACAAATTAATTTTATGAAAAATAAATTTTGCAGGGTACAAAATGTAATAATTTTTCTACAGTAATTAGGGATTAATATGAAAAATTTGATCTCATAGACTTTTTGTAAACTAAGTTACTGTAATAGCTAAATGTTTAATGTGAATGCTGTTTAATGTACTAAAATAGTATTTAAATAACATGTAAGAATTTTGAAATTCTAGAATTTTTATGGGAGAAATATTACTATCATTGTGTGTAATAAGTGGCATAAATTTCAACAAGATTCCATACTGTGGATTTTCCACATTTCACATATGCATTGTCTTAATATTCATTTTGTTTTATTTTAGTATTTTAATTTCGTTTCATAAGTTCTTTGAAATGCATATAATTTCGAATTTAAAGTGGAATCAAAAGCTATGCCACATCCTAAGTAAATATTGCACTTGCTTTAATCGCAGTATGTATACAAGCACACAAATAGGACAATCAGCAAGGGGCCTTTTGAAATATATTCTCCTGTTGCTCCTATCGCCGTTACACCGCACATTTAAAAGTGCCGTAACTCTGCTCGCGTTATTGACCGGTGCCCACTCAGCATCGTGAGGAAAGTGAGGAGCTGCGATAGAGAGCGGTCCTATCCTCGTGAGCTAAATTTCCAGGAAAGGGTGATGCTGAACATATCATTTCACAGTATCGGTTGGATGACCGCCCACCTCTGCCATGCATAAGTGAGCGTGAGTCGGGTTGGCAGGCCCAGATCCTTCGCGGGCTGTAGCGTCACAAGATTTGTTTACTTTTATTCCTGAGTAAAAACTAACGCACGCTCACATATAAACAGAAAACAAATGTCGTCGTCGTTTCTAATGTTGCCCATATGGCCAATGACCTTGGGGGTTACCTCATTCCACAAAGAGATGACTGGACCCATCTGAGATGGAGGCACCCAGCGGGCGGAATCCGTTGCCTCCGATGTTAGGGTGATGATAAGGTTGACGAAGGAATGAGAGGACCTACAGTTTTACCTGGATTTCGAACAACGTTGGGCCTTGGGGATACTTCACATAAGCAAGCCAGATGGGAAGATGTGGATAGGGCCGAATTAAAATCGCCACCCCAGCGCCGGGAATCGAACCCCGAACCCTCCCCAGGAGAGCCGGTAACGAAAGCACTACGCTAACCCGGCGCAGAGAAAAGAAATGTTAAAAGTATTATTGGCTTTAGGGTAGACCATTGTATTATTCATTCATCCAAAACAGAGTGGTTTAGTATCCCGAACGGCGATTCGGAATCTCGGTGTTACGTCGCTTAACTATAGAAATGCTGGATGAGTTGCGGCAAGGACATTGGTCTCTCAATAATGGATTTCTTTCTAT
Organism: Deroplatys truncata; assembly: GCA_030765065.1. NCBI lineage: Eukaryota > Metazoa > Arthropoda > Insecta > Mantodea > Mantidae > Deroplatys > Deroplatys truncata. The sequence continues at coordinate 237,160,156 of CM060978.1, read as the reverse complement.
TGGGACACATGGGATCATTTGTCTCCGTGAACACAGAAGCTCAACTCATAGCGAGGATCGTGGTAGATGGCGCGAAAAGCAGGGAGAGTCAGCTATGTTAGTTTGTATTCGCCATTACATACTGGGATGTGCGAAGCTGAGCTGCAAGTTAATGACAGGCATTTCGAGCAATTATTATGAAACATAATGTTAGGCCCTGTAATAGATTTGCGATCAATAATAAACATCAGCTTACAATGAACAATTTGCATTGGATTTTCATTGTTTAGTACTATAAGAATGTGTCTCCTACTCATTCACTATATCAAAATGCTCGTTTGGACGCCGCCTAATATGACATGCACTCGTTTCACGGGAAGTATGCTCCACCTATTTGGCTTCAGATCTTTTATACACAGTTCAGTTGAACATCTTCCTTCCTTTTTAATACAGATTAGATTTTAGTTCTATACATGACAAAACGTACTTATGTTTAAGACAGTAAACCGATCGTTTTTCTAACCTTTTAATAAAATTGTTATAGGTACTATGAAAAAAAAAAGAAGAGTTAAATATGTCATTAGCATCTCTATGTTCCAGCAGTTAGTGCGCTACCCTTAAATCCCGATATCCCGAGTAATTCTCGCCTAGAGGGAATAATTTCTCCTTAATCGGGATTATACCCAGCCTCCCTAGCGTCTAGAAAAATTCAAAGAGTTGAATGCGCATTGAATCTAAAGTAACAAACTCGATTACAATCTAACCTAAGGGACTGAACGTTTAGACGAACAATTAATTTTTCTTCAACAAGAGCATTTATTCCTTATGCCTTAAGAAACAGCTTTCAAACAATGTTTCTGCTTGAAGGTTTTTTAACGGTCTTTTTGCTGCATACGGCACCAAAGGCCGTAATCCAAGGTTGTATATTAAGCCCCAGAGCCATTTCTAAATATCACTAAGTCTCTTCATTATAGCAAATTCTTTGTGACAAGTTTTTTTTTTTTTCGGAACCACACATTTAAATACTTAGTATGCTTCAGATGCTTGAAGTATTTGTCAAATTGTATTACAATCACCAGATATGTTTAAAATATATTTACTGTAGGTACAGTAAAATCTGAGGTAACTTTATAGGAAAGACTTAGAAGCAAATATACTAACATGCAACTTTGAAAATTTGGAAAATACAACTAATTACTAAACAAGAATACCCATTATTAAAATATAAAGTTTCTGTACTCAAGCCTGATGCCAGTGGAATATATTGTTTATGTAAAAACATTGGGTATTAAAATTTGAAATTGCTTGTATGTTACACACTTAATTAAAAGTTTAAGTAGAAATAGTTCATAAAAGCTGCAGGTTATTAAAAATTCACTGTCAGCATACCTTAAAAGTCACATATAAACCCAATGAATAGATAATGATATCATTTGGTTATAGTTAGTATGTAATCAGAGCCAGAAAGAGATTAAATTATCAGACTTTTGGATTTGATTTTCCAAAGGTACTAAACCTACATTTTTGCAATAAAATATTATACACAAACAGGATGTAAACTATACAGGAGCCGAAAGCTCCACATGTTACACGGTAAAATCACGCGCTTTGCTCTCAAAAGGTTTTTATTTGCTGTTTAAGCAGCATCAAGGCAAATAGTTATGAACCGCGTCAAAGAACAGCAGGTTGGAAGTTCGAGTCTATCCAGTCCTGCAATGCATTCACATGTATAGGTTTATTCAAAAAGAAGGAGCAGAGTTAAATATTTATTTCTAATAAGTGATAATAGGTAACAACACATAAATTACATCACTGGATAGAGGAAAGAAGAAAATTTTATTTTATGCATTCAGCATGAGCATCATTAGTCATCGAAGAGCCCAACGCTTTTCTCTTTGCATATGCAACCATCTTCTACAAATTAATTGTACCAGTTTTAAATCTGTTTATGACGAGGCGACTCTTTGTTGAACTTACAACGAAGTGCATGGTGCAGTGAAGCAATATGTTCACTCTTTGCAAAACGACATCTTCAGGCGTACCCATTATCTCGTAAACAAATACAGCACCAAGGTAGGCACTGAATGGAATTAATAGGTGACAGCTTTAAACTTTCCTCTTTGTGATGTATAGTACGTGATCAAACGTATCCGGACACCTGGCTGAAAATGACGTACAAGTTCGTGGCGCCCTCCATCAATAATGCTGGAAGTCAATATGGTGTTGGCCCACCCTTAGTTCGATGACAGCGTTCACTCTCGCAGGCATACTTTCAATCAGGTGCTGGAAGGTTTCTTGGGGAATGGCAGCCCATTCTTCACGGAGTGCGGAACTGAGGAGAGGTATCGATGTAGGTCGGCGAGGCAGGTAGGTCTGTGCAGACCAGTTCATTACAGGGATGTTATTGTTGTGTACCCACTCCGCAACAGCCCGTGCAGTATGAACAGGTGCTCGATCGTGTTGAAAGATGCAATCACCATCCCCGAATTGCTCTTCAACAGTGGGAAGCAAGAAGGTGTTTAAAATATCAATGTAGGTCTGCGCTGTGATCGTGCCACGCAAAACAACAAGGGAAAAACATGACCACACCATAACACCACCTCCGAATTTCACTGTTGGCACTACACACGCTGGCAGATGACGTTCACAGGGCATTCGCCATACCCGCACCCTGCCATCGGATCGCCACATTGCGTACCGTGATTCGTCAAATCAATACAACGTTTTGCCATTGTTCAATCGTGTAATGTTGACGCTCCTTACACCAAGCGAGGCGTCGTTTGGCATTTTCCTGCGTGATGTGTGGCTTATGAACAGCCGCTCGACCATGGAATAAAAGGTATCTCACCTCACGCCTAAGTTTCATAGTACTTGGAGTAGATCCTGATGCAATTTGGAATTTCTGTGTGATGGTCTGGATAGATGTGTGCCTATTACTCTTTACGACCCTCTTCAAATGTCGGCGGTCTCTGTCAGTCAACAGGCGAGGTCGGCCTGTACGCTTTTGTGCTGTACATGTCCCTTCACGTTTCCACTTCACTATCGCATCAGAAACAGTGGACCTAGGGATGTTTAGGAGTGTGGAAATCGTACAGACTTCTGACACAAGTGACACCCAATCACCTGGCCACGTTCGAAGTCCGTGAGTTCCACGGAGCGTCCCATTCTGCTGTTTCACGATGTCTAATGACTACTGATGTCGCGGATAATGAGTACCAGGCAGTAGGTGGCAGCACAATGCACCTAAGAAGAAAAGCGTATGTTTGTGGGGTGTCCGGATGCTTTTGATCACACAGTGTATAGTACGTGTCGATATCTAGTGACGTTCATTAGAAATGAATGTTTAAAATCTGCTCCTTCTTGTTGAATAAACCTGTATATGATGGTCTAACGTGCAGGGGAGTGTGAAGTCTGCAATACATTCTGGAGAAAAGAATTACTTAAACACTAAAAAAGAGAAAAGAACAGAAAAAAAAACTGGCATGACTATGTGAAAGATCATGTACAGTCTCAACTACATTTAAGTTGAGACTACAATATCTACAAAACTAAGCGATGGAGAAGGAAACGTCTTTAGTAAAACTTGCTTGAGGTTATGGGGGAAAGTAAATACCATTAGTCGTGTTTTGTTTGGAGGACGTTATGATAGTTGTTTTAGGGTCAATTTAATTTTTTTTAATGGGAACCTGTCAAATGTTCTGGAAAACCGTTACGCAGTGTGCACATGCAGTCAGAATGTTTTGGGACGCATAATCAGTTTTGAATGCGCATTCTCAAACTATCTGTGACTAAATAAGTTCTGGTATCTAATTACCTACACCAGGACGTGTATTCTACATTTTCTATGTATTTCCCTTATTCTTATCAATTTAAAACTAAATTAACACAAATTCCCTTTTCAAAATTAATAAAGTTAAAGGTAAGTATTCACGACAATAATCTCTAAGTTTTGTATAAATCTAGAATAATAAATACTATGTTGACTATATGAATATAAATATAAAGCATAAGAAGCTTATATACAATATTGCTGCACAGACTTAAGTACTATCAACGACTATAGTTGGAGCAACCTTAACTATAAAATACTATTTTTGATACTAAAGCTAGAAGTAGCCTTATTTATTTATTTTTACAAGCAGTTTGAAAAATTCAATTTTTTTACTGCACCACAATTTCCTGTCTGCACTTGATTTAAGAGTTATCCCTTTTTATTATTATTTATTCCTTTGTTTACTTTCAAATTCTGCAGCTTCTTTAATTTTAGATATTGATTAAATTTTTAACTGCATATTCGTCTTGCTATTATTAAACGTTTATAATAATGAGTGCTTCAAAAAATTGGACATTAAGAGAGATGAATTGTTGTAACTTGTATAATTCATTATTTTTTCTTTTTGTTTTGAGACAATTAATAATGCTAATTTTCAACTTACGTTTGTAGTGCAAAATAAGCCTTATGATCCGGAGAACTTCGTCAAAGGTAACAATTCTATAGCTTAATATTCGTTGATGCTGACTGAAGTAAAATGTGCAAAAATTCATACCTGAGAAAAATGCCTTTCCCTTAATTTCCTTCAGCACTATTTTCCATTCTAGAAGCAAGGTAAGTTGTTAAGTTGCTAAACAGGATAGGATAGGACTAGGAGCGTAGGGGGACTTAGCACCTCTTTTGTACCTAGGCCTTCGGGAAGAAGGGATGATATGTGAGGAGACAGAGGGCGGCCGGATCAGGAGGCGCGACAGGCAGAGGACAGAGTCCCTACCGTTTATAGATTTAAACTCTACGGATGGCAGCTGGTGCAGCGGCTCCCCTCCCCCTATGAGATTACACATCCCCTGGGGGCCCGGGAGTCGGAGACCGCCACCATTCCGGGGGACGAAGGTTTACTGAGAGCATCCTTTTCCCCCGCCATGCACACGCCAAGACCTCCCGCCGACACTTGCAACCCTGAAAGAGACACGGATGAAAGGTGAAGTGAAATGAGAATGGAGGTGAAGTGGAGGGACAGGACGTAATGATACTTCCCAGTTTTCGCCTAGTGACCCGAGGAAACCCCTGAAAAAGAAACCATGGACCAGGAAGGTTCGCCTCAGGAATCGAACCCACGACTTCCGGTGGCGCCTGAGCCATCCCGCTCGATAATTGTTAATTAATTAAATAAAGTATAGAACAATATACCGTGGAAAGATTTTCTGATGTTGAGAAGTGAATAATAAGAACATGGTTGTTTTGGAATTATAACAGGTATCGAATATCAGCTGGAAATGAAGATCCCATACCGCGCACATAATATGAGTGATAACGTGGTGTCAAGATTGCATGACTACGGCGAGCGCTAGCGGCGAGTAGAGAGAGAGAACATATCGCTCGTTGGGAGGATGTATATCATAACAGAAAGTGTGGACAGGAGGTGGAACTGGGAGGGCGAGTCCACTAACACGCCGTTCATTAAAACGGAACACCAAGTCAACCTCCTGCTGTAATATAACGTAAAGCTTGGGGGGGCACAAGCGGCTGCGATCAACCAGCACTGCCAACTTCGTCATTAACAAACTATTTGAATGTTTTCCATACCTTATAATGACAGCACAATCAACAGTGCAGTTAATGTCATTTCTTTTATACTTGTGCTTGATATTGCATGTCCATTGTCAGGCTTTCTGATCATTTAATTAAATGCTTTCTGCCCGGTTAAATTCGGGATGTTTTGATCAAATTGTTTATTTTAGTGAGCCGTACAATTTTCCTTCAGAAAGTTTTGTGCCCCTCTTACGCTTTTCCAAGCCAATAATTATAAAAATAAAAAAAAATTAATGGAGCACCATTTCATCCTTTCATTCACTGTGATTCAAAGAATTTCTAATTATTTGCCATCTATAACGCGTCTATCAATGAATTTAAGTGATATTTGACCTACTTGGATAAGGGAAGACTAAATAAAGAAAGGAAAAAGAAATCAATCAGTATGAAGCTGGCATTACAGGCTACTTACCTAAAATAAGGAAATACTTTATCCTTCTTCATCCCAATATTTCAAAGAGATCATTAGAATCGTTTTTGATAGAATAAAAAAATTAAAACATTTCCTTGTGAAGGATAATTTGGGAAGAGGAGAACTTGCTGAAAATTTTCGTGTTGTATCTTTTAAAGATGCTGGACTTAAAGATAAAATTTGGTATTCATCCAACATTTCTTTCCTTTTCCTTCTTATTTATTTTTATTATTTTTTTTAGTTCCCTTGTTCACATGTACACCTTTTCTAAAATGGTTTTTTCTTTTGATTTAATGGCACCTCAAAATGCGTATTTCCGGTGAATGAATTCGAACAAAGCTATGCAAATTCCGAATGGTGTTAATGAAATATTTTATGATATATACTTCTGTTAACTATGTATTGCGCTTTTTTCATTAATCCTCTTTAGGTAATATAGTAGAACACAACTAGACATATTGTTCAGTGGTGTTTTACTTTGTTTTATATTTTGTAATTGAAATATTTAGGAAGTTAAACTCGATTGGAGGTTTTTTTTCGTTTCTTTTTTATTCCACTGTTGTTTCATTGTAATGATTTTTTCTCCGTTTATTTATTAGTCCTCTGTATTAAAAATCACATACAATCTGCTGGACTTTTTTTAAATGTTCCCATGTTTTTCCCGGTTCAATTTAACTTTAATGTTTAATTGCTTTTGTAAAATGTAAAATATTTAATTTGTGCATTACTTATAAGCCTAACATATCATATGGTTCTTTATTTGGAGACTAATAAATAAATATATATCTGTTTATTTAATTTGACATCTGCATTCGTTCACTAACTGTTAAAACCAACCTTTACCCTACATAAATGCGAATGCAGATGGGAGAGGAAAATTCTGATGCCCTGAATTTTACTGGATTCACAATCGAAGCAGACGATTCTATAAATCAAATTATTTATTTTTACACAGAAGTTCTCTTCTTAATGTGCGAATTTATGAAATCCCTGAATCCCTTCTCGGAAATGCAAATTTTTAGGGTCCCCTGCTAATTTAGCATAACACATACAGCTCACCTGTGCTCTTCGCACCCTGTAGAACGGAAATCCAGTGACAGACAAAGAAAACCGCGATAATTGCGCGGCATTCTATGCAGATGTTTGCTGTAGGTCGCGTGGTACCTCACACAACAACCCTGCGTGCTGCCTCTTGTCGTATTAATAACAATGTAGCTTGCATATTATGCGCATATTGCCGGCTGCCCTTTACCTACATGCAACAAGGGCCTATGTTCAACAATAAGTTCTGTACTGATACTTTATGGAATTCAAAATGAGCTGCAGCTGTCGTTTGTAAAACAATCTCTTCAATATTTGGAATTTAAATGATGAGCCGCGATGTGGTTTCATTCAACACTGTATCGAAAGTTTCTTTTTCCCAAAGTAAGCATGAACTTAAAAATTAAACTTTGCTTCAGTAGTTATTTTCCGTACTTGTGCTTTGGAAACGTTCACAAGTAGTCGTCATCATCATCATCATCATTATTATGGGCAAAAAAAAAGGCATTAGACCATGTGATTGGCTCGTTGCAGACTCAATCTATCGTTTGCTCACGAGGGATGGAACACTGGATTTGTCTTGGGATGCAAAGAAGGAATTAATGGTAGAAATGTTTGCTTACTACGTCTAACCTCGTTCTCAAAACTTTCTTAACATAACTTTCAGGGAAAAAAGTAAGAAAAATGAGGAGGAAGAAGGAGAAAGAAAAAGAGAGAGAGAGAAAGAAAGAAATAAGAAAAAACAGCCACATTTAGATGTTTATGTACATAAGTTTGTGATTAATTAATTGTATTTTTGCACTCCAACACAGATTTCAATTCAACTTTTAATCAGAATCACTACTTAATCAATGTAAAACAAAATATCTAACTCATTAATCAGAAAATGTCATTTTCTTATGCGTATCGAACTTTGACCTTGCCAATCGCTTGGTTATAAATGAATTACATTACCTTCTTTATCAGTTGCATAATAATAGGTATATTGCGATAGAAGTGTGGTTGCTTTGCAGAATGAGGAATAAGTTTGAAAATACGAGACGAAGTTTGGTATTAGGTATTACAGAGAGTTTTTCCAACAAAAGGGCAATGTTTGTAAGATCAACTTTCTGAGGACAAGTTGATGGTTGATTTGATGGTTGATCTACCACAAGCGATGGTCTTGAAACTGAAGTCTGAACTGTATACTTGGTCAACAACGTCCGTTATTTTGGATGGCAGGAAATCCAAGATAAGAGAATGCATAAAAATTTAGAACGCGTATGCCCTTAAAACAACTTTGTGGAATTCCTATGCAACACATTTTGCTATGAGCATTGCTTATAATTTGAGTAATATCATACTGAATGATACGCAACTTTGGATTTGCTCTCATCCATTAAGTTCGAGCAATTTTCTGAATAAGCCGCTTGGATTCATGAATGTCGTATCCAGCTGCTGTGTGTGGTGGGGATGATAGCATATGCACATGATGAGACCCAGCTTAGCGAATAACTCTAGCTCCTTGTGGCTGTCATGGCCATCCAAAATCAAAAGGATGGGGTTATATGCATTTGGACACACATGCTTCACGAAGTATTTTAGCCACCTAAGATGTTTCCATTCATGCATCCGTCTGGCTGATGGCTGAGCGACGCCTTCACTACTACTAGGCTCTCCTATCATGAGTCGAGGGTTCGGTTTCTTCATGGAAAATATAAGAAATGGAGGAATGTAGTGTCCTGCCCCACTCATGCAGAATGTCACTGTGTCAGGGTGCCTCTTTCTAAACGGGTAGTAAAAGTCTTTGCCGGTTGATGCATCACTCTTGTTAAATCTATGAGGTAATCCTAAAGATTTTAATAAAATAAAACCTTATTTCAATCAATATTTTTTTTAAAAAGGGCTTAAACATCAAATGTGTTATCAGTTTCTCTTCATACTTATCAGAAAATGCAAGATAAAATCGACATAAGTTGCCAAAATTTAAATTATTTTTTGCTTCTTTATCTTAGAAATTCTTCTAATAAAGACGCCTTTGGGAGGTGCACAGTTTTGCCGTTTCTCTAACATTTATTTTATCCAATAAAACATCATATAGAACACGTTTCATGTGTCTTCCGTCCAATAACCTTTTAATTTCCCTTTTTCTTTAAGTTTTGGGACCACCCCTTCCATAATAAGATCTGTAATAACAGAAAACGCCATTCCGATTACTTCCCGAAATGCCATTTTCGATCTTATCGACTAACATACCAAAGAAATATTTTACTCTTTGCTGCAGTGTATTGAATTGTTAATTGGAGTCCAGTAATTAATTAGTTTTATATCGATATTAATATAATTGTTAAGTATGAAGATAAATGACTCACTAAATTCTTAACAAAGTGTCCTAAATGTTACAGAAACCGCAAAGACGCAACAACTCATCTTGAAGGGAATCACATTTCAAAATACTTGCAAGGAAGTGGTTCCATCTGGTGTAGTTATGCTGAACAATGAACTGCCCAGACTTAGCCCCCGTCCAGTATTATAAGACTCTCTAGACTAGCGGGTATATATTACAAGCTTATAACTATCCCAGAAACAATTGAAGAATACTTCAATAGTATAGGAATTCACGTGTTTGTGTAACATGTTTCCAACTATAAATATACGAAATAATATTCTCAGAAATTCGAATAGTGATAAAATGGAATGGATTTGATAAGAAACAAATTGTTGGTAAGCTTCAATAATGAAGAGAATTGAGTTTCACAAGAAAGTCGTATTAAATATGAAATGCGCAGAATCTTCAAAAGAAGCATGCTGTCCGGTTTAAATTTAAGCAAGAATTAATTCAGTTTGTCTGAAATAAACAGTTTACACTGGTTATTACTACAAGGATGGGATGAAAAGTAATGCCTCCATCTTCGTAACTTGGGTCTCGATGGGAATATTATAATAAATCAAACGCAGAAATAATCCTTGCAATGTGTTCTTTGGTTACACATATTCACTTTTCCATATAATCTCCAGACAATTGGATACACTTCTGCCAACGATGAACAAGAAACCAGCCTCATAGAGTTCTCTCAACTTCTCTCTGTAGCCACCTATGGCTCCTTCACTTCATCCTTCCTCTTGGGGATGGTAGCCGTAATAGATCTATATAAATCGCAGCACGCGAGGTGCCTTACATCAAGATAACCTAAAATCAATAAGACAGAATGGATTTAGCGGATATGACGGAAACGTTTCATATTATCAAGTTGAAGTAGTCATTGCTACCATAATAAAAGTCAATGGTTATTTTGTTCGCTATGCCCCACCTTCCCCGATCGAGGATTAGTTTGCAACGTCCTTACGCTTATTGTATTGTAAATAATTTTAAAAATAGTGGAAATATGTTTAAATTATTTTCGAAACGCGAGTTAACTTTTCCCCCCTGAAAAGCATATCCAGCACAACAACGTAAATGCATTGGCCTAAGTAATTCATTTATGTTATTAAACATAGCTCAATTTCGATTACATTTGCATATGTACCAATACATATTTACAAAAATTTCATAAATGCTACATTATCACGTGCTACACAAGTATAAGCACAAAATATCGATCTCTAGTGTACGTAATTTCTGTCAACAATATTTAAAATACTGTTGTTAATTAAATTTATTGAGGGCCGGTTTCACCAACGATGTTAAAAAGACTCTTAACATCTTGCTTGCTAACATTATGTTAAAGCCCTTGTGTTTAAACAAGTTTTACAGCGAATTGTTAGCTAAGACATTGTTACGTGAAAGACTATCGCGAACGACAAATTTCGAGAGGCGGTGGCCGAACTAGACGGCTTTGAATTCATTCCGATGCACTTTTGTCTACGAATCGCAGCGCCCTGTGTTTCAATAGTAGACAACTAATTACGATTATAGACAATTACCATGTGATTTTCTTGATTGAAGTTAGAACCGCGATGTTAACTGAAATATCTAGGTGCAGAGGAACTAATTTTTCACCGTTCGAAAAGGAGTTAATTATAGAACTGGTTACTAAGTATAGAGCAATTATCGAGTGAAAAAAAAAACAACGAACTTAAATTAAAGGAGAAGGATGCAGCCTGGAAGAAAGTCCGCGAGAAATTTAATTGTAGTGCAGTGTTTTTCCTTGCTTCAGTAAGTATCTGTGGTAATTTGTACTAACATAAGACACAGCACCAAAAGGCCAGGTGCAAACAACGTTTAGAGCGGTTTAAAACTGCTGACGGTCTCATTGAAAGTAAAGCAAACGAAAGTGTATTATCAGATTAAGGATCAGGCAGATCCCAGTAAAAATCCTGTTAACCTCCTGAAGCAATTGCTTCGGAAACCTTGCGGAGAACCCCAGAAACGTGGCTTTAGAAATTTCAAACCCATCTTCTACCATTAAATGAAAAGTACTAGTAGCATAAAGTCTTAGCGGAATTAACACTTGTAGCTTAGGAGAAAAAGTGATGTTTTGTTGGTAGTATTGTAACCTCTTTTGTGTTTCTTCCACAACCATGCTCATGACCGCTTTGGACTGTCTGCATCCCTCTCTTGCAGGTTTTCGAAATCACTACGACACACGGCTCTTTGGTTAGGAATGGCATTCAAAAATACCAAATACAGCAACTTCGTGTTAACAGCTTCATTTGCGGCAGCCATTTTCCAACATCTAACATGGGTAGTACATGGGTACGGCGATGTTAACTTAACACGAAGTTTAACGCAATGTTACAGTTAACACTATTTGAGGAAACAGAATTTACGTACTTCAGTGTTACACCACATTGTGTTAAAATGTAAAATATGTTGGTTAAAGTTAAAATGTGACAAGGTATTTAAGGATACCAACAATGCTACAATTTTCACAATCTAGAAGTATATATATATATGTATATATTGTTAAAAACAAAGAAAAGCTATTGGTCCTTTAACCTAGCATGTATCCTTTAGCTAGAATCATTACCCTGTTTAGACCAAATGCAAGTTGGGGTGACTTTGGTCTGGTTTAAATTTCCCATCTATTTACTAATTGTACCAAAGTCATTCTAATGGCTCAAAGTCGCATGTTATGGCACGGAAAAAAGTCATTAACATGGCACTGTGCTATACACGAAAAACAAAGACAGAAGAAAAAGATTAGTAGGGTAAGAAGAAGAGTGAAGAAGACTCAAACGAAGAAGGGGAAAAGTAAGAAGAGAAGGAAATCCCTTTTTACGTGTCATCATGGGATTCGATTACGCATATTGGGTGTGGGTTGTCGATATGTAAATTTATATCGATTGATGGCTAAGGCCTTCCACTTGTCTAACACCTGCCACATTCCCATCCTAACAGCGACTACCGCATCAGCACGATGGAGATGCCCAGACACCGGAAACTTGAGAAAATGTCACTTTTAGCTGCATGTGCATCTCATACGGGCTCACTCGGAATGGATTTTAAATCTCTTTTACTTCTGCTGCTTCCAAGATCTTCGCAGCAACCGAAATTCTCTAACAGCTGTATTTTTCAATTATAAATAAAATCGTAAACCTGTGGATAGAACTTCAGTGCGTTCGTTTCATGGCCGAGATAATACATTGTTAATATTTGTTTTTACCATGTTATTTTGGGAAATATATAATTATAAAAATCACCACTTTCCAGGAAACTCTATATAAAGTATCCGAATTTTACGTCGATTTCAAACAAATTTAATATCATATTCCTTCTTCTTACGATATTTCAACTTCGCACGAACATTCATTTACCTAAAAGTTATAAATTTTTGGCGTATCTCTGTATAAACTAACCTACCATGAACTTTCCGGATTTCAAACAAATTTGAAAAGAGTTGACAAACTTTATTCAAAGTTTAGATATATGTCATTTCAGTTAGTAATGCCGTTGTTTCTTGCGTGCAGATCCACAGCTGGACAAAGCTACTCTAGTACTGGTATCAGGGAAGTGTACTATGTTTTTAGTGGAAAGAGAACATTATTGATGCTTAATTGAACATTTTTCGCCGGCGTTTGTAATCTTTTATTCAGAATGTAATTAAGCCTTCTCGTAGCTTCTCATGTATGATTTTGTCTAGTTTTGTGCATTTGATACACCTCGAAGCTTGTATCTGAATCTAAAATCCCTTAAATGGTTCACTCAACAAACAAAATGTATATGACATAAATTGTGTATTTTAACGCGATCTACACTTTTTGTGCAGTAAAATTTTGTCTATCTCTTATGGTTCACCAGTTATGCAAAAGTCGTTCACAATGAAGAATACTTTTGGAGACATTCCCAGAAAATTCAAGACATACATTTCATTTGTAATAAAAATACCTTAAGCATATGATATTTTAATCAAAATCGTTAGAGCCATTTTTGAGAAAATTAAAATTTTCGAAAAATGTTCCATGTAAAGGGTAGTCTGGGGTGGGGGGATTTTCTTGAAAACCTTAGTGTCGCATCTCTGGAAGAAACTGAACCTATATACCAAGTTTGGTATTTATCCGACTGTTCGTTTCTGAGTTATGCTGTTCACAGACACACACAGACACATACACACACACACACACACACACACACACACAGACACACACGGACTTGTTTCCATAAATGCTTTTTTTTGGATTCAGGGGGTCTTGGTATCGAATTTTTGGGTGGAATACAATACTTCCCCTACTTACTATACGTAGTAGAGAAAGTAAAAATGTGAATAACGTATGTCTATAACGCAGCTATAACGTTGCATTATTAATAGAAATTTCATTTTCTTTTGTTCAAGAGTGACATACGATTAGAATAAGTTTCAATCTAGGTATGCATCGAAATATTTTAAAGTTAGTACTTATTACTGTAAATATTACTATTGCAATATTTCTAATTACCAAGATCTACCTGGACTTACGAAATGGAGAAAACAACTGCACGAAAAGTGTGGATATGAAGAAAAATCAAGGTTGTAAAATGGCTACACAAGTAATGAAGACAAGAATGTTTTAGACAGAGTAGGCGAAGGAAGAACAATGTTGAAAATGTGGGAAGAGGAAAATAAATTGTCCAGGAGTTTAAATTAGAAAAAACTGTTTGCTCAGAAATACAGTAGAAGCATTTTCCGAAGACGGAAGAAAGCACTAACAGATATGTTTTGTTAATAATCAGAGACGAAGAGGAAAATGAAAGAAGAAGTAATAGAGAACCCCTTAGATAGAGACTACATATATGATAGATTCGTTATATAGTTCATAACCTTCCATAACTATATTCAGACCAGTATGTTATATAATGCTTGTAATAGAATCTCGGAAACAGAAAGACTTAAAATTTGTCTTTTTATCTATTCCAAATGCTATAAACCCACCTTTCCATGCTCCTAAAGAAATATCCATGCAATGTAAACAAAATTGTCAGTGCCACTATGAAGACCATCTTAATAATGAAGATGTTCATATTCAGCCTTTGACTCACGCAGAAAACTGCCTGCGTTATTCATTGCATTACCCTAATTATGAGAGCTTATCCGGCATCCGAGTCAGAAATATCTGCAAAAGAATCCAGGTACACAGCATGCTTGAAAACATGTTAACCTTCTCTTGTTTCTTTGCATGGAGTGTACTGAAGCTAGGTGCAAAAAATAAAACTGCTTTCTGTCGCACTTCACGTTTCTCAAGTTTCTTTCTCGAGCCTTTTTATTGGCCTTGAAATTGGTTACGTTAATTAAAACAGACTATTCTCTTTCTGAACATTTCAATTTGGTGTAATGTGAGATGAATGACACAAAATTCTTAGACTATGCAGATGTACCATGGAAAAATGTCTCCGAGATAGCGTGAACCACAGCGACAGTGCATTATCAGAACATGAGCATTATTAACGAAGCAAACAGCAGTTAACATCTCAACAGCTGAGGCAATCCAAATAAGTATTGCTACAGTAGCACAATAGTTCTGAGAACACCTAAAGATAAGTTTTAAATAAAGTATAAAAATCTGATGTGTTACACTCATATGACTTTCTCTACTCTTGTACAAACTATTTTTACAAACGCTTATTCTCCATATGATTCATTTAATCGAGATGTTAATCTTATTGCTAATTTTCTTGTAGATGCAAGGGGAATTGGTAGGCTTTAAGCGTTTAAGAGCTGGTTGCTATGTGGAGTATTCCATTCTCTTTGCATGTCTAGGACATGAAAAATGAATAACGAATTCGCATTTGAGAAAGAGTATAAGTATTGGAAAATTTAAGGGAATAACAAACAATATCTCGAAAATGGTTCACTCAACAACAAAAAATGTATATGACATAAATTGTGTATTTTAATGCGATCTACATTTTTTGTGTAGTAACATTTTGTCTATATCTTATGGTTTACCAGTTATGCAAAAGTCGTTCACATTGAAGAATACTTTTGGAGACATTCCCAGAAAATTCGAGATATACATTTCATTTTTCATGAACATACCTTAAATATATATTTTAATCAAAATCCTTTGAGCCATATTTGAGAAAATTCCATGTAAAGGGTAATCTGGGTTGGAATTTTCTTGAAAACTTTCGTGCCGCATCTCTGGAAGATACTTAAATACCAAGTTTGGTGTCTATCCGACTGTTCGTTTCTGAGTTATGCTGTTCACAGACACACACACGGACATGTTTCCAAAAATGCTTTTTTTTTTATTCAGGGGGTCTCAAAACATATATTTCCGGTGAAACCTCGGTATCGAATTTTTGGGTGGAATACAATACTTCCCCTACTTACTATACGTAGTAGAGAAAGTAAAAATGTTGCCTATCGACTAATTATAAAGAATGATTTTCTAATGGTTTGAAATGGAAATATTGACAAAACATTCTCTTATTTCGAAAAGGTTATTACGATCGCAAAGGTGCGCATAGTATTACAATTTAGGTGTATTCATTTTTGGCTGTTTTGTAGCATTGCTAAAAACTGTTATCATATGCGGATATTTTGAGAAATGTGCAAACTTATAGGGTATCCATGTGAAAATGGCCTTTAACTTTATTGTGATTAAAATTTGAAGCGTGATAATAAATCCTTATTAACTCGTATGCAGAAAATGTCCTCTGCGTATGTAAAACGGTTCCCGAATTGTTTCATGTGAAAGCATGACATGACAGTGACAAGCGAAACTAAGAGGTACTCCACTGCAGCGAACGCAGCATTAAAATTGTTTCAAAACTTTGTTTCTTATGATAGCGAAGTTAATAACCAGCTCTAGGTAGGAATGCGTAAGTGCGTATTAGAACTTGAACCTGCGATATTATAAATGTTTTCCTATCTGTGGGGTTTAATTGGCAGAAAATCTATAACTATAATCCCTTCATTTACCTGGTTATTATAATTATTATTATTATTACTATTATTATTACTATTATTTCATACGTTTCGTTTATACATGCTTAAATGCCATGGAAAAACAGATCACTAAAGTTCCGGAGAGAGAGAAAAAAAAATCTGATGTGTTACACTCACATGACTTTCTCTGCTCTGTTACGAACTATTTTTACACAAGCTTATTCTTCATATAGTTCATGTTAATCGAGATATTGAGATGTTAATCTTATTGCTAATTTTCTTGTAGATGCAAGGGGAATTGCTAGGCTTTAAGCTATAGTCAAATATATTAAGAGGTGGTTGCTATGTGCAGTATTCCATTCTCTTTGCACTACCAGGACAAAAAAATCTGATGTGTTACACTCACATGACTTTCTCTACTCTTGTACGAACTATTTTTACAAACGCTTATTCTTCATCTACTTCATGTTAATCGAGATAAACATTTGCAGACTCTATCTTATTGCTAATTTTCTTGTAGATGTAAGGGGAAAATATATTTACAAGGGCAATATAGAAATACAGTAGCCTTTAAGCACATACATATCTCTTAATAGCTGGTTGCTAGGTGCAGCACCATCCCTTTGCATTAATACTCTTTGCATATCCAAGACAAAAAATGAATAACGAATTCCCATTTGAGAAAATAAGTATTGAAAAATTTAAGGGAAGAACAAGCAGTATCTCGAAAATGGTTCACTCTACAAAAAAATGTATGTGACATAAGTTGTGTACTTTAACGCGATCTAAATTTTTTGTGTAGTAAAATTTTGTCTATCTGTTATGTTTACCAGTTATGCAAAAGTCGTTCACAATGAAGAATACTTTTGGAGACATTCCCAGAAAATTCAAGATATACATTTTATTTGTCATGAAAATATCTTAAACGTATGATATTTTAATCAAAATCGTTAGATCCATTTTTGAGAAAGTTAAAATTTTCGAAAAATCTTCCATGTAAAGGGTACTCTGGGGCGGGGGGTTTATCTTGAAAACCGTCGTGTCGCATCCTTGGAAGATACTGAACCTAAACACCAAGTTTGGCGTTTATCCGACTGTTCGTTTCTGAGTTATACTGTTCACAGACAGACACACACACACACACACACACACACACACACACACACACACACACACACACACACACAGACAGACACACAGACAGACACACAGACACAGGCACGGACATGTTTCCAAAAATGCTTTTTTTGGATTCAGGGTGTTTCAAAACATATATTTCCGGTGAAACCTCTATCGAATTTTTGGGCGGAATACAACACTTCCCCTACTTACTATCCGTAGTAGAGAAAGTAAAAAAATCTGATGTGTTACACTCACATGACTTTCTCTACTCTTGTACAATCTATTTTTACAAACGCCTTTTCTCCAAATGCTTCATGTTAATCGAGAAATCGAGATGTCAATCTTATTGGTAATTTTCTTGTAGATGCGAGGGGAATATGGTAGCTTTTAAGCGATAGTCAAATATTTTAGCGCTGGTTGCTATGCGGGCGAATTCCATTCTCTTTGCATGTCTAGGACAAAAAAATCTGATGTGTTACACTCACATGACTTTCTCTACTCTTGTAGAAACTATTTTTACAAACGCTTATTCTCCATATGCTTCATGTTAATGGAGATATCGAGATGTCAATCTTATTGATAATTTTCTTGTAGATGCAAGGGGAATATGGTAGGTTTTAAGCGATAGTCAAATATTTTAACGCTGGTTGCTATGTGGCGCATTCCATTCTCTTTGCATGTCCAGAACATAAAAAAATCTGATGTGTTACACTCACATGACTTTCTCTACCCTTGTACAATCTAATTTTACAAACGCTTATTCTCCATATGGTTCATGTTAATCGAGATATCGAGATGTCAATCTTATTGGTAATTTTCTTGTAGATGCAAGGGAAATATGGTAGCTTTTAAGCGATAGTCAAATATTTTAACGCTGGTTGCTATGTGGCGCATTCCATTCTCTTTGCATGCCCAGGACATAAAAAAAATGAATAACGAATGTGAGAAAAAGTATAAGTATTGTAAAATTTAAGGAAATAACAAGCAATATCTCGAAAACGGTTCACTCAACAAAAGAAATGTATATGACATAAGTTGTGTATTTTAACGCGATCTACATTTTTTGTGTAGTAAAATTTTGTCTATCTCTTATGGTTTACCAGTTATGTAAAAGTCGTTCACAATGAAGAATACGTTTGGAGACATTTCCAGAAAATTCGAGATATACATTTCATTTCTCATGACATTATCTTAAACATATGATATTTTCATCAAAATCGTTAGAGCCATTTTTGAGAAAATTAAAATTTTCGAAAAATCGTCCATGTAAAGGGTAGTCTGGGGTGGGGGGATTTTCTTGAAAACCTTCGTGTCGCATCTCTGGAAGATACTGAACCTAAGTACCAAGTTTGGTGCTTATCCGACTGTTCGTTTTTGAGTTATGCTGTTCACAGACACACACACAGACACACACACGCACAGACACACACACAGACACACACACACAGACACACACGGACATGTTTCCAAAAATGCTTTTTTTGGATTCAGGAGGTCTCAAAACATGTATTTCCGGTGAAATCTCGGAATCGAATTTTTGGGTGGAATGCAATACTTCCCCTACTTTACGTAGTAGAGGAAGTAAAAATGAATATCGAATTTGAGAAAAAGCATAAGTATTGGAAAATTTACGGGAATAACAAGCAATATCTCGCAAACGCTTCACACAACAAAAGAAACGTATATGACATAAATTGTGTATTTTAACGCGATCTACATTTTTCGTGTAGTAAAATTTTGTCTATCTCTTATGGTTTACCAGTTATGCAAAAGTTGTTCACAATGAAGAATACTTTTGGAGACATTCCCAGAAAATTCGAGATATACATTTTATTTGCCATGACAATATCTTAAACATATGATATTTTAATCAAAATCGTTAGAGCCGTTTTTGAGAAAATTAAAATTTTCGAAAAATGTTCCATGTAAAGGGTAGTCTGGGGTGGGGGGATTTTCTTGAAAACCTTCGTGTCGCATCTCTGAAAGATACTGAACGTGAATACCAAGTTTGGTGTTTATCCGACACTTCGTTTTTGAGTTATGCTGTTCACAGACACACAGACACACAGACACACAGACAGACACACACACGGACATGTTTCCAAAAATGCTTTTTTTGGATTCAGTGAGTCTCAAAACATGTATTTCCGGTGAAATCTCGGTATCGAAATTTTGGGTGGAATACAATACTTCCCCTACTTACTATACGTAGTAGAGAAAGTAAAAATGAATAACGAATTTGAGAAAAAGTATAAGTATTAGAAAATTTAAGGGAGTAACAAGCAATATCTCAAAAATGGTTCACTCAACAAAACAAATGTATATGACATAAATTGTGTATTTTAATGTGATCTACATTTTTTGTATAGTAAAAGTTTGTCTATCTCTTATGGTTTACCAGTTATGCAAAATTCGTTCACAATGAAGAATGCTTTTGGAGACATTCCCAGAAAATTCGAGATATACATTTCGTTTGCCATGAAATATCTTAAACATATGATATTTTAATCAAAATCGTTAGAGCCATTTTTGAGAAAATTAAAATTTTCGATAAATGTTCCATGTAAAGTGTAATCTGTTGTGGGGGGATTTACTTGAAAACTTTCGTGTCGCATCTCTGGAAGATACTGAACCTAAGTACCAAGTTTGGTGTTTATCCGACTGTTCGTTTCTGATTTATGCTGTTCACAGACACAGACACACACACACACACACACACACACACAAACACACACGGGCATGTTCCCCAAAAATGTTTTTTGGATTCAGGGGGCCTCAAAGCATATATTTCGGGTGAAATCTCGGTATCGAATTTTTGGGTGGAATACAATACTTCCCCTACTTACTATACGTAGTAGGGAAAGTAAAAAGAAAACCATGAATGCAACGATAGAATGCTAAAAAAGGAAGTGTTACATTCACATGACTTTTCTACGTTCTAGCGCTTATAGTGGATATACAAATTATTCTTAAGAAATTGTACTTTCCTATATTGTTCATTTTAATTGAGATAAAACTTTCCGGAAATAGCTGCATTTCATATTTCGTTATAATAGATAGAAAAGGAATAGCGATAGTCAATTGTACTGGACTCTACGTACTCATCTTAGAATTCCATTTATTTTGCGTGCAATCCCGAAAAACAATTGAATATCTAAAGGTCTTCAAAAGAATGACTCTACCTATATATTCGTGATAGAGAAAGTAATAATGTGCTACATTCACATCACTTTTTCTAGCCGCATTTTTTCCTGTTTACGCAGCTTCTTCAAACTATTATTCCCAAAAGTTTATTATTTTCTCTACCGCAACCATTAGTCTATAAGGTACAGCATTCCACTCAAAAGTTAGATATTGATATTTCACGGGAATACACGTTCTTGAGGCCCTCTGAATCAAAAAAAAAAAACATTTTTAGAAACATTTCCGTGTGTGTGTGTCTGTCCACAGCATAACTCTAAAATGAAATTCCGGATGTATATCAAACCTGGTACTTAGGTTAAGTACCTTCCAAAGAAGTGACACTAAGATTTTCAGGAAAATCCTTGCACCCAAAACTATCCCTTACATGAAAAAGTTGTAGAAATTTTTGATTTTATAAGAATTGGCTCTCATAATTTTGACTAAAATACCACATATTAAAAATATTTACATGACAAATCAAATATGTATGTTGTATTTTCTGGGAATAGCTCCTCTTCACTCGGAAGGAATTCTGAAGAATCTCAGATAACTGGTAAATGTTAAGCGACAAACGAAAACGCACTACACAAAAAATGTAGATTTCTTTAAAACACACAATTTATTTAAAATAAGTTTTTTGATTAATAAATAATTTCTGAGATAACCGTTGTTGACGGTTCGAATTGCTCACTACTTGGTCATTCTTTTAAAGTCCTATCAACACTTAGTTGTTTCACGGGATTGCATGGAAACAGTATGGAATTTTAAGGCCAGCATACAGCGTCCAGTTCTTAAGCGTTTGACTGTCGCTGTTCCCTAAATTAAATTGAGTAAACGCTCTTTATGAACACCCTGTAGCTACTGCGCATTCCATTCTATATTGGGCGGAAATTTTGCTCAGTGGCCTCTTTATCAGGCTTGACGTTCTTTTGCGTACCGTAAATCTACGACTACCAGCTTTACTTACCCTCCGAAGGGAGCCATGCGAAGGATTTTTACGCTCCAAAAAGTCCATCGTCCTCTGCCGGGTTTGAACCCATGACCTTGGGAACTAGAAGCTAGCATGGTACCCGTAGACCACGGAGCACGACTCGCTGTTTCCTTTGTATCTACAACGAAATGTGTAATGTAGCTATTTCAGCAAAGGTTTATTTGGATTAAAATCTAGATAGAGGGTACAGTAAGTCACGTATATCGCATCAGATACATTCACATCTACTCCATATTAGGAGAGATAAATGTTTACAGAAGTAGTTTTATTATACATTTCGTTGTAGATACAAGGGAGATACTGGATACCAAAGCGATATTCAAATGTTTAAAGCGTGTCGCTATATGCGGACCTTGAAATTCCGTACTCTTTTCGTGACATCGCAAGAAACAGCTAAATAGTAACTGTGCTTCAAAAAAATGATAAAAATATTGGAAAAATTCAAATCAATTACAAAAAATATCTTGAAGTGGTCGATGCCCTCAAAAGTTGTTTAAAATAAATTGGGTGGTTTAAAGAGATATTTTTGTGTTCTAAGTTATTCTTTATCTATTATGGTTTACCAGTAATGCTAGATTATACAAAGTTCCTTCGGAATGAAAAGATATACAGTTTATTTGTCTTATAAGTATGCTAAATATACACCGTTTTAATCAAAAGCTTTAGAGCTGTATTTGAGAAAATAAAAAATATCGAAATGTTTTCCATTTAAAGGGCCGTTTGGGATGCGAGACTTCCTTGAACATTTCCGTATTGCCCTTAGATGATGCTTAAACTAAATACCTAGTTTGGTATTTACCTGATATTTCCTTTTTGAGTCTGACACACAGGATCTTTTTTTTTTTTTTTTTGATTCATGGAATCTCAAATCGAATATCTCAGGTGAAACCTGGATATGAAATATTAGCATGGACGTTTGCACAGAAAAGTATAACTGTGTAATGTTTAAAATAATGAAATGGAAAAATGGACTATTAAAGCTTCTCTAATTGCTGAATGATACCCAAAACGTGGTGACCTCTTTAAACATTTTAATGACACCGTCTAAATTATTCACATTATGCCATTATGTCATGAAAACTGAAGGAAATCGCAGATAACAAAACATGTCATAAAAATACCGAAAATGACATCCTCTTCAAAACTCTTTCTGTCTTAAAATTTGTTTGAGATATTTATAACGATTCTGGCATTCGTTATACGTGATTGAAGTGTCTGTCTTGATATTTTCTTAGTTTATCGTTTAGATAAATCGTAAGTAATACTTCTCTTACTTTTCAATTGTTCTGCCTTTTTATTGTTCTGTATCTAAACTCTCAATGCAATCGTTGCTTCTATAGAATTTTCTTAAAAGATGTATGAAAAGTTGCCTTCAGTGAAACACGATATGTGGGTTAGTTTTGCCCATGCATTAAAATAGTTTATACGAGCACCAGTGTACAGCGTGGTTCGAGAGGTTCAAAGTGCGCCTAGCTTGTGCCGAGCACGTTACGTGATTTGTTGATGGTAGGACGATCCTGTTACTCCCTACTATCTAACCTAATTAAGTGGATTTTGTTCATATAACATTTACATGTGGACGAAGGTGCTACTATTAAAAAAATGTTCGGAATAATATTTAGTTTCACCGGTTTAAAGCTGGAATTTTATTTCTGTTACGAGGGGCATTTTTTATATTTTGAGCCTAATAATTAAAACAAAGTAATTTCTGATTGAAAACTGCTTTATTGTTTTCAAAATATTCTCCTTTATGATCAGTACACTTTTGCATCCATTTGAACCACTTGTCATAATATTTATTCCAGTCTTCTTGAGACACCACCAAAACATGGTTTATAAGGAACCAACGGCTTCTTCTGCCAACGAAAATCGTTGTCCACGAAATTTATTCTTGATGTTCGGGAACAAAAAGAAGTCATTGGGTGCCAAATCAGGACTGTATGGCGGATGACCCATCAATTCGATTTTTTCAGCCTTCAAATACTCTGTTGTTAGACGAGATGTGTGTGCGCTCGCATTGTCTTGATGAAGAACGATCCTGCGGTTCTTGTTGGTTTTCCTTACTTTACCGAAGACTTCCGGCAAACAAATGGTTGTGTGCCATTCGGCATTGACCGCTTTACGTTCCTCTAAAGGCACTGTTGCCACATGGCCAGTTTTGCTGAAAAAGCAGGCGACCATTTGCTTCGAAGTGCTTTGTTGGATTTGCTTCATCTTGAAACACCCATACAGTCGACTGCTGTTTACGTTCCGGCTCATAGCATAGATCCATGATTCGTCAATTGTTACAATCTTATATACGTCTTTTGAGGCACAGCCATTGTATTTCTTGAGCATTTTTGTACACCAATCGACACAAGCATCTTTTTGAGTTTGCGTCAAATTATGTGGGATCCAACGAGAACAAACCGTTTTCACGGCTAAATAATCATGCAATATTTTATATATGCTGGTAGAACTAATGCCTAGGGTTGCCTCAATCTCAGAATATGTTGCATGACGATATTTCATTATTAGTTTTTGCACAGCATCAATGATTTTGGCGACCTTCACGAACTTCACCATTAAGCGAACGGCGGCCACGATTAAACTTGTTATACCAGCGTTTCACAGTGGCAAAGGATGGAGCTTCGTCGCCAAATGTGGAAGTTAGTTGATCGATGCACTCTTGTCTTGATAATCCACGTCGAAAGTCGTAATAAATCATTGCACGAACATTTTCACTAGTTAATTCCATATTTTTGTTGACACACAATTTTCAAGTTAGTGTAAACAAAACAAATGACGCTCTATTGACAAAATGTTTGAACTAGATTATGGTCAAAAATGTCAAACTTTCCATTGGAAATGTCAGATGGCACCTACAACATTCAGGGTTGCCAAGGCTCAAAATATAAATAGTGCCCCCCGTACATTTTATGAATTTAGCAACCGCTCTCAAGACTTATTTATAAACAATTATGAAAACATGTGTAGATACCACACAAATATCTGAAATTTGATACTTTGGATGTATAATAATTAGCTATTTATGTTTAAACACTAACAATTTCATGTTTCCCACAGTATATTAAGGTGTTTCTGAAGAAACAATTCAGATGATCCCAGGTAAATGAAGGGAAGAACAAAATAATTCAAAGGGTAAGTCATAATTTTGGGTATTCACAATTACAACATTGCGTGTATAGATCTTGATTATAAAGTCGAAAGCAAAAAAAGCAGCAGAGAAAGAGTGGGAAGGGGTGGTGGGGGGCACGTCGTGGTGTTCCCAAGAAGGTGCTAAGGTATAAAATTAGACGTTTCAAGAGAAGAGAAATTTGTTCTTAAGTGTGAGAAAGAAGGATAATGGATAAGGCGAAGGAGGATGATGGAGGAGGTGCAGAACGTGAAAGAGTAGCCATCACGGAAGGAGATTCGTAAAGAACAAGCAGTAAGATAACCATCGACCTAATTGGAGAGAAAGGGAAATTAAGTTCGCAGCTTATAAACAAGAGAGGAGATCCTAATAGATAAGGTTGGTACTCATGCAACATGTGCAGGACGGTCTTCATTTGGCTTGCTAATGGCGCTTCTTACAGCTCGACAAGTCTGTCTGTCTTCATTTCAATTTCATAAAGAGTGTTCTAATTAGTGACGCGCGTTCCTAGGTGTGGAAATATTTAGATTTATAATTAAGATTTCTTTTGTTGTCCAACCTGTTATTTACTTTATCACTCATGTTCCGAAGTACACAAGTCGTGGCTTCTTTTGTTGAATTTTATTTTAGTACACCTAATCTTTTTTGCTTTCTCTGCCGCTTATCTATAGTAAGTAGGGGAGATGTTGCATTCCACCCAAAAAATCGATATTAGATTTCACCAAATATACGTTCTGAGTCTCTCTTAGTAAAAACAAAATGTTATTAGAAACAGTATAATTCCTCGGGTATTTAAATCCAGCAATTTCCAAGGTGTCATACAAACATTTTCAAGAAAATCTCCCTGCCACAAACTACTCTTTAAATGAAAAATTTTCTTTATCTTTTATTTTCTCAAAAAGTCTCTACGATTTTGATTGAACTACCAACCATATGCTTAAGATATATATGTTGACATAAAATGTATAACTTGAATTTTCTGGGAGGTCTTCTTCATTATGAATGACTATTGTACAATTAATTAACCGTACGACACAAAATCTTGCTGCAAAACAAACAAAGAAAGAAAGAAAGAAGAAAGCAGATCTCGTGAAAGAGACAATTTTTATCAAATATAATGTTTTGTGGCGTTAACCATTGCCAAGATATTCATTCTTATTGGTTTGAATCATTAAATACTCATTCTTTTTACCTTCTCTGCCACCTCCCTATAGTAGATAAGAAGAAGTGGGTATTATATAACAGAGAAAAGATTCATCGGAATCGAAATTTTATCGGAAATACACGCTCTGAGGCCCCGTGTATTAAAAAGGCAATTTTTTGACTAAGGTCTGCATGTGTGTCTGTGAACAGCATAACTCAAAAACGAAATTTATGATCAAACCAAACTTGCCAATTTAGTTCAGCAACTTCTAAAATTGCGGCACAAAGATTTTCGAGAAAATCTCCCTTATTCCAAACTACCTTTTGCATAGATTTTATAAATTTAAAAATGGTTCTAAGGATTTTTATTAATATAGTATATATTTAAGATATTTGTAATACATAATATATATATATATATATTTAGACATATGTTGAAGTTCCTGAATAACCTGCAAAGTCCTCTTCATTCGGAATGGATTTTGCATAATCTGTAGGTCAAAAGTAAGAGATACAACAAAAACTTACTACATAAAAAAATGTAGATCTCGTTAAAGCAACAACAATTTATGTGTATGTGGTTATCTTTGTTATTGTTTTGAATTTGCAAATACTTGTACTCTTTACTTTCTCTACTACTTATCCGTAGTAAGTAGAGGAAGGATTGTATTTCACCCAAAAATTCGATACCGAGATTTCACCGGAAACCTTTGAGATTCGTTGACCCCCCTCCCCCCACTAAAAAAAGTATTTTTATAAAATGGTTTGTGCGTGTAGGCGTGAATGCGTGCGATTGTGTCTGCCTGTCTGTGGTGTGTGTCAGTGAACAGAATAACTCAAAGCGAAGCTCGAGTAAATAATAAACCTACCAGGATGCGACACGAACATTTTTAAAGCAAATGCTGGGGTGGGCCCTCCAAACGACCCTTTAGATAGAAAAATCGTTCGATATTTTTTATTTTCTCAAATATTTCTGTAACGGTTTTAATGAAAACGCATACATTAAAGGTATCTACATGAGATCAAATGTATATCTTGAATTTTCTGGAAATACTTGTGAAGTCCTCTCCATTCGGAGAGAATTTTGTGTAATCTAGTATAACGGTTTAACTATAAGAAATAGAAACTTAGAAGACGAAAAACTATAGATGTCTTTGAAACGCACAATTTGTTTTAAATAACTTGTTTGTAGCATAATCTATTTCCTTTATATTCGTTATTATTGGTTTGAATTCTACAATTATATGTAATTCTTTTAAACTGCTGCTGTTTCGCGAAGTAACGAAAGTGTATGGAAATTAAAGGCCAGCATATAGCGACCGGATTTTAAACATCCGACTATCGATTTAGTTGCTTCTATCATCCTTGAACCTATAACGAAATGTGTAATGAAGCTTTCTACAAAGGTTTATCTGAACTAACATGAAGTGAATAGAAACATAAAGTTTTGTGGTAATGGTTTGCGGAAGCGATATAAACATAGCGATAGTGGGTAGAAAGAGACATGTGAATGTAATATATCAGGATTTTTCGAGTGGCGGTTAGTGCTCGACATAGAAGGCTTTGACTATAGCTTAAGTGTACTGTATACCTTGTACCTGCAACCAAATGTGCCAGTGTTTATTTTGATTAACATGAACCACATACAAGTATAAACTTTCGAAACAACAGTTTGCAGAGGAGTTGTAGAGAAACGCATACACATGTAATGTATACGATTTTTTCTGATGGTAAGTCACGGTCATCAATGAGCATACAATTTCAAAGTCATCAACTAACAATTGGCTTTTTAAAAATCTGACTATCGCTTTATCATTAACAAAATGTGGAAATATGTAATGAAAGTTGATCTCAATTAACAAGAAACAGATGGAAGTATAAGCTTTTGTAAGAATATTTTGTGGAAGATAGCGTAAAGAGTGTAATGTGAATGCAACTCCGCCTGTTTTTAAACTCCTGTCGCTATTCACCTGTTTCTCGCGGATTCATGGAAAGAGAATGTAATTTCAAAGCCAGCGTTTAGCGAGCTGCTTTTAAATATCTAACAGTTCTATCCAATTTATCCCTCTTTTACCTATGTGCAATCAAAGTATTCCTGCAAATGCTTATCTCGATTGACATGAAGCAAACAGAAAAATAAGCTTTCTCAAGAAGTTTGTAGAAACTTTGCAAAAATAAACGATAGTGGGCAATGAAAATTATTGTCAATGTAGCCCATAACATTTTTATAACATTTTCCGACATTTTTTAATAATTTTATTATTCCATAATATCATATTCATTTATTTCTGCCTGTAAATATTCGTGTATTTAAAATAAACACATCAGCGAAACTTGCCCTTATGTACAGTAAGAAAGCTTATGTTACTTTCTCTACCAAGTACATATTAGGTAGAGAAGTATTGAATTCCACCCGAAAATTCGATACCGAGATTTCATCGCAAATACACGTTTTGAGACCCCTGTATATAAAAAAACAATTTTAGAAAAAAAGTCCGTGTGTATGTGTCTGTGAACAGCATAACTTAAAAACAAATAGTCGGATCAGCATCAACTTGGTATTTAAGTTTAGTATCTTCTGAAGATGCCACACGAAGATTTTCAAGAAAATTCCGCAATCCAAACTACGCCTTACATGTAAAATTTTTCGAAAATTTAGCTTTTGTAAAACATAGCTCTAACAATTTTGATTAGAATAGAAAACATTAAAGATATTTACATGACGAATAAAGTGTATATCTTGAATTTTCTGGGAGCAGCCTAAGAAGCTAAACGTTAGGCGATAGACGAAAACGTACTTCACAAAAATTGTAGCTCCCTTTAAAACACACAATTTATTTAACACACTAGCTTTCTTTTTTTGGCGTAAGTCATTTCTGAGATATCCGTTATTAATGGTTCGAATTGTACATTACATGGCCAATCTTTTAAAGGCCTGTCAAGATTCAGTTGCTTGTCGTGATGTATGGAACATAAAGGTCAGCATATAACGTTCATTTCTTAAACATTTGACTATCTCTGTTCCCTTTGTATCTATAACGAAATGTGTAATATAGCTATTTCTGCAAAGGCTTATTTGGAGTAAAATGAAGTAGATAGCAAAATAAGCTTTAGTAAAATTATTGTGTATACGTACCACTAATAAACGATAAAGGGTCGTGTGAGTGTGTCACATTAGACTTTTTTCTGAATACTTTTGTTAGTCGTTTATATTAGCATCATTTATAAATAGTACAAGAATCACATTGTGATTTTGTATTTATTTTAGTATTTTTCACTTATAAGAAGTAAAAAAGTATTTTTTTTACATTTTTGTATTTACTCACAAAAGTTATTTCAATGTAACAAACTATGTTGGTTACAATATAACTGTGATTTTATAGCACTGAATACCCTTCTCTCTAATGTTTCCTGTATTCTCAGATTTTTAGCTTTTGCTTTCAGAGGCAACAAGTGTAAGAGCAGGTAAACACACGCATGCAGTGGGCGAAAGTGGAAGTTCGGAAACTTTTTATGCGGTGTCATAAAATGTTGAATTAATACATTTTCCACACACCCTGAGTCCGGGCGCATCTAGTGAGTGCTCATTTACGTTGTTCCTTATGTATTTTCCTCATATTTGCTCCAAATCTTTTGCAATCCTTAATGAAATATTATATAGCAGATTTTCGCTATGCAGAAATTCTCTACAACAGCAATCTTTCCGTTTTAGAGGGATTACATACTTTTGGAATACGATTATGTCATATGGCTGCTTAAATGCTTATTATAGCATTCATTACCTTCAAATACTGGAGGATATTGTTTTCTGTGCTTGTTTTCCAATCTGCCCCACTCACCTGTCTCAACAGGATCAGTGTGAGACGATTAAATTACTGTTAAAACTGCCCTTTACCTTTGCAGTCTTGCGATTGCGAAGAGGAAGAAAGTCAGAGGGGATGTGTATGTGAATGTGTTTTTTTGTTTTAAACGTTGAAACCTGGCGACATTCGGCACATCAACCGTTAGACACCTTTTACTGCTATCAATTCCAAAGAGGAAGAGGATGCATGTGGCTTAAAAAGTCGAGCATAATTCGGATTTTCCGGCAGATCGACAATGAGAAACGTTAGCACTTTGGATTAGTCAGGCGCTGATTAGCGAAACAAAAGAAAATCACTGCGCCTCCCGAATATTGTGTAAGTGCAGACAAAAGCGACCAAATGGTGATAATTACAATTCTTTAAAAATCAGTCTTAGGTTCCGTTTCTGAATAGCCCAAACTCAATCTGGCAACCTTGCTAGGAGCCTCTAAATTTGCGCTTTCCTAATGAAATCTTCAATATCGAAATTTGAATCAAATGCAATATTTCCTCTGTCTTAGGTAAGCCGTAAATATTGCAAAACTCACATTCCACAAGCGACATAACATCAGCTGAAATACACTTCTGAAATTGACAATATACATGAACTGAAAGTATGTACTAAATGCAAAGAAAATGATGAATGGTTGGTATTTGTTAATTCTAATCAATAGCGTAAAGCGCACACTGAAAAACTAGTAGTTACAGCTTCAGAATTTATCTTGATAGAATCTATGGTTCGAGCTACAGTTCTTTTTAATATTTGAAGAGTAAAATGATAAACTTCAGTTAAGTATCCATAAAATGCTGTTATAAAATAATAAGAAAAATTAAAAAACATATAGTACTTATAATTATGAATGTCCAGTCCGATATTTTAATTCTACTAAGAGTCAAATAGATGGAGATCAAAATTTAATTAGTTTACATTGCCACACTAGTGGAAGGGGAACAATTGCACATCGAGGAGATAAAATTAACAGGATAAAACTGAGAAATAATTGGTTTACACTCAAAACATTTCTATCCCGGATTGTTCACACGATACATAGGTACATGAAATAACAATAAAAATACATTTCGGCAACCAAAACCACAAAATTTTTGTTGATACGTATCACTCTGCTACAATATTCTTGCCAGACATTGGCCTATAAACTTGAACAGTGACTGTCCCCTGTTAATGTTGATACCTAGCATGCCTTAGACTTTAAATGAATATACAATTCAATACTTGACCATTTAAATTGAGACTGTATACAATATCTCCAAAACTAAGCTTGTAAAAATAAATATATTGAATAAAATGTGCTGGATATTATTATAGGGAAGTAAATGTCATTAGTCGTGTTTTATTTGGAGGACGTTGTGATGGTTATTTTAGGCTCAATTTAATTTTTTTGCTTTTTTATGTTTTTTTCTCATTCCTCATAAAAAGCTAAACTAAATTTGTGTAAAGCACTTTGCAATTGTTCTTATAACAACGTAAATAACAACGAAAATTCTGAATGACTGTGTATGAAGAGCGCAATGAATGGTTGGACCGTCCATGGATGGTCATTTGAGGGTAAAGTTACGTTTCGTAATTACATTTTTTATATTGTTTCCTTATTCCTCGTTACAGAATAAACAGCTTTTTATAAACCGTTTTCTAATGAGAAAGCAACATACAAAATGCAGGTTTCTATTTAAAAAAAATAAAATAACCCTAAAATGACCATCATAACGTCCTCCAAACAAAATGCGACTAATGGTAATTACTTCCCCTTATAATATCAAGCAACATTTATTAAAGACATTTCTTTCTGCAACCTTAGTTTGGGAGATATTGTACTGTCTCAACTTAAATGGTCCACCGTGTATGTCTTTTCCTATCAATTTATCATATTATGATTCTGTTACCCTGCTTTTACCTGCACAAAATTGATCTCCAAATAAAGAGTAACACCCATGGAAAGTTTATCAGTCATCTTCCACAGGTTGCCGTATTTATAAACATTTCCAAAAGAATGTGAAAGCGATCGAGATGCAGTGGCTGGCCGTATTAGGCTTGATTTAAATTAATACTCCACCTGTGAGTTCGCCACTTCTAGATGTTTCGATAAAAACTTCTAGTGAGATTACTGCAGAAAACTACACCTTCCTTTGAGCTTTAAATTTATTTTTTCTTAATGCAATAAATAGTACAATATTCCGCTTTATAGACGTCTTTCGTTTGCGTTTTTTGGGATCCATGTGAATGTCATACAGTAATATAAGCCCACGCAGATATAGTAACCAAATACGAAGTATCCCACATTATTAGAAAACTGAAATTTGTACCTTTAGTAGGACAGTCCAAGATGAGATTGGTAGCATTGAACTATACTGCAGCACTAGTGTTCTTAGTTTACTCCACCCACTACACTTACTACCTGCGCTCGCAATTATTATTTTCGCGAATCTGACATTTTTATAGACACACACACACACACAATGCACCTCATTTCCTGAGAATGATTAAATAGTTTAATGCTGTGAAACAGGTTTGTATTGCAAAGGGCTTGATGGCAATGTTCTTATAAATGTTTACATGTGTTTCTTCCAGCGCAACATAATTTCAAAGGTGATTGGTGGTTGTTAAAATCGAATACATAGCATTCAGTAATGTGCAATAGTATTTCATACGTACAGCAAATATAAGTTCTGAAGAAGATACAGTTGTATGTTTAGTCGGTCAAAGTGCATAGAGAAGTGCATTTCTTGCCAATGCTGGGCTCCGAAACCAGAAAACAATAGTATGTTTATGTCTGGCGTTTGCATATAAATTTACTTCAATATTCAAATCGTGGTTTGATAGTTTTTATTATATCCTAAGAAACCTTAATTTTCTTAAACTTGTTAACGTAGAGAAGCACAATTTGTGAGCTTTTGGGTAAAATAGAAGGGTAATTCTTTAAGGGGCGCTTTTTAAATACACAATTTTTTTAATAGGTTTTTTTCTAAATACTTTAATTTACTTTTTATATTAATGTAAACTATCGTGACAAACAAACAATGTATACTGAATTGAGTTAACAATATTTTCTGTCCTGTAAAATATTTGCAATAAAGTTATATAAAGTAAAATTGCCAATCTGGATACTGGCATTCTTTTTCTAGAAATTGTCAATAAAAAGTATTGCCCTCAGAATTTAAACGTTTTCACGTCTGTTTCAGATAACTCTGTTAACAAAAAAACGTTTAAATACCCACAAATCCCCGTTTTCGATTTGAACCCACGAACCTTAGCCTCATGCATAGGTGAGCACTGAATCAACATTACACGCCGTTACTTCCTTCTTTTCCTACATTTTAGGACATCTATTTATAGATCGACGTAGTTATTAGATAAGTAGATACTTAAACACCATTCTACAGCACAACAAAGCTAATTACGTTCCCTGGAGCATTCAAAATATCCAAACCACTATATGAAATTAATCGCAGTTTAAATTGAGTAGTTTCATGTTACTTCATTTTTAATTTTCCTCAACTTTTGTAGATAATGAGTGAAAATTAAAAACAACGAAATGGATCTCTTAGTTTACACGGGCTGTTGTTATTAATGACACAGGGAAGCCATGTGTCTTCATTACCTAAAGCAGGAGAAGGGTACAAGGTCACACATGACCTAGGGCAAACCTAATTTAACATGCGTACGTTTTAGCTTTTAATCCATTAAATATTTCTGCTGACACAGCGAGGGAAATATTTTACAGAGCAATTTGGACGGAGAAAAAGAGTTATTTAAACGCCGGCTACATTAAAGCAAACTGCCGCAGATGTGCTTGGATTGGAAAAGCTATACAGTATAAACAATATTTTATAAGACGTAAACGAGATCTTGCTTTGTAATTGCAATTTGTTATACAAAACACAGTGCAATAATTTTAAAGCAATTGGGCACAAATACTGAGAGTTACTCAAAGCTTCCTGCATTGCGTTTAAAACATCTGTAACGATGGAGTTAATATTCTTGTATTTACTTACTTGTTCAAATAGTTACAAAATAAATACGAAATTAGAGTTGAAACGTTTAGAAGAAGTATTCATATTTTATTTGTGACAGTAACAACGTAGTTAGGGGAAAAGGAAAATTACTTTTCAACAATGTTCAGTTAAATATTCAGCTACACACAACTCGTAAAACACTTTAGTGGCTTTCCTGTTATTTTATAACCACCATTGTTATCTTCTGTGTCGTTTAGTTGCTTAACTAGAGGCAAGATATCCTTCCATTTAAACATTTCGATCAAGAGATTCTATCCGAAATAGAGGTTTACAGGTACCATGAATAAAAATATCATTTTTAGAAAAAAATTCTGCGTCCTGAGAAAGAGAAAAAAGAAAATGACTGTTCCCCAAACAACTCTTTACATGGAGAAATGTTCGCTTTTCGTTTTTGCTTTTTCTTTTCAAAAGTCTCTCTAAAGATATTGTTTCAAGTGTCATGGGTTTGAGAAGCTGGCATGGAAAGACGCTAAATATCTTTAATCTCGTGTAAATAGCCTGTGAAATCCTCTTCATTCTCACTTGGTTACATTGCTGGGGAATCATAAGGGAGAGAGAAACTTGCTACAGAAAACACTTTCAGCTCATTAAAATATTCAGTTTATGTCAAGCATCAGTCCTCTCTGAAATATTTATTCATGCTGAAATTTTCCCAGGTTGAAGTGTACTTCGGTAGACTGTGAACATCGATGAACAATGAACAATTCTCTTTTCATCGCATTGAAACACGACAAACAAAACCGGTTATCGATATAAAACGTTGAGTATTGCTTCCACATCTTTCCCTATTCCTTAGTTTGAAATAATTTCTAAACGAACATTTTACTCTGCATAAACCTGTGTAAATTTTGTGTAAAGGATAGATTTTCAAGAAAGCTGATACACATTTCTGTACGGTAATGTAGGTAATTTTTTAAATGAGCGAAATTATTTCGAAAATTTAAGGTTGATGGAATACAACTTTCACACTTCTTTTATATTTTTTTCAGGAGCCAAAGTACAAATTATCTTTGAATTTTAAGAATACGATGTTGCTTTATAAGTAATCACATAAATTGATTATCTAAATTCTTTGGTTTTAAACACCTTTTCTACGATTTCTCTGAAAAAAGGAAAGATTATCGGAACGGTTCACATTTCAATAACGCAAAACACAAACCTCGACTAAAGGCAGGTTGTTTCGGCGAGAGTCATCTAATAAATATCGATAAATAAAGTAATTAATAATAAAATTAATTATTCTTTCACACTAGCCATGCGTGTAGGACAAAGTTGGAGTGATAAAATTAGAGACTAAACATTCAATGCTATAGCCGGGATTTCAATCACGGATCTCGCGGTACCATGCCAACCTACTGGTAGGACATTAAAAGTCTCAAATTGACCTAATAGAGGCTAAACTATGAAGCCCGGGACTTACAGTACTTACACATTGTAAGTCGGCATTGGGGTATGACATCTCAATACAATTTGAGTATTCCTTGTGGTTTACCGGGAAAAATGCGAGGCAGCTGGAGAATTTAATGTTCCACCTGCGTGTTGCAGTGGTAGCTCAGTGTTTAAAGCAACCGGGAGATCCAGGATTCAAATCCCTGCTATGACATTGAATTTTTCAGTCGTCTGATTCTACCTTTCAATTAATGATAAACATTCCTAATTGTTAGTGTTAATATTTTTCTGCTCTCCTCACTACCTCACTCCTTGCATACTACGCGAAGTTGTCGCACCGAACGCTGTCAGCAGTCATTTTTCCAGAACGCAACGCTCACACTACTGCTCCTAAACGGCCCTGCCTTATTGCAGCATCTCAACATCTTTCATAAGCAATAAGAATTATGAAGTGTCATATAGCAGATCTTATTGTGTGCCTCTTTTTATTTATTGTTACCTTTATTACACTACTGTTGTTACATTGGGCTGCAATAATATATTGTATACTTTGTGTATACAGAAGGCATGTGTTGAGGTTACAATTCACTAATTGTTCTCAGATTTATTTTACTCAGCATCTTCGACAAGGTCGGTATGGCGTTTTCTTTTTAACCTTCGATGTTGTCGCTATGGTGGCAAGTGCAGAAGAATCTGGTTTGGGGCTGTTAGGACGTTGGTGAAGGATCTGTAAAGGAGTATAGCAGGAGTCAGGCGTTGCTCTAAGTTGATGTGGCAAGATCCGAATGAAGGGCGGCATTGTGGACATACCATGCGGTGTTCGCTATTCTTCGTAGGACCCGGTTTTGTAGTGTTTACATTCTCTTTACTTGTGTATTTGAGGCAGAGCTCCATATCGAGCATCCATACGTCCGTCTAGACTGGACTTATTAATGAAAAATATATGAATCTCTTGAGCTGTAATGATAGCCGAGAGGATTTTTAACAATATGTTTTAACTGATGTATTCTGTGCCTTAGTCTTTTAATTAAGGAAGAGATATGGGTGTTCCAGGTGAGCTTGGTGGCCAGTTTTAAACTTAAATATCTGAATGTCTCAACTTGTTGTGTTTCTTCATTTCCAAATTTGATTATACCATATTCTTCGGTTTTTAGTTTATGTGACTAACTGCTTTTTATTTTGATCCTTCATTTTGAGCACCATTTGTGTAGTATATTTGCAAACTGTTGTAAGTATTCTACTGCAAGTATTGCAATATAGACACTCTGCAAATTGCAGTATTGTAATCCTTTCGTGTGACGGCAAGTCGGAGATATAAATAATTATACAGAAAGGGGCTTAACACACTTCCTTGCGGTACTCCAGCAGTACATTTCGGGATTGAATTTGGTAATTAATATATTTAACAGAAACACTCTGTTTATAAAATATAATTTTGAGTATATTAGGAACAATTATTGCACGAAAAGGGGTTTAATTTGATAAAAGGCACTCATGACAGGCTTAATCAAAAGCTTTTTGTGTGTCTATAAATAGTCCAAGGCAGATAGTATTTTCTTTAAAAGTATCGAGTATTGTGTCTACGACTTGATTAAGTTGTTGAGGACAGGAGTGAGAAGCTCTAAATCCAAACCGAGTGTCAGGAATGAGTGGGTGTAAGACCTTGAGAAGCAGTGTAAGAAGTAGCGGTTTGAAGATTTTTTAATACAGTGGCAAAAGGCTGATAGGATGATACAATGAGGGTCCCGTTTCTGTTTGTTAGGCTTGGAAATCATTAGTATTATGGCATGCTTCCAATATATGGAAAATAAGCAAGACAAAGAATAACGTAATACAATTATGTTAAAAAACTAGTGCTTTTCTTGCGAATGCTTTAAGTAGGGGCTGCGTGATTATATCATGACAAGGAGGTTTTTTTTGCTGTGTTCTAAGTACGGCATTATATACCCGTGCTGACATGAAGAACGAAGTAAAAGGAGAAATTTGAAGACATTAAAATACTTTTAGTTGCTTCTTCAAATCTTCACTGGCTTTTAGTTTGAATTGTTCCTGCACCATTTCACAGAGTGCTGCTTTATATTGTGATGTTGTATACCATTTTTAAAATACAAAGGTGATATAGTATTTGATTGTTTAGTTAAATATTTAATCTTCTCCCAAAGTGAATTATCAGCAACACTTTAAGGAGAGAAGAATATTATATATGCAGTATTTCTTTCTTCTTGAAGCTCAGTATGTAGATGGCAAATATCTCAACTGAGAGGAGTTTAGTGACCGGGGTATTTAGTTTTTCCCCATAATTTGCGACTCTTCTTGAAGAAGAGTTTTAATACAGAATGACGGTGCCACTTGGAAAGCTTTTGACCTTTTGAAGATGTGTTGCGTGGTAGATACGAATCTAAGCTGCAAGTTAAACATTTCTGGTAGGTGTAGTGACATCTCTGTCAATAATACTAGGCGATTAAAGAGGAATGTTTAAACCGGTAGTATCTTCAAGTGTAGTTTTACAATACGTCCAATGATAAGATTGCTTTATAAGTTTAGTTCTGGAGTAGCTGTGATCTGTTATGTTTAGCATTGTTAATGTTACGGGATAATGATCTTTGCTAAACTCGAAATGCACAGATGATACGGTGAAGATGCTGTCTGCGCGTTTACTAAACATCTAAGACATCTGGTGTATTTCTTGAATCCGGGCAATAGGTTGGCTCTACTGGAAATATAAACTTCAGTGAAAGCTAAGGGCCTCCGTCATGAAGAATGGGTCCTCTTGGATTTGTTGTATTTGAGTCCCATCTAGGGTTCTAGATTTTAACAGTTACGAGGAAGTAGGATCCCATTATGTGAAAAATATCCCAAAAGTTTGCAATTGTCGAACTGTTTAAATTTATATTTCGTTTTTCCTGGGTGTATTGTTATTCTAGGTATTTGAAATTCAATCTCTTGGACCCGGGTGAGCCTGTGAGCCAAAGTCAATTTCATAAATATTGCTGAGCCTCCCTTTCTCGTATTGTAGGCGTGATCTGCTCTATACAGGCGGTATCCAGGTAGCTTAAAATCTGGCTTCTCAGGAGCTCCGAGTTCTTCAGTTGAATTGCAGATATTCCACCTTCATATTGTTCTCAGCTATGTGCTTCTCGTAACCCTCAGTGACACCTGCGTTACACACCGCGTGCTATTTCAATTTAAAAATAAAAACGAAAAGAAACAGAAAAGAAAAAAGAAAGAATATAAGCCCTCACCTACTTTGTCGTCAAAAAACAATTTTAGGGTTGTTACGGAACATGACTGTCCTTTGTTGCATTGCTGCTGATGTTTACGGGAGC
The DNA here is from genome assembly GCA_030765065.1 of Deroplatys truncata. Taxonomy (NCBI): domain Eukaryota; kingdom Metazoa; phylum Arthropoda; class Insecta; order Mantodea; family Mantidae; genus Deroplatys; species Deroplatys truncata. The sequence continues at coordinate 237,121,689 of CM060978.1, read as the reverse complement.
CTTGGCAGTCGAAAGTGAACATGGTTGTTCCAGGCTCAGAGCAATCCCTTATTCAGGCAATACTAATATTTGAACCCAGAATAGGAGGTTAGTAATTAGTGACTGATAAAATTCACGCCTTCCTCACATATGGAACGTCTTTCTGCATATGTTGTGTATATGGTCTAAATACAGGCAGAATGTCTGAATGGATTAAAACTATATTCAAAAGGGATCTTTTTTCCCCAACTTCAAACAATACCTCTAAACTGATTAATACTCCTCTCACTTTTCTCAATCCTTTTAACTGTATTTAACGTAGCTCTTTCATTGTGATTTCAAGACATACACCTGTTTATTAAGTTTATAACCTGTTAGTGGAAAATAATAACAATAGTAACAAAACCATAGCCATAAAACAAACTCTGTAATTATAAACAGCCTGTTTGATATTTTTCTGAATTATTTTGTAGTTTAAATACATTAGCAGAAATAATAGTTTAAAGCCATTATCAGGTGGCAGGTCAGCAGCCCCTTTCTTAAGAAAACTAGCCTTCCTCCTTTCCAAACCACTTAAAATAATTTTTCGCTACAAGTTCTGCACTGAAAAGGAGGGAGGGGGATTGAAATATTGGCCATTCTTGCTTAAAAAAAATCGTATTTGTTTGTAATAAAAAGTACTACGCACTTCAAAGCGCAAGTAGGCCAGGTTTTAAAGCTCTATGGCGGCTTCATGATGTTCTGATTGCTTCATCTCTTTACAACAAAAATGTAACTTAAAAGATTAAAAGTATTTCTCCAAGGTAAGGTAAATTCAGGCGACTGAAAAATTCAATGCCATAGCCGGCATTTGAACCACAGATCCCCCGGTCTGGTTGCTCTAACCACTGAGCTACCATGGCAACATGCATCCACGACACAAAAATGTCTGCCTTGCGCAAGTTGATATAAGTAATATCAAAAGAGGAGAAAACTGCGAGATCAGAAACTAACACATAATTCTATCCCGAGTTCTTCATAATTTATAAATGAACATAAAAACTGAGGCCAGCTATTTTTTTTATTTCTGATAGAACCTGTAACTAACGCTTTCGTCCAAAGAAAAGAAAGAGTTTACAAGAATAACTATCAGACCTTGTGTGGGAGCAATGACTGATCTTTTTTAAGACTACCTACCCCATTTGCTTTCCACAGTGACTTGCAGCAAACATGCATCTACTATCCATTTGTATTTGTATATGATAAAAGCAAGTGATCCAATTTTGAAGCATGCGATTTCACTGCGCTAAATGCCAGGCTGAATTCACATAATTGTTGCAATACAGCGCTAAAACCTTTTAAGATGCATTTAACATGCCACATGCAAAACTACTAGAATAACATTTTTGGGAACCGACGCTATAGGTGTACATTCACGAAGCAGACACTTCGTTTGAGGAATTGGCAGAAGCACGATAAAGAAGACTTAGTTTAACAATGCCAGTCCAGAGGCTAAGCCCTTGCAAAATTAAAATAAAGTGCTCCGATATACGAGGTTTATCCAGGAAGTAACGACCGTTTGGCTTTAATAGATTCATAAAACATTTTTTTAAAAACAAAACATTTCAGAGAATTGAAATTTACTTATTTAAGCATTTGTCATATATGTCTACGAGATTTAGAATTTCCGTGTTGTAATCGGCTGCCGCTTGTCCATTAAAGCAAGATGTTCGGACACGATTTCATCAAACAAACAAAGGGAAATGCTTGGGAAATAAATTTGTAACTGTGTGGGGTTACACGTCTGTCTAACACAATGTTGTTCACTTAATTCCTTAAATCATCTGTAATGAGTGACGGACGTCTGGATCGAGTTTCGTCTTGCACAGTTATTCGGCCATTGGTGAATATTTCACCCCATTTTCTCATATTTCTTTCGTTCATTACTGTATCACCAAGCGCTTCCTTTAGTTGACTGTAAATTTCTGCAAGTTTCAACATCTGTGCATCTCACCTCAGAGTCGAGGGAGCTTTGTATCACATAGATCATTTTGAGTAATCATAGAAAGCACAGTAACAACTTGTTTCACACAACGCGAGGAAACCATTAGACTTTGGACAGAAGTCCGAAGCGATCTGCTCAGCGGGAGTGCGCAAACGGTCGTTACTTCCTGGATTACCTTCTTAAAATGGCCTTAAGCGAAACATTTTTCACCAAACGGCGCATCTTCTTACTTGTATGTTGCATGTGATTTTTAAACCGTTCTGGTCTACTTCATTAAAACATATGTTTATATTGTAGGACCAGTAATTATTTGCCATTTTACCACTTTAATCACTGATAATTACTGTCATACCTAGGGTCTCTCCAAAAGTTTTGAGAACCGACGCAATAAAATATTAAACATTTACATCTGATCATTGCATCTTTTCAAAATATTCTCCATTGCATTCTATACACCGTCTTATCCTTTCAAACAATTTGTCAAATGCTGAACGCCATTCTTCTTTGGAGAGAGTGCAAATACATTCTTCTTAAGCAGCTACTGCGGCTTCAGGTGACTAATCCTTGAACTCAAGTTTTTTCTTTCATTTTGGGGAATAGAATAATAGTGGCATAGGGCCACATCTGGACTGTAGGGAGGATGGGGAAAATATCAGTCTCCTGCAGAAATTGGGTTGTTTCTTGTGCAGTGTGGGTAAAGGCATTGTCATAGTACAACAAAATTCCACACAGACCAGTCTTAGGACGCGTTTTTCTCAGTTCATTGAGCACTTGTGGCAGACATTTTGTGATGTACCATCTGACAGTAGCAGTCTTTTGTCCCTCAAGCGGAATCGTCACAATGTGGCCACTTGCTGAGAAGGAAGAACAGATCATCTTCTTGCCAACACTTCTCGTTCGTTTTACTTTTGCTGGGGGATCTTCTCCTGGAAAGACCCAGACCAATGAGTGTCGTTTAGGTTCTGGATCACACTGGTAAATCAAGCTTTCGTCACCTGTTGCAATGTTAAATATGCTTTTGGATCTTCCTCCATCTAATTTTTCAATCATTCCCTGGCACCAATGCACACGTGCTTGTTTCTACGAGCTTGTTTCTCGTTCTTATATGTGATATAATGTGGGATCCAACGACGGCAGAGCTTCCTGACGTCAAGCTTTTCTTTCAGGATTGTTTTCACTGCTGATAATAATGATGATGATAACTAGTGGTCTCTTAAAGAGACTATGCACGCAGGTTCAAGAGCCCATTGTGTCCCATATTTTGGCATTATTCAAGTTCCATGGTCCTTCTGAAACTGACCGTGTCCTTGATATCCGTTCATCTTATCTCCTCAGGTTTCAAAAAGGACCCTAAGGATACATACCTATGTACAGCGAAATCTACGCATTCGCATTGTATTTGCTGTGAGGTCTCAAAGTCCTTCGCACATTTCCTACATAGAGGGTCTTGTGTAAGACCATTATGCATAGATGTCTGCGCAGAGTGTTGTGACCCGTAAGATAGCCCATAAACCCTCTGAGATTAGCTCTAGTCAGATTCAGGGAAGCTCACCCACTTTCCGGTCAAGCCCTGATACGTGATCATGTGTCTGCCTGGCAATGGTTTGCCTACTCCTGATCTCAACACGAACCTTCGCCGTAATCTGCGTTATCTCACACCTGACATTACTAGCAGACACTCCGCAGATGGGCTCAGGCCCGATTTGCCTTAGTCTTAGCCTGCAAATTACTACTATATAACTGAAACTGTTGCGAACCCAGTGGGGTGCTACTTTTTAGTTTGATTTCTGCTTTACTTATGCGTGTTGTTCCAATAAAAATGTCTAAATATTTATGCTCACAATACTCTTTCCTAATAATGTTAATTTTCTATGGAGTAGATATCTTAAGCGCTTAGGTGTTCTTCAATAGTGAAAAAAATACTCATGAACACCAATGATAGGTAAGAAAACTTAAAGATAGTGTGTTTGAAAATGCTAATAATTATAATTAATTTTATTCATTACAATGTTAAGATATAATTTCATTTCTACATAACCTTTTAATTCCTGGTACCTTAAATAAAATTCCAGTAGTACATTTACAGCCCTATCTTCTTGTTTCATTGTACAGAGAAACATACGTTAGTATTCGTTTCGAAATAGCGAACGACAAAAACACAGTATTGCTTTCTCACACACCGACGTTTTCCTAAAGGTGTTTCTTTTTGGATTCTAGGGCCTAAAAACATATATTTTCGATGAAATGTCGACATAATATTTTTGGGTGGAATACAATACTTCCTCTGCTTACTATAAGCACGTAGTAGAGAAAGTAAAAATATTTTATCTTCCAAAGCGAAAAAAAAGCAGCCAGAATGGCGAATTTTTGAGGAAATAACATTTTAAAGAACTAAGGCGCAACAAAATTCTAATTATATATTTTACAACACACATTTTGAAGTGAATTGTGGAAAATTTGGGATTTCGTCTATTTTTGTAGAAGAAAGTTTTCAAAATGCCAAAAAAATAGCAATAAAAATTAATGTGATGTCCTACTCTTATGTCCTGCGCCGTGGCGCAGTGGACTGAAACGTGGTGCTCTGGTTCCCGACCACGGAATGCGCCTGGGTTCGGTCCCAGGCGTGGGGATGCGGATTTTAGGTCCCGGGTATACATTGGACCGGTGCCCACTCAGCATCGTGAGGAAAATGAAGAGTTGCAATAGGCAGTGGTCCTGGCCTCGTGAGCCAACTTTCCGGCTGGGGGAAGCATGATGCTGGCCACATCGCCTCCCCGTAACGGTTCGATGATCACCCACCTTTGACATGCGCAGTGGGCGTGAGGTCGACAGTGGGTTTACAGGCCCTTCGCGTGCTGTGGCGCCAAATTTATTTTCGCACGTCATACTACTTTTGGCCAATAAGACGCTATGATACGAAGTCTTTCAACCAATCTTGGCTGTTTATCCCACATTCTATCATCTCCCTAGCATCTTTTAATTTGTTTGCGATCTCATTTGTTTTCCGCATAGATATTCAAACTTAGCTTCACCAAAACAGCACACACCAAACAACACAAAGAGAAACAGAAAAGGTATATGGAAGCAGATGAATTAATCTAGTCAGTTAATATTTTATCCTATTTATTTTTTGTAATATTTTTACTTTGTTTCGTGAGATGGTCAACTAAATCCCACTCGAATTTTGATTCTCTCTAGCGAGATTACTGTGGAAAAATAGCCGTAATGTTTATCGTACAGTTATTTTATAGGCACAACGCTTTAGAACGTCATCCAAATATGAGTTACCGCTCCCCAAGGAGAATAACATTCTGGGAAATTAATTAAAGTATGGAATGGCTGTTGGCACCCTAACGTAAATATATATTTTAACAAAAAATGCTAAAGTAACTTTTTAGTCCTCCTGTATGTCTTTTTGTTCTCATAATGGGAATATGGAGAAGTAGCTAAGCATTTATCACCGGACACATTACACTGTCGCGGTAACTTTCGTGTTATCTTATTTGCTGAGCGCCTGCTATTGTTTTACTATTTGGAATTTTGTGTTCTTTGTCCTCCGGCTAGCTATTATTACCCAGTCAAGCAAATCTCGTGAACAGGGTGTGTAAAAGGTAAGGAGTTGTTACTAAAAGATAACACTGATAAAAGAATTTGTTTTTTACACTTTTATTGCCGTCACAATTTATTCATTTCACATAACTACTCTTGTTACACGCCTGACTGAAACTGTTATATTTTAGAATGTAACTATAATCACTTATTTGCCGCACATTATTAATTCGCGTATTTCACATCTTTTAACTAACTTTACGACGCGAGAGATTCTGTAGAACTGCGCGACGTTTGCCTTGTGAATTATTCTGTAGAACTTGCGTTACCCGTCTCTGGCACGGAATTTATACTCCCTCACCCCGAAATGCCTAAAGATTATAATCGAGCTGCTATTGGACAATAAAATGCGCCAACATTAGCGTCTATTTTTATATCCAATCAAAATTACAAACACATATGCTCTAGGTAAGATATTCCCTCCATTTCTAAAGAAAAGCGCGCTACTCTGACGTCATTTGTTTGTCTCTTATAATTGATAAACAACTCACCCCCTCGCTCATTGTTACCCGCTCCTATTGTCAGTTTCAGTGAGGCCGTGTAAACTTATTTCATAACAATGCTTATAATTAACAAACATCCCAAATCATTGTCATACATTAATGTTAATTTATACTACAATCACTCTGGCATTCACAGTTTTGTGATATAAAATACTGCCACAACACAACAAAGAAAAGTCTCATCTATATCAAGTTATGTTCTTTGCACAGAATTGTTTCTAGAATAAAACTTCCATTTCAGTTTCAAACATAAAACAAAAGTTTCATACAACCGCTGTTCAATTTGTACTCGGTCTACAAGTGTACCGGGGACGGTAAAATGAAAAGTCATAAATGTTAAAGTAATATAAGACACATATGTTGTTTCATAAAAGTAGCAAACGGATATCCCAGCCCAAAGATCATTAACATAATACTTATTTTACAGATTCAAAGCAACCTGTTCTTTGCTTGATTTAAAATTATAATTATATGTCTTTTGTGGAAAAATTGGAACATCTACGACTTATAAATGTTAATAATTAATACCGGCCTAAGGGCAGAAATATCAGGCTAACGATCACTGAGGTTTGTCTCATTTTCATACAATTATAATAAATTTGTATGCTTTAGCATATGTTCTCCACTTCCCATCTTTCAAGGCTTTTTGTTCTAATTCAGAATAATTACGAAAGTGAGGAGCGAAACCAAAGAACATTTTTAGAGATGTAAACACAAGATGGTGAAGCAGACCTTTGCTTTGTTACGTATTGTTACGGGTAGATTGGAAAGAAAGCGAAGTCAATGAGCCTTAAGAAATTTACATCTCACTTATAATATGTAAAAATGCAGGATTTTCTGAACTCAAAGGGAACATTTGCACTGGTAAAATACATTTAGTACACTTTTCATTAGTTTTGATAGTATGTTCATTGGAGTAACAGTGCTTATAGGTGGAATTGTTAGTTCTATATTTTGATGCTTAATTGTTTTTCAATAATTATACACTTACTTTATAATTTAGGACATTGATTTCTGTAAGTATAAATGTTTGATTAGCAAATAAAATACCTGGAATTTTTACAAGACCGGACATTATAATATAGTATTCGTTACATTTTTTAAACATTACAGAAAAATCGCTCTACATAACAGGTTTAGCTTATACAACGTAGAGGACACTTTGTGCACTGCGACCTACACAGATCTATGCGGCTCGCCCTCCAGGAGGAATGGATGAAGTGAAGGAGCCACATGAGGCTACAGGCCGCAGGGGACAGCCACAGAGACGCAGGAATGTCCTAGCTCGAAGACGCGACACACTACTGGAGCTACCCAAAGAGAGCGAAGAGCAACCCTTGCAAAGAGGCAGCCCTCTTATGTCTCCCGGGAATACTCTTTTCTTGGAGCAGGGTACCTCTTAAATCACGAAACCTGAACGCTCACCTCAGACATGAGAAGGAGACGGAATAAAACAGAAATGAGGGAAAGGAAATCGTGGTAGTAGATAAACCACCCAAACATTCGACTTACCGACCAAGGAATACTAGGAAAAACACAAAGATCCCCTTGTTTTGTATTTGCAAGGGCAACATAGAAATACAGTAGCCTGTATAGACATATCTCTTAATAGCTGGTTGTTAGGTGCAGCACCATTCTCTTTGCCACAGATTAATACTCTTTGCATATCCAAGACAAAAAAAAATGAATAACGAATTCCAATTTGAGAACATAAGTATTGGAAAATTTAAGGAAATAACAAGCAATATCTCGAAAATGGTTCACTCAACAACAAAAATGTATATGACATAAATTGTGTATTTTAACGCGATCTACATTTTTGGTGCAGTAAAATTTTGTCTATCTCTTATGTTTTACCAGTTATGCAAAAGTCGTTCACAATGAAGAATACTTTTGGAGACATTCCTAGAAAATTCAATATATAAATTTTATTTGTCATGAAAATATCTTAAACATATGATATTTTAATCAAAATCGTTAAGAGCCATTTTTGAGAAAATTAAAATTTTTAAAAATGTTAAAAATGTTCCATGTAAAGGGTAATCTGGGTGGGGGGATTTTCTTGAAAACCTTCGTGTCGCATCTCTGGAACATATTGAACCTAAATACCAAGTTTGGTTTTTATCCGACTGATTCGTTTCTGAGTTATGCTGTTCACAGACACGCACACGGACATGTTTCCAAAAATGCTTCTTTTTGGATTCAGGGGGTCTCAAAACATATATTTCCGGTGAAATCTCGGTATCGAATTTTTGGTGGAATGCAATACCTCCCCTACTTACTATACGTAGTAGGGAAAATAAAAGTTTACTTAAAATTGGCAAGAAATACGCTAAAATATATCCTAAATGAAATATCTTAAGAATCAAAGTTCATATGTGCCAAATTGACAGAACAAAAACAGCTGGAACATCATGAACAAACGAAAGAATGAACGCCCATAGCCAAATAATGAAAGAACTACGGATTCAATGGAAAACAGACACGCTTTGTAAGTACTTTGCGTATTCCTACATGGGCTCATTCATAATAAAAATATCTGATCCGTTACACTCACATGACTTTCTCTACTCTTGTAAAAACTCTTATTCTCCATCTATTTCATATTAATCAAGATAAACATTTGCAGAAAGGATCTTTTGACATGCAAAGAGAATTACATTTTACACATAGCGACCAGTTCTAAAAATATTTGACTATCGCTTAAGGCTTAATATGTTCCCCTTGTTTTGTATTTACAAGGGCAATATAGAAATACAGTAGCCTTTGACCATAGACATATCTCTTAATAGCTGGTTGTTAGGTGCAGCACCATTCTCTTTGCCACAGATTAATACTCTTTGCATATCCAAGACAAAAAAAAAATGAATAACGAATTCCAATTTGAGAACATAAGTATTGGAAAATTTAAGGGAATAACAAGCAATATCTCGAAAATGGTTCACTCAAAAAAAATGTATATAACATAAATTGTGTATTGTAACGCGATCTAAATTTTTTGTGCAGTAAAATTTGGTCTATCTCTTATGGTTTATCAGTTATGCAAAAGTCGTTCTCAATGAAGAATACTTTTGGAGACATTCCCAGAAAATTCAAGATATACATTTTATTTGTCATGAAAATATCTTAAACATATGAATTTTAATCAAAATTTTAGAACCATTCTTGAGAAAACTAAAATTTTCGAAAAATGTTCCATGTAAAGGGTAATCTGGTGTGGGAGGATTTTCTTGAAAACCTTCGAGTCGCATCTCTGGAAGATACTGAACCTAAATACCAAGTTTGGTGTTTATCCGACTGTTCGTTTCTGAGTTATGCCGTTCACACACACACCACAGATACACGAATATATGAACCTTTTTTTTTTTTTTGGGGATTCGGGTGACCTGAAAACACGTATATCCGGAGAAATATCGTTATCGAATTTTTGGGTGAAATGAAATACCTTCCCTATCTACTATGTACGTGGTATAAAAGTAATATAAATATTTGAAAATTCAAACAAATAATAGGAATATCCCGGAAATGTAACACTCAATAAAAAATATGTTTAACATAAACTGTGCGGTTTAATGAGATCAACATTTTTTCTGTCTATCTGTCACGGTATACTGATTATGCAAAATGGGTTCAGAATGTAGAGGACTTAAGGGACTGTTCCCAGAAGATCTAAATATACGTTTTATTTGTGATGCAAAGTCTTAAACATAGAGGTAGTATTTCAATCAAAATCATTAGGGCGAAGCGTAGTTCCGCGCGAAGCGTAGTTTGGTGTGGGGGAATTTGCTTGAAAATCTTTGTGTCGCTTACGTTAGTATACCCTAATGTTTCCAAGTAACTGAAAATAAACGAAAATCATCAGGATTCTAGCCATGACATTCTGCTACCTGATACTTCCGCCAAAGCGGGGCCTTTGTAGTGCCTGGAAAATGTTAAAAAGTTTTGTCTCCCAAAGGAAAAGTAGGTTCCTTTCATGTTGGTCAACACAAAAGCACACTCCCCTACATGCTTTTGTGCACCATCTGGCTCATAATCGCTTCTATTTGGAATGGCGGTATTCTTTTCTCTAATTTCAGCCTCTCAATGGCAAGGCTAATTGTCATAAGAAGTTTGAAAAGGAATCGAGAAGAACGCCAGGTCTCTAAAAATGTCGCTTGACGAATAAAAATTTAAATAAAAAACAGACATGCAAAGGGTTCGAGGCTCTAAGAGCAATTTAGGTTAACTTTATAATTGCTCTGCCTAGTCTCGACCCACCCGCTTGGCTTTCGTGAAAAACATTTTTTTTTCTTTCTTTTTAACTAAGCATTTTTCCTCTCCATTCCTTTCTTTTTGTATTATTATTTCGTTTTCTAAACGACGCCCTGGAGGAGAGAGAGGGAGATAGAAGGAGAGAAGCAAAGCTAAACGCAATCGGTTTTGGAACTATAAAATGGGATGGTATATCTTCATTGCCGGCGGCGAATAGGGCGACTATAACAACGCGAACAGGACAATTATATCACATTATATATCCACATGCTCTCTCCCTCACACACGGGCAGGTGGTCCTGCCACGCCCGCCATCTTCCGTGTAACAGCGGCCTAAGTACCTCCACTTACTACCTAATTTAGTTATCCTTTTGCCTCATTTAGTGCTTTCACTATCCATTACACGGGAATAAGAGACCTAGAATACATCGAGCTGTATGATGTGGAGGGCCTCAACGGAAATATAACTAATACTATTATAGTCGTTATTTATGAAACAATTTGTATTATTTTAAAACAGTGTGCTGCTTGAGAAATGACTAAAAGATCGTTTTAATATATTCCAGCAGAAATGGTTTATCTAAGCTAGTATGACGTTAACAGAAAATGAATATGGTATTGATCTTCAGTTTATAAGCTTACGTATTTGACGTTGGTCATGGTGGTGGTGGTGGTGGTGGTGGTGGTGGTGGTGGTGGTGGTGGTGGTGGTGGTGGTGGTGGTAGCGGTGGTGGGGAAACTCATGAATTTCGTTTCTGAGCGCGAAGAAAACGGAACGGCCGAGAAACACTGCAGGAAGAATATTGGTGCAAAAAACTTGAAGAACAAGAAGAGGATGTTGACAGTTCAGAATCTGCAGCATGCAGTTTCGAATCTTTTTAAATCATGAACATCGTCAAATATTGGCATAAACTGGAAAACTTAGTAATCGGTTATAAATATTCGTGTTATGGTCTTTATACCAGTATTCATAACTGATTTATTTGGAAAATACTCTACACATTTTTGCTTACTTCACGCACTATCAACAGTACCTGAGATTACACATGATGCAATCACAAAAGGAAGAGCGGAAATTCTTTTGAAAATATGTATATGTATTTTCTATGACACATGCGTTTTAACAGCAAGAGTTGACAAATGTTTTATGCTTTGTTTTGTTTATTTTCAGGTATGTGCTTACATGTGGGCTGAAACCTTCAAGATACATAATACGTATTAAAAAATATGAGCATTTCAGAAAACGTAAAATGTTCATAATAATATAATGGCAGCTCCAGTTTTATTTTGAGAGAATCTAGAGATGGAGTTGTGCTTATTTTAATTATTTAGCTAATAAAATGACGCAAATATGCATACATAAGGTATAAGTAATTATAAAAACTCAGATGTGTTGCATTCACAGGACTTTTTCTACTCGCTCCTCTACAAACTATTCTTACAAGGACTTACTATTCTTTTCTAGTTTATTCGGATAAACTTTCAGTTTACATTTACACATTTCGTTGAGGATACAGTAGGGTAAATAAATAGTCTGGTTTTTACTTTCTCTGCCTCGTACGCAGTATGTAGAGAAGGTATTGCATTAAACCCAAAATTCAATATCGAGGTTTCACCAGAATACATGTTTTGATCTCCCTGAACCCAAAACAGCATTTTTAGAGAACGTTCCGTATGTGTGTTTGCGAGGTTAAGAACAGCATAACTGAAAAATCAAAAGTCGGATAAATATCAAACTTGGTGTCTAAATTCAGTATTTTCCAAAGTTGTGACACAAAGATTTTGAAGAAAATCCCCCAGCCCAAATTAGCCCTTATGTGGAAAGCTTTTGCAAATTTTTTATTTTCTCAAAAATGACTTTAACTATTTTGATTAAATATATTAGATTAAAGATATTTACATGGCAAATAAAATGTATATCTTTAATTCTCGGAGAATAACCTGCAACATCCTGTTTATTCGGATGAATTGTGTATAATCTTGCATGTATAACTGGTAAACTTTAAGCGATAGACGAAAATGCTGTACAAAAAATGCAGATGTCTTTAAAACACAAATTGTTTCTAATAGTTTGTTTGTGGCAAAGCTATTTCCGAGGTATCCTTATTAATGCTTCAAATTTTTCCCTCCATTATATGCCGCCTTTAACTAGTTGATATCGGTGACTTTGCCATTGGAACAACTGTTCGTGGCAGTGCTGTTCACTCGTTTTCTGTTTGTGTTATTCTTTGGGTTTTGTGTAAATCTACATACACAATCACGCTCTCTTTCATGATCCCAGACTATAGGGAGGATAAGAATCCTGGGTAAAGAAAAATTCCCGCCCTCCTCCCGGAAACCGAACCCGGGTTCGCATTTCTCGAATACTTTGTCATTATTTTCATTATCTTATAGTCCTAACACATAAAGTTATTTCTCGCACTTGCATGCAGAGGGATGGAATGTTGTCATCGCCTCTAACACTCCCTACATATGGTATATGACCTTCGGGAGTTACCTGACTCCACCAGGCGATAACTGGCCCTATTTCTGAGGTGGAGGCTCCCAGAGGGCGGAGTCCGTTACCTTCGATGATGAGTATGGTGCAATGAGAGGACCTATAGCTTGGTCTCCGTGGCCCTTGGGGATACTCCACAAGAGCAACTTACAGGTGAAGGCATGGATAGGATCGACTTAAAAACGCCACCCCGGAGCTGCGAATCGAACCCCGGACTCTAAGAACGAGAATCGAAAACAAAACCACTACATTATCCCGGTGCTTCTCCGGGGCCTATTGTATGTCAGCGCATATCATTCAGTTCTTAAACAGTTAACTATCCCTATTCCCTTTGTATCTATAACGAAATGTGTCGTGTAGCTACATCTGCAAAGGTTTATCTCGATTGAAATGAAGTAGATAGAAAAAAATCTGATGTGTTATACTCACATGACTTTCTCTACTCTTGTACAAACTATTTTTTACAAACTCTTATTCTCCATCTATTTCATATTAATCGAGATAAACATTTACAGAAACGATCTTTTGACATGCAAAGAGAATTACATTTTACACATAGCGACCAGTTCTAAAAATATTTGACTATCGCTTAAGGCGTACTATGTTCCCCTTGTTTTGTATTCGCAAGGGTAATATAGAAATACAGTAGGCTTTAAGCATAGACATATCTCTTAATAGCTGGTTGCTAGGCACAGCACCATTCTCTTTCCCATAGATTAATACTCTTTGCATATCCAAGACAAAAATAATGAATAACAAATTCCCATTTGAGAAAATAAGTATTGAAATATTTAAGGGAAAAACAAGCAATATCTCGAAAATGGTTCACTCAACAACAAAAAATGTATATAACATAAATTGTGTATTTTAACGCGATCTACATTTTCTGTGTAGTAAAATTTTGTCTAGCTCTTATGGTTTACCAGTTATGCAAAAGTCGTTCACAATAAAGAATACTTTTAGAGACATTTCCAGAAAATTCAAGATATACATTTTATTTGTCATGAAAATATCTTAAACATATGATATTTTAATAAAAATCGTTGGAGCCAATTTTGAGAATATTCAAATTTTCGAAAAATGTTCAATGTAAAGGGTAATCTGGGGTGGGGGGATTTTCTTGAAAACCTTCCTGTCGCATTTCTGGAAGATACTGAACCTAAATACCAAGTTTGGTGTTTATCCGACTATTAGTTTCTGAGTTACGCTGTTCACAGACACACACAGACATACACACACACAGACACACACAGACACACACACACAGACATACACACGGACATGTTTCCAAAAATGCTTTTTTTGGATTCAGGGGTTCTCAAAACATATATTTCCGGTGAAATCTCGGTATCGAATTTTTGGGTGGAATACAATACTTCCCCTACTTACTATACGTAGTAGAGAAAGTAATTAGTTTTCGTAAGAAGACTTTTATATCCACCAATAAACGACAGAGACTAGGGGACGTCATGCGAATGTAACACATGATCAGCATAACTCAAAAATGAAGTGTCGAATAAATACCAAGCTTGGTATTTAAGTTCAGTATCTGTCAAGGATACAACGCGAAGATTCTAAGGAAAATCTCCCAAACCAAATCTAATCCTTAAACGAAAAGCTTTCGTTATTTTTATTTTTTTCAAATATGGCTCCATCAATGTTTATTAAAGTACCAAAGGTTTAAAATAATTATATACCAAATAAAACACACTTACATGTGTGTATGTATGTGTGTGAAAATTCAATAGAATTTTCTGCAAATAGACTGTGGTCCGCCCTGAACTTACCCAAATTGAAAAGTTTAACAAAAACAAAGAAAAGAATAAGAGCATAACAACGATGTTACAAATGTGATAGCGTAAGAATATTGGAGCAAATGCGACGTATAAATAATCAATTAATATAGGGGTAAGAAACAAAAAAAATTACAATTTAATAAAATTGTAGAATGTGATAACTCTTCTTTACAAAGATTGTGGAGGTGTCTTCAAGAAGCAATTTGAGATAGGAGATGTAAAGCAGTCTGTTCAAATTTCGAAGTTATAAGTTTCTAAAGTGTCAGGAATGATACCATTTCAGAACGTACTTCTCTGACCCAAGTGTTAAAGTGTTAGCTCTCGAATAAAAGGTAGTCGTTATTTTCGAGTTCGGGTCTGATCCACCACATTCGTTTTTTGTTTTTGACTAGAGCATATTAGTGCAGTTTTAGCCTGTTTCAGTTTATATAACTGTGTTATGTTTAACCGTGGACCATGCATCCCTATCTTGCTTATATCAGACACGTCTACAATTTCTGAAATTATTTCGTGTAGTTCATTAACACCCTGTATAGATAAATTCTGAGTTTTAAAAATTAGGAATTAAATAATGTGAACGAACGCAGCCTGTATTCTTCTGACAGGAGGTGTATTATGAACGTCTTGCTGCTTGCCTAAGAATCAGGGGAATCCTGCAAAAAGGATCAGAAACATTAGGTTTTAGCTGTCATCCTTAACATCATTTACTGTCTATATCTTTCCACTATAATAGTGGCTTCAATTCTACCTCTTGTAGAGTTCCGTAATTTCAATTAATATTTCAAAATGTTTAAGAAATTGATATAAGGGATTAGTACTACTGGTAGCCTGAAGGAATTTAATACACAGCGAGTTATTGAAAGATACTGAAATATATTCACTCTATACAGTGATAGCATATATTTTGAGGGGAACACTAAAACCCATGGACTACTGAAATATGTTCACTCTATACAGTGATAGCATATATTATGAGGTGAACACTATAACCCATGGACTACTGAAATATATTCACTCTATACAGTGATAGCATATATTATGAGGTGAACACTAAAACCCATGGACTACTGAAATATGTTCACTCTATACAGTGATAGCATATATTATGAGGTGAACACTAAAACCCATGGACTACTGAAATATGTTCACTCTATACAGTGATAGCATATATTATGAGGTGAACACTAAAACCCATGGACTACTGAAATATGTTCACTCTATACAGTGATAGCATATATTATGAGGTGAACACTAAAACCCATGGACTACTGAAATATATTCACTCTATACAGTGATAGCATATATTGTGAGGTGAACACTAAAACCCATGGACTACTGAAATATATTCACTCTATACAGTGATAGCATATATTATGAGGTGAACACTAAAACCCATGGACTACTGAAATATGTTCACTCTATACAGTGATAGCATATATTATGAGGTGAACACTAAAACCCATGGACTACTGAAATATATTCACTCTATACAGTGATAGCATATGTTATGAGCTGAACACTAAAACCCATAGACTACTGAAATATATTCACTCTATACAGTGATAGCATATGTTATGAGGTGAACACTAAAACCCATGGACTACTGAAATATATTCACTCTATACAGTGATAGTTACATTATGAGGTGAACACTAAAACCCATGGACTACTGAAATATATTCACTCTATACAGTGATAGCATACATTATGAGGTGAACACTAAAACCCATGGACTACTGAAATATATTCACTCTATACAGTGATAGCATACATTATGAGGTGAACACTAAAACCCATGGACTACTGAAATATGTTCACTCTATACAGCGATAGCATATATTATGAGGTGAACACTAAAACCCATGGACTACTGAAATATATTCACTCTATACAGCGATAGCATATATTATGAGGTGAACACTAAAACCCATGGACTACTGAAATATATTCACTCTATACAGTGATAGCATATATTATGAGGTGAACACTAAAACCCATGGACTACTGAAATATATTCACTCTATACAGTGATAGCATATATTATGAGGTGAACACTAAAACCCATGGACTACTGAAATATGTTCACTCTATACAGTGATAGCATATATTATGAGGTGAACACTAAACCCATGGACTACTGAAGTAAATTCACTCTATACAGTGATAGCATATATTATGAGGTGAACACTAAAACCCATGGACTACTGAAATATGTTCACTCTATACAGTGATAGCATATACTATGAGGTGAACACTAAAACCCATGGACTACTGAAATATATTCACTCTATACAGTGATAGCATATATTATGAGGTGAACACTATAACCCATGGACTACTGAAATATATTCACTCTATACAGTGATAGCATATATTATGAGGTGAACACTAAAACCCATGGACTACTGAAATATGTTCACTCTATACAGTGATAGCATATATTATGAGGTGAACACTAAAACCCACGGACTACTGAAGTAAATTCACTCTATACAGTGATAGCATATATTATGAGGTGAACACTAAAACCCATGGACTACTGAAATATGTTCACTCTATACAGTGATAGAATATATTATGAGGTGAACACTAAAACCCATGGACTACTGAAATATATTCACTCTATACAGTGATAGCATATATTATGAGGGGAACACTATAACCCATGGACTACTGAAATATATTCACTCTATATAGTGATAGCATATATTATGAGGTGAACACTAAAATCCATGGACTACTGAAATATATTCACTGTATACAGTGATAGCATATATTATGAGGTGAACACTAAAACCCATGGACTAGTGAAATATATTCACTGTATACAGTGATAGCATATATTATGAGGTGAACACTAAAACCCATGGACTACTGAAATATATTCACTCTATACAGTGATAGCATATATTATGAGGTGAACACTAAAACCCATGGACTACTGAAATATATTCAATTTATACAGTGATAGCATATATTATGAGGTGAACACTATAACCCATGGACTACTGAAATATATTCACTCTATACAGTGATAGCATATATTATGAGGTGAACACTAAAACCCATGGACTACTGAAATATGTTCACTCTATACAGTGATAGCATATATTATGAGGTGAAGACTAAAACCCATGGACTACTGAAGTAAATTCACTCTATACAGTGATAGCATATATTATGAGGTGAACACTAAAACCCATGGACTACTGAAATATGTTCACTCTATACAGTGATAGCATATATTATGAGGTGAACACTAAAACCCATGGACTACTGAAATATATTCACTCTATACAGTGATAGCATATATTATGAGGTGAACACTATAACCCATGGACTACTGAAATATATTCACTCTATACAGTGATAGCATATATTATGAGGTGAACACTAAAACCCATGGACTACTGAAATATGTTCACTCTATACAGTGATAGCATATATTATGAGGTGAACACTAAAACCCAAGGGGTACTGAAGTAAATTCACTCTATACAGTGATAGCATATATTATGAGGTGAACACTAAAACCCATGGCCTACTGAAATATGTTCACTCTATACAGTGATAGAATATATTATGAGGTGAACACTAAAACCCATGGACTACTGAAATATATTCACTCTATACAGTGATAGCATATATTATGAGGTGAACACTAAAACCCATGGACTACTGAAATATATTCACTCTATACAGTGATAGCATATATTATGAGGTGAACACTAATACCCATGGACTACTGAAATATATTCACTCTATACAGTGATAGCATATATTATGAGGTGAACACTAAAACCCATGGACTACTGAAATATATTCACTCTATACAGTGATAGCATATATTATGAGGTGAACACTAAAACCCATGGACTACTGAAATATGTTCACTCTATACAGTGATAGCATATATTATGAGGTGAACACTAAAACCCATGGACTACTGAAATATATTCACTCTATACAGTGATAGCATATATTATGAGGTGAACACTAAAACCCATGGACTACTGAAATATATTCACTCTATACAGTGATAGCATATATTATGAGGTGAACACTAAAACCCATGGACTACTGAAATATATTCACTCTATACAGTGATAGCATATATTATGAGGTGAACACTAAAACCCATGGACTACTGAAATATGTTCACTGTATACAGTGATAGCATATATTATGAGGTGAACACTAAAACCCATGGACTACTGAAATGTATTCACTCTATACAGTGATAGCATATATTATATGGTGAACACTAAAACCCATGGACTACTGAAATATGTTCACTCTATACAGTGATAGCATATATTTTGAGGTGAACACTAAAACCCATGGACTACTGAAGTAAATTGCAATGTGTAACACTCAGAGAATTTCGTAGCAAAGCTGTATAAGATTAAGATGGATATTAGAATGACTGAAATACCCCTTTTTTACTTCTACATTTTCCTAGAATTAACTAATTAGGGTCATTTTTATATACTAGATGTTTACTTATTTTTCCCCAAAAATGCAAATTCTTTGTTAACAACCTATTATCTAAAGTCATTAGTACGTTATAAAGACGCCTTGCCCAATTAAAGATTTGGATGCAGATATTTATCACATTTATTCCACGTCGTCCTCCGTGGACTAGAGGTACCATACTGGTCTCTAGTTCCCGAGGTTGCGGGTTCAACCCCGGCGGAGGTCGATGGATACTTTGGGCGTATAAATCCTGAGCATGGCTTCCTTCGGAAGGAAAGCAAAACCGGTGGTCCCAGCAAAAAGAACCTCAAGCCTGATAAAGAGATCTCTGAGCAAAAGGACCATAGCAGCTAAAGAGCATCCACAAATAAAACTCAATTTAATTTTAATTTTTACATTCATGCCACAAATAAATGCGTTATCTGATTCGGACCAAGACACTTACTTTTTAACTACGAATAATTCAGAGCGACGATTGACTGAAAATGTACCTAAATGTCGTTATTTTTATCTACCAAAATAAGAAAGTGCCTTTCTGCTTTTAAAATTCCAACAAGTTGGAAGAACCTATTTAATGTGACTTTTAAAGCTTGGCTCTTATAAGATTCGGAAAATCCGTATGTAGATCTTGCAGAGCTTTTGTAAATTGTTTTATTATTGCTAAGATTTTACCTGCGCTCATTTTTGAAGTTAGGTATAAAATCTGGAGTTTGCAGTAGCTCGTTTTATTCGGTATTCTGTGATGATGGTGGCTGGCTTTTAAGAGCAGAACTTATATTTTCTTTTGATGATGAAAGTCTTTCATTTACTTACTTTATTAAATTTTATTTTGCGGAATGGTCTTATTACCATTACGTTTGTGAAACTTTATAGCTGCTTTCTCCCGTTTCGTATTTTATGATTTACATGAGAGGGTGGGACAAATGTCTTATATTTACAGTCTATGAACAGGGTAGAGCAACTCTATTCCTTTTTTTAAATTCTCTTGTTTACCCAGTTTATGAGTACTGTGTTTTACTGCTTATTACCGCAATTACACATACAACACACACAAACATCCATGCCCATGGCGGGTCTCGAACCCGCGACCCTCAGCTTGGCGGACCGCCGAAGTTATACGCTCCCACGCCCACGGCGATTCTTGGGATTACCAGCAGCATCTAAAGAGTATAAGGGGAAAACTCTATGTCAACTTATCACTATACAGAAATACATCATATCGCCTTTTGACATTGATTGCTTTCCCATTTAAAATTAATTTTGAAGCAGGTTTTTGACGGGATATAAATTGTTTTCTTATGTTTCGTTATGCTGAAATGTAGTGGTGTATACTTATATAGGGTAGTTAAATTATATTCGAACCCACTCGCGGCCTTTCTCTACTGCGCGAGACAGCCGGCAGAGGCGGACTAAAATGCTTACCTTATAACAGATGCTGGAAATGTTGACCTTCTGCTCTCAAACAGGTAGCATATCTCGCGTAAATATTCTCGCTCACTCTCCGAAGCTCAGCAGCAGGAGTTCTTGTGATTTCTTGCACAATGTTTTCTCTAAGTTTCTGTAAAGTGCGTGGATTGGAACGATACATTTTGTCTTTTAAAGAACCCCATAAATAAAAATCACAACTCGTTAGGTCAGGAGAACGAGGGGCCATAAATCAATACTAATTATTCTGTCATCAAACACCTCTCTTATTGCATGTAATGATTCGGTAGCCGTATGTGCTGTTGGCAAATCTGGCTGGAACCAACCATACGATTTCTCTTCTTCTGTCATGCGATTGGAAAATGGTCTCAGAATTAACCACTGATATCGCTCTGCATTTATTGTTTCATCAAAGAATATGGGCCCTATTTTTCTTCTAGCACTTATCGCAACCACACTCCAATTTTCTGATCATAATGAGGCGTTTTATCCAGTAGCACAGGTTTTTCTGAACCCAGTATCGACTGTTGTGAGTATTCACATGTCCAGTTAGATGAATCCAAGATTCATCAGTGAAAAACAAAAGCTGTGGGTCAATGAATCCCCTTATTACGCAACGGAAAAACCAGTTACAATAATTCACACGTTTAGCGGGATCAATCTTTAACGCTGCCACTCGTATGTAGCGATAGGGCTTCAGTTTCAACAGACGTGTAGCATTTCTCGCAGAAGATCGAGATGCACCTGTTTGCTGCACTAGCTTTTTCAGCGATTTCCGAGGCGAACGCTCCAAAGTGGCACCAATCACAAGAATTCCTGCTGCTGAGCTTCAAAGAGTGAGCGGGAATATTTACTCGAGATATGCTACCTGTTTGAGAGCAGGTCAACATTTCCAGCAGGTAAGGATTTCAGTCCGCCTCTGCCGGCGTAATTTTCCTCGGCGACTGCCGGCTGTCTCGCGCAGTAGAGAGGGGCCGTGAGTGTGTTCGAATATAATTTAACTACCCTATATTAATATACTACAAAGCTCTAAATTTTATTTTTTAAAAAAAACGGACTTTGTTTTATCCCAATACATATAGTTGTTTCCAAATAGAATGAATTTATGAATATACATGCTACGAAAGGCATAAATTAATTTTAAATTTTCTCATCATTTAGCATAGGTTAGTATATTGTTCTATAAACGAGTTTTATTAATATGTTTGGATTTTTGCCTACTTTACTTGAAAATATTCAAATTCTCACCGGGTTTTATGAAGTTACAGTAAAGCGCGTGATGTGTGCAATTGATTGAAAATACTTTTATGCAAAGAGATGTCTTAAGTGTTGTTTTTCTTAAAATTGAAATATAAAGTTGTTTGGGAATAATTGAATTCCTTAGTTATTTTCAATTATATAGTTTATTATTCATTTTTATTTAAATAACACGTTATTGCCTCAACAATTGCGCCTAATATATTACAAATATACAAGTACATTGGAATAAAAGATTATGCGGCTTGCATTTGAATACTCAAAGGCCATTAATTCCATTCTAGATATTTTAACGATCTTTGAAAAGTAGACGTTAACTTTTCTAAGCCCTTACACATGAATGGAATGGAATTTGTATGCAAATGCATATTTAGTTTGTTTTTGCTCCTAGTATGGAATTAAGTTTTGCAATATGTTTTGTGTTCTTATGTGCTTGTATGCAAAGTTTTACTGTGCACATAACTGCATATTTCTCATTTTTCAATGCTTCGAGCATATAATAACTATTTTTAAGGTTTGAAATTTTAAATTAGTATTTACAGGCATTAGTTTCAAAATAAAAAATGTCCTTATTCCGGAGGCTCCCATAACATTGTTTAATCAGGTCAGAGTATACTCGAGGGTGCTCCTTTAAAGTATGCAGGAAAATCAAAGGATACTTTACGCAGTGTTTTAGAGGGAAATCCTGACATTAAAGTTTTGAGTTCTGTGGATAAGGTGAAATGGTACTGCTTTCTGAAGAAGTTTTGCTAGTGTTAGTGCTTTACAATTTTGCCCAATAACACCTGTAGGGGTGGAAACATCCTTCTCAGCACACAAACTTGTGTTAATCGACAAACGTCATAAACTTATACCTGAGCATTTGAAGAGAATTATTATTGTATGCTGCAATTCAAATTACAACGACCTATATGATATCCAAGGAAGAACGTATGTTGTATCAGAAAGTCTAGGTAAGTCTAAAAGTAACAATTTTAGAACATATTTTCAAAATTGTAGAGCAGACATTGAAGATTTTAACAACATAAATGCATGCATTGTTTAGATATGTTAGTGCATACAAATCTGATGTCTTTGCATGACTGACTATTGAGCAGGGTCTATACCAGAAGGATCATCATCGCTTACAAATCGGTTATTTTTGTTTGCAAAACCAGCAGCTTATAAACATTGGTCCCAGCTTCTATTGAAAAGTAACAGAATGTTACGTTTGGACTGACACTCTAAAAGATAATTCAGTGTTACAAAACACCCTTTAAACGGTGACAGATGTGAATATGTAAAATTTAGTAAATGCAAGGTCCTGTAGAAATTGCTAACTACCGTAATGAATTTGGATAGTTACCGACATATTCCACTGTAACCGGTTCTGATATTCAGTATAAACAGTCCTACACAAAGGCTATTAATCTACGAATTAGATAAAAAAACGGACCCATTACTTAGGACTCAACCACACAATGACATGCCTATATAATATGCATTCTGAAATATGCACTTATCAATTTTAAATCACAGGCCACATTTACTTCGACCTTAAAAGTCAGCTCGTTGGCGTTCTATTCATTTCTGCTTTTAAAATATTCGTTTTGTGCATATTTTTCATAGTTTAGAACGTTTATTTAGCATTCTACCATGCATACATACTACATCACGTTGCAGAACCCGTTATCAAGTCATATCACGGTGTCGACAGCTTGCAACAGTTTCACGTTTTTTTGCAATGGATATAGCTACTGTTGCTTAGACAGGACACTGGGTGCTATCATTGCAAGAAGAGCAATACCGACCTATCAACCGACTTGTAATGCCAAGATGCTGGATCACTTGGTGTAAGTCTGAATATCGTGTTCTTCTTCTCTCACATAAGCATGTAACAACAGCAGTTATCATTTTGGGATTTTAAATATTTTGCAAATCTTTACAGCTGTCCATAGGTTTTCGTTTCGTTGGTATTAGCTTCTCTGTTCAGCTTTTTAAAAATATTAGTCGCTATAATTCAAACATATGCCGTACTGCAACCAACAGCCGAATGCATGCTTAGCCGTTTTAACTACGGGGAAGCTAGGTTTACAATGGACATATTTTAGATTCTTGAATCTTCTTTTATAGTGGTATTTTTAAGTTTCTGTCCCATTTCTCAAACAATTTATTAAAGATTCAAAATTCTAGTTCTGAACATATGGAAGAGGACCAAGTGAGAAAAATGGAAAGTGGGATAGGCCCATCCAGTCACTCAGTTGTAAAATGTAAATATTCAAAACACAGGTGGACCATTTAATTTGAGACTTACAATATTTCCAAAACGTTGTAGAAAGAAATGTCTTGAATAAAAGTTGCTTGATATTATGGGGAAAAGTAAATGCCATTAGTCGTGTTTTATTTGGAGGACGTTATGATGGTCACTTTAGGGTCAATTTGAATTCACCGTAATTGTAGGTTCCCATTTAAAAAATTAAATTGAACCTAAAATGACAACCTCACATCCTCCAAACAAACTACGACTAATGGCATTCACTTTCCCCCATAATATCAAGAAACTTTTATTCAAGACATTTCTTTCTAAACGCTTAGTTTTGGAAATATTGTACAGTCTCAACTTAAATGGTCCACTCTGTGTATGCCAAAGTATTGGGAATAATGATAAGTGGTAGTAGGAGGAAGAATAAAAAAATACAAAGATTTGTTGATAATGGAGCACTACTAGCAGAAGGATGAAAGGGGTATGCTAAATAATAACGGTGATGAATACGGGATGAAGATAAATGTAAAACGGGCAAATACTATGGTTTCTGGATGAACACAAGGACATTACACTAGATGAGGTAGTGGAGCAAGTGCAGTGCGGTAGATACCTGCCGTCAAGAAATTAGAAGACCGTAACGACAAATAAAGTTTTTAATAGAAAGATAAGCACGTTTTGGGGAAGAGATTACTAAAGTGTCATAGTTTATGCGCAAATCTGTATTGCACTGAATGTAGAGCAAAAGGCTGGGAGGATTTGAAATGCGGATGTGGAGAAGAATTAAAGTACACTAAGGATAGAAAGCAGAGGTAACGAAACTATCTTAAAAAGAGTGGGGAAGAAATAACAGGAAAAAAAAAAACTTATTCGGACATAGGAAGGGAAGAAACCGCTTGCTAAGAAATGCAGTGAAAGGAGTCGTGAGAGGGAGAGATATCAACTGATGCCTAATATTATGATACAGCGTTGATATGCGGAGACAAAGAGAAAAACAGAAACGAGGGAAGAATGGAGAAAACTGCTGGTAGGAAAGGACCTACCCGTGTTTAGAAAACTATGATTAATTGACTGATATTAAACTGTTTTGAAGAAATAAACTGTTGATTGCTGCCCCTTAAAGTGCAAGAAGTATAAAAGGGTTCTTTCCTTTCAAAGCAGAGTAGTGTCATAGCATCCATCATATTAAAGGAAAGATGGAACAGCGTCTAACGAGACTGCCAGTGGAGCGTTTGCCTTAAACATGCATTTAACATGAGGTTAGATTGTAAAGTGAAGGAATCTCTAACGCAACAAGGTGCTGCGGATGTGTAAAGTAAGAAATATGGCGTTTAGCGTCTTACTTGACATGGAGGAACGTTGCACGCAAACAGAACCATGGCACCCCTATCGAGAACAATTTCAACACACAGGCACCGTTTATGGCCAGCGTAAATGAAAGAGATTAGCTTGTAGATTAATAATCCTTTGTTTTTACTCTCGCTCTCGTGAAGTATTACCCGGACCGGGAAATATAATAAGGCTGGCACCTCTTGCAAGATATATCGAGATATTCACTAGGACTGTGCGCGGTACCTCGCGGCCGACACGAAAACGTGCGGAAGCGGAAATTGACTGCAGGAAATCTAATGAATCCCAATTAGAAGGCAAATATTACTGCACTTTTAAAATTTCCAGCAGCGCAGATTACAGTTTTAGTATCTGTTACGCGTCTTAGGTTGCAGAAATGCATTTAGCAGCTTGACTTTCTAGATGGAGTAAGACCAATGTCTTACCAAGATCTGAGGGACTATCATCCCGCTCATTGCCTTAGCATGGTATTCCAAAGTAAGCACACGCATAAAGTTGTCTGTCATGAGAGTGCCATGAAACTTGAACTTTCAACTCCAAATTGAGCACGGGTTGTCCTACGAATTTGTTTATTGGAAGGAGATTATCTAGAGCAACCAAACGAAGTCATTTCAAATGTTAACTTTGAGGCAGTGTTATTAACACTTAAAAGATTTCAGTCAAATTATATAATATGTAAATTCAATAACAGCCCGCCTTGAAGCAATATGTGTATGTAATAATTTCTTAAATGTATGTAACAGTCATTACATATGCTTATATTATTGTAAACATGTTCAATAATGTTACGTGAATGCATTAAGTAATTTAATAATGTAGGAGCTGTGAGAATAATAAGTTAAAGGTTGCTAACAATGAGGTAACAATGAGGTAACCTTCAGTCAATAATGAGTAAGAAAGTTTAACAGTACTATTTGTGATTCTTGGAGTAACAATAATGTAATTTTAGTGACAGTTTATAAAAATAGCCAATCAACAACCAGAAAAAGCTTTAGTAAAATGAAGGTATTCTATTGGAGTAGGATTAGCCAATCAGAGACTTGAAATACAGAAATTTACAAGTTTAGTCGGTTCAAATCAGTTCAGTTGCCTGCAAACAGTGTTCCTAACCGGACGCGAGACACATCCTCGAGAGATTTAATACGTATTCGTGTGAGACGAAAAATAGTTTACGTATTAAAAACTGCAAGTATTTAATAAAAACATCTCACAGCTCTCTCTCTATATCAGTGAAGTGTTATTTAAATCGTATCAAGCATTAATAAAAGGAGTGAAATAAAATTATAATCTGTGTAATCCTACATGCTTGTCGCACCACAACCCTGCCAAGATATCCATGTCTCTAACAATAATACTGACGCAGCCGAGGCAAATAGAAATATATAATATTTAAAGAAACAGTCAAATTACAAAGTTAATATTTTTTAAACTTGGGGCAAAGGCCACCTGAAAGCGGGTACCATACGTGCGGTTGCAACTTCAAGTTCGGCTCCCCAACAGTTGAAATGTAATACAACTCCTTCAATACAAACTAATTTAAATTGACGCCCAAAGCGTGGTGCAAATAACGTAAAACAAACAATTCTCTTCAACTTAATGAGCGCGGTGATAATACCCGATTTTTTTTCAATATACTAAATTTTGAACTGTGTTGCGTTTTTATATTATGTGTTAATTGCACAATTCTTCTTGCTGCATTAGTTTTCAAAACCTAAATATAATGCGCCATAAGATTTAAAATAAAATACACCCACAGAGACAGGCATGTGTCGCTGACTAGAAAAAATGGCAGGATCACGGAAGTAAGATGTACAAGCTATAGTGATTATATTTTGATGAATACGAATTCACGCTGTAGCTAAATGGATTCATAAGTGTATAAGGATGACACTAGCCTCCCTAATAATCAAAATAACTGAATCAATTCTCACAATTATTAATGGTCGCAACAACTTTTCAGCCTAAATACGTCATTGCGCGTCAATGTAGGAATCCAGTTGTTGAAGAAAAGTCGAGAAGAATTCGGAGCTTAGCGACAACTTGGCATTCTCATTAATAGTGTATAGTAAGTACCTAATTATAATTCGTGCTTGTATTTTGAAAAATTCCTTCCTGGCTTGTATTTCAGAAGCCACGAATTAGTCGGATTTTTAAGAAAATAAAAGTAGTTTTATAGGAGGAAAGGTAATTTAAAATCAATGTACAGACTATCACTGTTAATTTTATACTAGAGTTATAGTTGTATTAAACTATTACTATGAGCAAAGAATGGCTCATAAAAATTTTCAAACCCTGGATTTAAAGTTTTACAAATTTTGGGTAAAACCACGACTCAAGTTTAACATTCAATTGGTTTTCCAGAATAGACTGTTATTTCTAAATTAAGACATTCTCAGATGAAAAAGAAATGTTTATCAAGACAGTATATGACAGACGTGTCAAAAGAATTCTTACGCATTAAGTCTATACAGTCTATACAATATTTCCATGTGGACACCAAAAGGATACCAAAATTTTATCCACATGAATCATAGACTAAGATCGTTGGAATGACACATTCAGCATGTAAAATGAACTTAAATGAACCACTACGTATTTTGATTACAGAAAACAGCATTAAGTTCAGCCAAAAAAAGGTGTGTGTTTATGGATTCAGAATTAAATATTACAGTCGAGTAAACCATATATGTAACAAAGTGTAAAGGTCATCCATGAAAGCGTTTGGCTTTAAATATTCAGAAAACGTATTTTATTAAAAAAAAACACGTAACCTAAAAATTCTCCACATAATCACCTCCGTTATTTAAGCATTTGTAATATCTGTCCACGAGCTTTAGAATCCCCGCGTTGTGGTCATCTACAGCGAGTTCATTAAGTCAAAAGTTCGGACGCAATTTCAGCAAGCAAGGAACGCGAAATGTTTGGGAAAGGAATGTGCAACTCATCTAAAGTTATGCGCTTGTCTTTTACGATTTTGTTGTTCACTTGATTCTACAAATCATCTGTGCATGTTTGAAAATCTGAATAGCTTTCAACCAATGCAACAATGATATGAGCAGTTGATTGTTTACTCCGCATATTGTATGTAACCAGCCAATACTACTTAATGGGAGTCAATTTGTAGTAGATATAAAGTATCACTGTAAAGTCGTAATGGTTAGAGAAAGTCATGTGAGTCTTACACATATGAAATTTGTCAACTTCTATTTCCTTTATCTGGCAATGTTAGCAATTATACTTCTGCAAAAGTTTAGGCAACTGGATTTTATTTTATTTAATTCCACATCCGATTATCTTATGTGTTGCATTTTTTCCTTAAACGTTTATATGTACTGTGTATCTTTGTAAGAATAATCAACTGATAAATGGAAGAGGAATTTTAGTTGGTATAATAATGTATAATAAATACACAAACAAGAATCCTGAGAAGCAGAGATAAGGATTTTAGTTGAACGATGCGAATTTGGCGGAGTGTACGAATTCCTTCAGATTAATGCTTCTTAACCATTCAAAACTTTATTTAGTTTTACAGAGAAAATCTTGGTTGCATTAATTCTAGGGGACACCAGCGATATCTGACAACAATAGCTACCAAGATGTTGCACAACTCTGAGAAACAAGTGATAGTGTTGACCTGGAAGGGATGTATACAAAGCAGATGGTATTACTTGTTCCATTCTTCCTCTGCGCGCAACTCGAAAACACCTCTCCCCTTCTTAAGAGCTAGGGACATACATTATTAAAAGCATATATACAATATAGACCCTTGAGCTGAGTTAACAGGTTTTAATTCCAAAGCCGTGCAAGCTCATGATAAATCGAGCAACAATGGTTAGGAAGGCCATCGATCTGAGCATGCAGACGGACCCAGTCAAGAGTGCTTCGTTTTATTACAGGCCTAAATACATAGAGAAAACCTGTCTAGGCCACTTCCCCCCACATTCCCCGTCTCCCAGTGTCGATCAGGTTCACGGCAAGGCACATTTTGCGAAATGTTGCTACCGATATGGCTGAGGGATTATATAATGTGTTGAGATGTCCACACTCACGATAACCGTTGTCGGCAGAACTGAAAAAAGCTTATAATAGCAAATGGATCCAAATTTCACATGTTGACATTGATTTGATTTGCTTACTACAGTCCAAAGTTTGTCTGTTGATAGCTACGGACCGGGATGCGATCCAATCACTTTGGAGCGGGCTACTAAACAGCTATTTCATTTCTTCTTTCTCAAGGAAGTATTGCGTTCCGTCCATAAATTCGATACTGACATTTTGCCAGAAATACACGTTTTAATACTCCCTGGATCCACAAAAAGCATTTTTAGAAAAAAGGTCCATGTGTGTCTGTGAACAGCATAACTGGAAAACGAAAGCATTTAACTCGGTTAAATACCAAACTTGGCATCTTACAAGACACGAAGATTTTAAAGAAACACACCACCGAAAAGTAACCTTTACATGGAAAACGTTTCGAAAACTTTGATTTTCTCAAAAATGTCCCTGGCGATTTTGATTAAAAATACAATATATTCAGAATATTCGCATGACAAATAAACCGTATATCTTGAATGTTCTGGAAATTGCCTGTGAAGTGCTCTTCAATCTGAATGAATTTTAATAAATTGTAAACCGTAAGAGATTACTATACAAAAAGTAGATCTCGCTAAATGCACAATTTATGTCAAATAATTTTTGTGATATTATTTATATCCGAGATATTCTATATTATTGGTTTGAATTGTAAAATACTTTATACCTTTTCAACTGCAAATACGCTATTTTTTCCCGTGGTCGTGCAAAGAGAACAGAATTTCAAAGCCAACACATAGCGATCCAAAAGATTTGACTATCGCTTAAGCCTACTGTTCCCTTATTCCCCTTGCACCTACAAGGAAATATATAATAAAACCATTTCTGCAAATCTTTATCTGGTTTGGATTAGCATGGAGTGCACAGAATAATAAGCTTTTGTAAGAATAGTGTATTGAAGAACGGGCAGAGAAACACATGTGAATGTAGCAAATCAAAACATCTTTAACGGCATTTCAAGTGTTTGGCTTTTCGATGCAGTTTTAGGAAGCTGTAATTATTGGCATCAGTAAATCAATTATAGTTTTCTGCCTAAAGTTAACTTCTTCACGAATAATCTACATCCTCCTGGCTTCTATCTTTTACGTTTTCCTCTTTGTCTCTACATATGGACAATGTTTTTCTTAATTGTTTCTGTCATTTCGTACCTCCTGCCGCATTCTTTTTCCAATTAGCTCTCCTTCCAGCGTATCTATTTGCAAGCAGTTGATTCTTATCCACCTACCAACCAATTTGCTTTCTTCTTCTTGATCAGTTTCAGAACTTGCTTCATTCCCTGATTCTGAAACATCAGGATTACTCGCTTTGTCTATCCATTTCAATGGTTCCACTCTTCTTCATATCCGCATTGCAAACACTCCCATCCGTTTTTTTACTTTCTCTACTACGTATAGTAAGTAGAAGTATTGCATTCAACCCAAAAAATCGATACCGAGATTTCACCGGAAATACATGTTTTGAGACCCCTGAATCCAAAAAAAAAATATTTTTGGAAACATGTCCGTGTGTGTGTTTGTGTGTCTGTCTGTGAACAACATAACTCAGAAACGAACAGTCAGATAAACACCAAACTTGGTATTTAGGTTCAGTATCTTCCAGAGATGTGACACGAAGGTTTTCAAGAAAATCCCCCACCCCAGATTACCCTTTATATGGATCATTTTTCGAAAATGTTAATTTTCCAAAAATGGCTGTAACAATTTTGAAAAAATATCATATATTTAAGATACTTTCATGATAAATAAAATGTATATCTCGGATTTTCTGGGAATGTCTCCAAAAATATTCTTCATTGAGAACGACTTTTGCATAACTGGTAAACCATAAGAGGTACACAAAATTTTACTACACAAAAAATGTAGATCGCATTATAATACAAAATTTATGTCATATAAATTTTGTTGTTGTTGAGTAGACCATTTTCGAGATATTGCTTGTTATTCCCTTAAATTTTCCAATACTTATGCTTTTTCTCAATTGGGAATTCGTTATTCATTTTTTTGTCCTGGTAATACAAAGAGAATGGAATACTCTACATAGCAACCAGCTCTTAAAATATTTGACTATCACTTAAAACCTAGCAATTCCCTTTGCATCTACAAGAAAATTAGCAATAAGATTAACATCTCGATTAACATGAAGCATATGGAGAATAAGTGTTTGTAAAAATAGTTTGTACAAGAGTAGAGAAAATCATGTGAGTATAGCACATCAAATTTTTCTGAAATTGTTGTAAGGTCCAACTTTACAGTGCCATACTCCACACAAACCACTCCGCCAATCACTTCATTAGCTTTTACGCCCAATGTTCCACAATGGTTGCTTTTATTCTTCTGTTTCTTGTTTACCTTTCCATTGTTATCCTGTTTGACTTCTTCACAGCAGTTCATGCCTCTTATGCATGTCCCACATATCTAAAGCTGTCCAGTCGCTCAAATATCCAATTTCTAAGAGTATATTCTTTGATTTACTCCGTTCTCTTTTTGGATTTATCTTCATACCATGTTCCTCATTGTTGCCATTTATCTTCATTATGATAACTTAGAATAATAATTATTCTCTCCTCCGCTAGCAGTGCCATATCAGCAGAAAATTTTATGAGTGTTTTTCTTTCTTCTCCTTCTGGAAGCAATTCTTCAACAAACTCTCCAAATATCTACTGAACCGGGTGAGTGATATGGAACGTCTCTATTCAACGTCTATCCCTCAATCACTTTCTTTTGATGTTTCCTCACTGCGTTTGTGAAAATTGCAACACCAAGACAGAATTTCCCGAATAACTCTAAACTTGGTGGGAGTGCAGAAGAGTGTGCAAGCAATAAGTGATTAGGTTTGCAGAGAGATGGGGTACACGTAGGCCGAGCAGAGCCCTATCGTGTCGGTCCGACAAGGTCAGTGTTACGTCCAGTGTAGTCAGTGCAGAGCTGTCAAACAAGGTCGAAACAATGAAGTGAGTGCCAGTATGCTTCGTCGACATCAAAAGGAACCATATCGGGATGTGAATGAGTTCGAACGGAGCAGAATAATCGGTCTCCAGGAAGCGGGTTTGTCATACCGTGACATTTCGGCTCGTGCAGGGTATGCTGCTACGACAATGATGCGTGGGTGGAAGCAGTGGACAGATGAAGGTCGTACGCAGCGAAGAGCGGGTACTGGACCACGGAAGAAGACCACAGCACGGGATGACCGTCATCTTGTCCGCATGGCCATAAAGGATCGTACAGCTTCATCCACAGTGTTGGCTCGACGCTGGAGCACTGCAACAGGTGTGAACTTGTCTGCATCAACGGTTCGTCGCCATCTGCTGAAGGTTGGATTGGTTTCATGCATGCTATTCCGTCGGCTTCCATTGTCCAGAAACCACAAGCTCCTCCGACTGCAACGGGCACGTGAACACCGTCACTGGGGTGCTGAGTGACAAAATGCAGTCTTTTCGGACGAGTCCCGTTTCAACGTGTCCTACGGTGATGGTCGCATGCGTGTCCGGTGGTACCGTGGTGAGCGCAACCTGGAGGGCTGCATTGTTCAGTGTCATAGCAAACAAACACCAGGTGTGACGATTTGGGGTGCCATTGTTTACAACCGATCTCGCCTTCTACGAATAGAGGGCACTTTGAACAGCAACCGGTACCTAATGGTGGTTGTAGAGCCTGAGGTACTCCCCCTGCTTCAGGTATCTCCACAGACCACATTTCAACAGGACAATGCCCGGCCACATATTGCGAGGAATGTACAAGCCTTCTTCGAAGAGCGACGGGTACCATTGCTTCCCTGGCCTGCAGTTCGCCTGACATGTCGCCAATCGAACATGTCTGGGATATGGTTGGTCGGCACCTGGTGCGTCACGTTCTCCAGTAACCAGTGTCACGGATTTGTGAGCTCGAATACAAACTGCGTGGAGGGAAATCCCTCAGGAGCTTATTCAGAACCTTTTTGATTTAATGCCACGGCGTATAGCAGCTTTAATTGCAGCGCATGGAGGCCACACAAGATACTGAATATTAGGGCTCAAAGGTCATGTATAGATTTGAAAAGTTTATCATTTGTTACTTGTCATGTACCTAACCTGTGGTATTAAATTCATTGAATTCATGCGTTTCCTTCTTGGTGTTACTATTTTCACAAATGGGAGTGTATTATCCCGATTATACAGTTATTCCGATAACTGTATTTCATGTAGAGTTTATATATCTATGTGAATCCTATCTTTCTAGCCTACATGGGTTTTATACGGAATCACGACAAATTTATTCCAATCATCTCTTCACCATATGTAAATCATGTGTATCAAAGAATCCACAAGTGAGTGTTTCCATATGAGCTAAGAGGTAAAGCGTCATTAATCAAGAAGAAAGAAAGAAAGAATAATTATTTTTTTCTTAAATATAATCGTAGTGTCAGGCTTATAAGAACTGGTTCCCTAGACAATTTTACATGTGTTCTTGGTTTCTCATGCATTCAGGAATTTATATTGACTGCTGAAGATTCATATTTAGTAAAAACAAGGATTATCTATATAGGATGTTCTTTCCATACATTTTGAAAATGTTATATATTAGCTTTAGCAGTAGGCACATTAATTTCGCTATTATAATTAAGAGTTACCTGCCGATTCTAACAAAATATACTTTTTAGTGCATTTAATGTGTTAAATTTTTTACATTAAAAAAGTTAAATAGAATAAGAGAAAATATCTTTACTTTACTAACTACGAATTTACAGTAAGTCCCAATTTCACAGGAAATACATATTTTGAAGCCTCGAAACCCCCCCCAAAAATTAGAAAAGATCCCGTGTCTGTGTGTGTGTGTATTTTTGAAGAGCATAACTCAAGAATGAAAAGTCCTATAAATACCAAACCTGGTTTTTAAATTCAGTATCCTACAAAGATGTGATTCGTAGATTTTCAACAAAATCCTCCAAAGCCAAACTACCCTCTACATTGAAATTTCTTTGATATTGTTTTACTTTTTCAAAAATGACTAACGATTTTGTTTAAAATACCATATTTAAAAGAGGTAATTCAAAAAGAATGCTGCAAAAGCAAGCTTATTTATTTTTTAGTGAAGTGGCATAAGAAAACAAAAGTGACATGAAATTATGCAAGACGTTTATTAGTTCGCTTGTCTAAGTCTGTAACTTCGTAAAAGTCGCCAGTGGTGCTAGGGTTTTCTTTATTTAGTTGCTAGAGAAAATGGTGACCACGAAGACAGAATGTGCCTACCTGCCTGGACATCTAACAGGATGGCTAATGCCTCAGCAGAGGAAGAGCTTCCTAATACAATCTTTCAACGGGATGGTGCTCCCTCCCATTTCCACCATCACTTACTCGAGCACCTGAATGTCACCTGACCAGGACGTTGGATTGGCTG
Organism: Deroplatys truncata; assembly: GCA_030765065.1. Classification (NCBI taxonomy): domain Eukaryota; kingdom Metazoa; phylum Arthropoda; class Insecta; order Mantodea; family Mantidae; genus Deroplatys; species Deroplatys truncata. The sequence continues at coordinate 237,086,856 of CM060978.1, read as the reverse complement.
CACCGGGAACCAGCATTTGGCATTGCTGACTTGGCTTCCGCTCTAACAGTGTGAAACTTCGTTCGTAAAGGCTCCATAGTGGATGATCTGAAGCAACGCATTTCTGATGCTGTGGAGCTGGTAACCACCGACATGTTGGAAATCGTCTGACAAGAAATGGTGTACCATTTAGACATTTGCTAGTGCTCATATCCAACACAAGTAATCTCTATGCGAAACTAAGTTCTATCATTTCATACCAATTTTGTTTCTGCATATCATTTCAGTGAAAAATAAATAAGCTTTGCTTTTGCACCATCATTTTTGAGTTACGCATTATTTACACGATGAATAAACTACAATAGGTTTGTTCCAGCACACGGTTCTGAACGGGTTCGGAACTAATCCCAACACATGCTAATGCACATGCGCCAGTCCGGTACGCTCACAGAACTAATTCGGAACTTTGTGTGGTTGGAACACTACTTGAACCGTTCGCGTTCTGTCACGCCCTTCTTCGTTGCACGGTCAATCAGAAGACGATCAAATATTTACGTTTACAGCGTTGATGAATGAAATCAAACTCCGCCGATGTACATCGTAAGCGTTTCTTTCATACGGATTCCAGTCCTAATATTCGAGCAAAAATAAATCGCGTTCGTTTATCGGCTTAAAGCCATTGATACTGAGTTATTGCGAATAACAATTGTAATTTATAGATATTGTATTTAAACCAGAACCCGGAAAAAGTAATTTAACACAATTCCAATTTAACATTAGGTTTCCTGCTACAGAAGCTTCTAAACACAATGTTTAATTTAAAACTCCAATACTCTGAGACAATGACACCCCACATAAATTCTATTCCGAACGTAATTCAAATAATACAAAACTACATGGTACCAATGTATGCTTATGATCAGGGTTAGGATTTTTAGTTGCAAATTTCAGATGAAAAAAGGAAGGGAAAAGGTGCTCAAATAAGGTGAAAAAGGCACAATAAGGTGCTGGTTTATTTAAGGGGATGCACAACTGAAATTGCTATTTTCTAAACTATCTATTCAATTGGGCTGACATTTTTATTTCTTTATATATAATTGTTTTGTGAATTATAGCCCAGTCTTAATAATTCTCGGAACTGCGCGGTTGAGGTTATTGTCGTCTCTGCCTGCCCAGGCTTCGTCTCCACGTAAACAGATGACGTCTCTCACAGCAACAAACTCACATTCACGAACAGCAGGCTACTGATTCTGGTGGAATAGAATCACTCATTGTCAATTGCATTATTGCGGGCTACTTTATAGCAGTAAAGTGAGAGAAAGAGGTTTTCGTCGAACACACAATTATTTTCCATTGTTGCGGGTGTGCTTTCAATTCCCGCGCGGCGTTTACTGAAAGAGGTAGACTTACTATTCGCACGTACACAGCAAGCTGAGGAGACGTTAATTGAAAGTTAAAGAATAAATTGGAATGAAACTTAAAAGAAAAACAGGGGATTATGGGCATGGTTGGGGGGAAATGGTATAAAGGTGCCAAAAAGGGGTAAAGGTCCCAAAATAACGGAATAATGTTTAAATGGAAATAATCCTCTTCTTCGGAAGTCGATGCATCATTAAAAAGATCACTGTCACCTTCTAAATCACTCATTATTGTTATCTTTGAACGCTGTTTTGCTACCTGGCTTTGTTAGACGTTTGTTCTTTTCCTCAAGTATGTCGCCATACTACTCAACAGCGAGCAACTGCTTACCAAACACCTTTGCTATTCCGTATTGAGAAATAAACACGCATGGAGGAATAAATTACATATTAAACTTTATTTTCTACTGAATACAGAGAGTATGTCACTTTTTCTATACTCTCTGTCAGGTTTGTTCCAAGCGATTAGAATCGATTCTGAATTGACTGAGTATGCGCTGTAGACCATACAATTTGCGCATGTCTGGAATTTTCAGTTCCTACTCTTAGTCCCGAACCGATTTCACTCGATCCGAACTAGTTCCCAAATACGTTGGAACAGCAACCTGGAAATTCAGAATTGGTTCTGAACTGATTCTCTGTCGTGTTGGAACGCCACTTAGCTACTGCGCACACTCAGATAATTCGGAATCGATTCTGAATCGTGCTGGAACAAACCTAATAGGTTGGATTTTCTGGGAGTAGTCTTTAAACTCCCCCTCATTTGGAAGGAATTTTGTATAATGTAGCGTGTGAGTGTGTGTGTGTGCGCGTGCATTGTCACGTCGGACACATTATTGCTGTGTATAATGATATTGCTGAACTAATTATTTCGTTTGTGAGTTGAATTCTTGTCCGTCGCGACATATTTCCTTCCAATTTATACTCAAGTGGGGGTGAAGGCAAGTTGAGGGACGAGTCTCTTTGTCTGAGAGTGTGGCGTCACCGGTAGAGTCAGTTTAGTGTATATCTTTAGAGTGTGTGGATGTATGTAGCGTGCGTGGTCCGTGCAAGTGTGAGGCTCTTCCCCAACGTTTGTCTGTAACCTTTTGGAAATTATGTAACAGCACCAAGGTAACTTTACCATAAACCTGAGATAAATGTGAATTTATATGTATTATTTATAAATATCCCACGTCAGCTTTAGCTTTGTACATCAAGTTCTGGTATCTCTTGTTTGCCTCAGTAGCTACGACCCCCCAATGTTTATGCCGGGTAACTAAATTTAATATTTTAGCTGCAAACCTTTTGGCCTCACCCCGGTGTATAACAATAATGTTGTATATAACAAGTAAACCATTAGAAATAGTTTTAAAAAACGTAATACAGAAAACATTTGACCTCTTTAAAACTCACAATTTATTTCAAATACTTTTATATAACATTAGTCATATCTGAGATATCCATTATTATTGTTTGAATTTGTCAATACTTCGTCATTTTCTTAAAGTGTTGCTGCTATTCAATATTTTCTCGAAATGTCATAGGAAAGAGTATGAATTTCACTGCCAGCATATACCGACTAGCTTTATAATATCTGATTATGAATTCAGTTTTCTCTGTCCCCTTTGTACCTACTACGTAATGTGTAATTTAACTATTTCTGCAAAGGTTTATTTCGATTATCATGAAGTAGATAAGAAAAATAAGCTTTCTTAGAAACTAATAAAACTCTAATGAGCTCTAGAAACGAATAAAAATGCAACACAAGTTACATTCATATGACGAGAAACTCATATGAATGTAACATTCTTTTTAACATATATTAGTTGTGGGAGGCACTTACGTTGACATCCACATTTACACATTCCTGAACTTTCAGCGCGTTTAACAGATTATTGCTTAAGAATCTATCTTATGAAGTATTGCGCAAAAGACGTTCATCGTGCTAACACATTCCGTGGAGAGCGAAAACGACATCCTCGAAGGGTCTAAGACTTGCCAAAAGTTTCTTCAGTTTCTTCAGTTCCTTAAGAAAGCAAAATCTGTTTTATATTTGATTAGAGAGGTTGTAAGAGTCGTTTACTAAATCATACTACATTCTACCAATAAAAGGAGGAAAAGTTTAATTTCAAACATTTTATTTATGTTCATTTATATTTTGTCATTGTCACTTTCTTAATCCTTACCGAACGAGATGCTCTGCGGTAACTTGTGAGGCTCCAGTTCGGGGGGGTCCCTGGTCAATTCCCGGCGACAGCCCGTTCTGTCCATGGATTTTCGTGATTTCTCCGGGTCGATAGGCGAATGCTGGGGTGGTTCCTCTTTTACCACGGCTGTCCCTTATTTCCTATACCCATCATCTCCATCATCATCTGTTTCGGGATTGAAGGACCAGGAGACGTGTTCGGCGTGTTGCGGCTGGGCGGTGGAGACGATGTGATGGTTTTTCCCTGGCGTCGGTGGTCCATCTCTGGGTGCTCTTGGAGCAGGCTTACCGGGATGTTCAGGGGCTGGTGGGCGGGCTTGTGCGGCGTCGGATGTGTTCGAACTGGAAACGTTAGGTAACCTATCCATGCTTGCGCACGTCTGGTCGCCCTTCGGGTCTCTCAAATTATTTCTCCCTCCCAGGAGTCACACCAGAAGCAAAAAGGGCCTTTAGATAAAGATACGGTAAGATATATATACCCTTATAAGATTCAAAAGCTAGATGTATATTAAAACGACAACCAAGCATTATTTCTTGTAACCTTTGATATATGACAGTTGTATTAGTTGACAGTTGACATAGCGTATTGTATCTTTTTGCTCAAGGTAATTTAAACTGCGACAGGTGCTATATATTTTTCATCGGAAATGCAGGTTTTAATGTCCCCTGAATAAAAAAGCAATTTAAAAACTGCCCACGTGTCCTGTGTATGTCAGTATAATTCAAAAACAAACAGTTGAACGGATACCAAACTATGTATTTAAATCCATCATCTTTTAAAGACGATTTTCACGAAATAAGCCACTTCAAACTACCCTTTAGTGAAAATATATTCCTATGTTTTTAGCTTTTAAAGCAGCTCTATTTTGATTAATACAGCATTTTTTGGGATATTGATGAAAATGTGAGGCAGTATTTTAACACTTAAATGATTTCGGTCAAATTATATAATATAAAATATAATAACAGCCCACCTTAAAGCAATATTTGTATGTAATAATGTATATATAAGGTGTATATTACAGTCATTGTAAATGTTTATATTATTGTATACATGTTCAATAATGTTATGTGAATGTTATGTGAATATATTACGTAATTTAATAATGTAGGAGCTGTGAGAATAATAGGTTAAACTTGCTAACAATGAGGTAACCTTGAGGTGATAATGAATTTGAAAGTTTAACAATACTACTTGTAATTCTTGGAAGCAATAATGTAATTTTTGTGACAGTTAATAAAATAGCCAATCAACAACCAGAAAAAACTTTAGTTAAATGAAGGTATTCTATTGGACCAGGATTAGCCAGTCAGAGACTTGAAATACAGAAATTTACAAACTTAGGCGGTAGAAATCAAGTCACTTGCTTGTAGACAGTGCTCATAACTGAACGCGTTGTTTGTAGACAGTGTTCCTAACCGGACGCGAGGTGTGTCCTCGAGAAAACTAATACGTATTTTGTGTGAGACAAAAATAATTTACGTGTTAAAAAGTGCAAGTAATTAATAAAAAAATCTCACAGCTCTCTCTATATCACTAAAGTGTTATTTAAATCGTGTCAAGTACTAATAAAAGGAGTGAAGTAAAATTATAATCCGTGTAAGCCTACATTCTTGTCGCACCACAACCCTGAAAAGAGAAACATGTCTCTAACAATAATACTGACGCAGCCGAGGTAAACATAAATATATAATTTTTAAAGAAACAGTCAAATTACAAAGTTAACATTTTTTAAACATTTTTTTTGAGGGGGGGCAAAAGCCACCGAAAAGTACATTTTGGGGCGAAGGCTACCGGGTACTATACGTGCGGTTGCAACGAACTTCAAGTTCGGCTCCCATCAGTTGAAATATAATACAACTCCTTCAATACAGCCTACTTCAAATTGACGCCCAAAGCGTGGGGCAAATAACGTAGCAGCAACAAACCTTCTTCAAATATTGTATCTGTATGTATATCTTGAATGTGCTATAAATATCTGTAAAGACCTCTCCATTCTAATTGAATTGTATATAATATTGTATAATCGGAAGTCATTAGACAAAAATTTACTGCAGAAAATGTGTGAAGTTGATAGAAATACACAGTTGTTAAATATTTTCTTTTGCAGCCATGTTATATGTTTACATTTTTCCAAACACGTCATCTTAAGGAACTTTTGAAAGTCACGGTACTTCTTTTTCTCCTTTCCCTTGCAGGTGCTCATTTCTACGACTTGTAAATTTATTCCTCCATACTTTTGATATGAGCACTTGAATGCTACTTCCGCATGTTGTGTGTAACTAAGTACGCATTACGTACTTTGAAATCGTTTCTAGACAAAACTATATCGTAAACAGCGTAACATGATAGAAGAATCTCTTTCTATATGGATACTATAATATGTGAAGGATACATTTGGAGTGGAAATGGATAAAGTTATATAAGTGTTTTGTTAAGGTAGGTTTATCCTCTTGAGTCTATAAACTTCAATTAAACTCTTGGAATATAAACAAAAATAGCACCTATAAGTGAGTTTGAAAGGGAATCCAGGAATGCGAGATGTGTTGTTCCACTACATAATCGCCATGACATACAGTTTGCATAAACGAATTCGCTTTACCCATTCGCTTGGAGGGATATTCTACATGGTCCATTAATTGTGATCTGCTTAAATTAATGAAGGTTTATATATTTCAAGAAAATTGCTACTGTCACGAGTATTTGATTTATTTCCTCAGATTGCAAGCGATTGAAATCCTAAAAGCCTGATGCTTGAAGACGATACGCTACCTGTGACAATCAAAATTTTAAGTGGTAACAAAACATCAAATCAATGGCGTTATATCATAGGTTATGCGAAGGCTTTAAAATTCAGCCATTATTCATATTATTTCATTCACATTGCGAATTTTTTCAAATTTCAAAGCTTCAAAAGCAGAATCTAATTATAAAGTAATTTCAAAACGTCAGCGATGCTTTGTTAAAAACGGCGGCATAAAAATACAACAGTTTGATGTTATTTGCTTCATTTTCTGCTGGTCCAGTCAAATTTCGGAGTCCAGTACTAATTATCTTCAGCTTAAAAGGACACATTTGCATTTATTCCGTATTAAGAAACGGCTTATGTCGAAGATTCAACTGCAATACATAGAAATTAATATTTATTGTTTAATTCTAAGCACATCAAAGGCAATTTAATTACATTTCGTTAATGACTGTCGACATAATTGTCACATGAAGCTGCATTGTTGATATTAATGCTAGGCTGAGCTACTTGCGGTTACACCTGCTTCATATAAATTTCTTGTTTCACTGACAGCTGGAACAATTTGAAATCAGGTTGTTAACTTTGGAAACACACTGTTCAAATTAATAGATAAATTTTTCAAAGACCAGCCCACGCCAAAAGTTTTTTTTTAAATACATCAGCCTAACTTTACAAGCGTGTTGCTCGATAAATTAAGTTTAGACAAGAGAGATGTTTGGACCTGAGTTAATGTATTGTAATCTAAAATAAGAATTACCAACATTTGCTTCTGTCACCGTTTTCCATAAAGATAGGGAGCAATAAATGATTGCGTGGGATTATTAATTAGGCAGATTCCGCCTACATGCCCACATTCTAATTGTTCGTCGGTACAGCACGTGGAGACACCTTGCCAGTAGGTGCGACCACCACACCTAGATGTGTCGAGGTGATTATGGGTAACGGGGATTGATGATTTATGCGCCACAGCGTGCTGTTATTTGATTCTCTCTGCCAAAGACAGACAACTCCCCACCGAGACGAGGACATGGGCCCCTGGGGGCGCTACAAGGAAACATCCAGACGTGTACACCCTCGCCAGGGCCCACTTTCATTTTCTGTGGGCGTTCTGTCTGATATATGCACCGGGTGTAGATTCGCCAAGACCCACGTAAACAGCCAGGCTTTTGCACTCTTCAGCCCAAGATTTGAATTCAAGGTGTTATTATATGACACGAATCATCGCGTAACATTTTTCATATGGAAGTTCTACATGTGAAGCAAATATGATCAAGGATAAAACTGTCCTCCGCTTTTAAAGCATCCATTCTGGAGACAGAGTATTGCAAGATTTTCTTCTTATTAACCCCCTCCAATCTGTGGTGTAGATCCCGTTTTCTGCTCTGAGGTTAAATGTGCATTCTAAATAAAATGCACCTACGTCGTTCGCCCCAGCTTCTTTGTCAGTCGTACTCCGTGGACTAGTGGTACCGTGCTAGCCAAACCCGGCGGAGGGCGATGGATTTTTTCGGGCGTAAAAATCCTTAGCATGGCTTCCTTCGGAAGGGAAGTAAAGCCTGTGGTCCCGTGTCGTAGATTTACGGCACGTAAAAGAACCTCAAGCCTGATAAAGAGGCCTCTGAGCAAAATTTCCGGTCTTTCACGCCCAATATAGAATGGGACGCTAAGAACCACAGCAGTTAAAGAGCGTCCATAAATAAAACTGAAGATAGATAGATTTTTTGTCAGTGTCCAATCCCTGTTATTTCTTTCGGTTTATAAAACAGTGCTGAGTGTGAGAATATATGAAACCTTTCTTTGTTTCATCGCCCGTTTCACTTAAGCAGGATTGATAACAATGTAGCTCCCGCTGCGCGCGCTTCACTATTAGCACACAAGTAATTATTTTCATAGTTTGACTAGCGCTATAGTCAAGTACATCTGAACAGTTGTTTAATACTTATAAAGCGTTATAGGTTTAATTTGTGGCTACAAATGTTATTAGTGGTTTCTTTAATTTTAGTAATATCTCCACATATGTAGGTATAGATTAATACAAGAATATTTATGTGAGACTAGTGTATGAAAATAGGTCTCGTAGGGAATTTTCGGTTTACATCTGCTCCAAACAGAGAAACTATACGGAAATTGTCAGTGAATGTAGAACTACAAAATATACTCCCGGTACAAAATGGAAAGAAAGCTAGGGGTAAGCAGACATATGCTTACTAAGAAGAAGAGAAGCTTGTCATCCACATTGAGATAATCACACAAAAAAGCTGTAGAAGTGTGTCAGAATAAGAGTACTTATTCTATTACATTTTGAGATAGTCTTCTATATACCAGTTGTGTGCATTGAATCTTTACTTTCTCTACTACGTATAGTAAGTAGGGGAAGTATTGCATTCCACCCAAAAATTCGATACCGAGATTTCACCGGAAATACATGTTTTGGGACCTCCTGAATCCAAAAAAAACATTTTTGGAAACATGTCCGTGTGTGTGTCTGTGTGTGTGTGTCTGTGTGTGTGTGTCTGTGTGTGTGTCTGTGAACAGCATAACTCAAAAACGAACAATCGGATAAACACCAAACTTGGTATTAAGGTTCAGTATCTTCCAGAAATGCGACACGAAGGTTTTCAAGAAAATCCCCCCACCCCAGACTACCCTTTACATGGAACATTTTTCGAAAATTTTAATTTTCTCAAAAACGGCTCTAACGATTTTGATTAAAATATCATATGTTTAAGATATTGTCATGACAAATAAAATGTATATCTCGAATTTTCTGGGAATGTCTCCAAAAGTATTCTTCATTATGAACTACTTTTTCATAACTGGTAAACCATAAGAGATAGACAAAATTTTACTACACGAAAAATGTAGATCGCGTTAAAATACACAATTTATGTCATATACATTTATTTTGTTGAGTGAACCGTTTGCGAGATATTGCTTGTTATTTCCTTAAATTTTCCAATACTTATACTTTTTCTCAAATTCGTTATTCATTTTTTTATGTTCTGGACATGCAAAGAGAATGGAATGCGCCACATAGCAACCAGCGATAAAATATTTGACTATCGCTTAAAAGCTACCATATTCCCCTTGCATCTACAAGAAAATTACAAATAAGATTGACATCTCGATATCTCGATTAACATGAAGCATATGGAGAATAGGCGTTTGTAAAAATAGATTGTACAAGAGTAGAGAAAGTCATGTGAGTGTAACACATCAGATTTTTTTAAGTCAAGTTGCTTCAACTATTGTTTGAAGGCGTGTTGTTAAATGTCATTTATCCTACATGTTTGCAGTATTAGTCTGTTTGAACCATATTTTACAATCCAGTTAATCTGACATTATTGTACGTTTCTCAACTTAACAGTTTAACAGTTTTAAAGATCGTTAAATTTTGTTAATTCTTGTTATTAAGTTTTAAAATTTAAATTTATAATAAATAGGAGTTAAATTCAATGTATTTTCTTCTGTAGTACCTGTGAAGACTCCTTGTCCAAACCCGGAACCCATCAGAAGGAATATATTTAGTTTAAGAAAAGGGTCTAAACAGCGCGGCAAGCACTTCCAATATTTCCATATTCCTTCTCTAGCTCATTCTCTGTTTAAAAAAGTCCCTTATACTTTACTCCTGTAGTACTATCCACTATTTATATGAGTTCTATGTTTGTCTTGTTTACCTATTTTGCCAAACAGACAATTAAGACACTACTAGAAAGTGTTCCATAGATAATTCAGCTCCTTGACATAATTTTATAAATTCTGCTATTTTGTCATTAACTGTTATAAAATCGATCAATGATCATGTAATCCTAGCTGCCCACGTATTTGTATATGATGTTCTTTTTGAAGAAGATTTTGTGAGCTTTATTCCATCAAACGTTGAAAAACTTTCTCAAGGCTGATGCATATTTATTACTGATTTCTTCTCCATATATGCAACAAACGTTTGAGACAGGTGACTTTCCCATTCTTGCATTCAAGTCCCCTACAATCTTATGTAGTCTGTTTTATTATATTTAGCAATATGTTTGTGCAGGGTATTACAAAATTGATCATGTTCGTCTTTCCTCCTTCTGGAACTAAGTTCCTATTACTGTTAGTTTGTATGGTTCTATTTTAAATCTTACTACTGCAGTTCTCTCATTTTCAAATTCATAACTTACAATTCTCTTTTTCCACCTTTGGTCTACCATACGGCACTCCTTTAGCTTGTCTTTCTTTTTCTTCCACTCCTGAGTAGATCATTACAGTCTTCAATCCTTTTAGTACCTTTCAACTTATTACTTTCTCTACTACGTATAGTAAGTAGGGGAAGTATTGTATTCCACCCAAAAATTCGATACCGAGATTTCATTGGAAATACATGTTTGAGACCCCCTGAATCCAAAAAAAGCATTTTTGGAAACATGTCCGTGTGTGTGTCTGTGTGTCTCTCTGTGTGTCTGTCTATGAACAGCATAACTCAGAAACGAACAGTCGGATAAACACCAAACTTGCTATTTAGGTTCAGTATCTTCCAGAGATGCGACACGAAGGTTTTCAAGAAAATCCCCCCACCCCAGATTACCCTTTACATGGAAGATTTTTCGAAAATTTTAATTTTCTCAAAAATGGCTCTAACGATTTTGATTAAAATACCATATGTTTACGATATTTTCATGACAAATAAAATGTATATCTTGAATTTTCTGGGAATGTCTCCAAAAGCATTCTTCATTGTGAATGACTTTTGCATAACTGGTAAACCATAAGAAATAGACAAAATGTTACTACACAAAAAATGTAGATCGCGTTAAAATACACAATTTATATTATATATATTTTTTGTTGTTGAGTGAACCATTTTCGAGATATTGATTGTTATGCTTAAAGGCTACTGTATTTCCAAATTGCCCTTGTAAGTATATATTCCCCTTACATCTACAAGAGAATTTGCAATAAGATAGACTCTGCAAATGTTTATCTCGATTAACATGAACTAGATGGAGAATAAGCGTTTGTAAAAATAGTTTGTACAAGAGTAGAGAAAGTCATGTGAGTGTAACACATCAGATTTTTTTATAGTTTACGTGGTCACAATTACATTTATACCTCTTTGTTTTAATTCCTTTGTAGTTCCTGTTCTTTATTTTGTATTCCCCTAACGTTGCAACCACCGATACGTCGCACATAATTTTTACTTAGCCTAGGTCGTTTTCCGGATGAACCATCCGGCCGATTACTCTGAGACATTTGAGAAATGCTGTTTTCTTTGGCGGGTTTCCAGCCTCAGTGCACGACCCCCAACTGGAGGTCCAAACCATTGCCTCATTCGCCGATTTTCAGGATTCCTGAGAAGCCTTCATGGTTACCGTAGCGAAGTCCCTATCAAACCATCCCATATTCTTTTATGTCCATGCCCGGGACGAGCATCAGTGAGGTTGGATGTTGGCTGGCTACCTTTGGCTCATTAATACGAGGAAGTACGGAGAAAACAAAATGGCATACCTACTATGAATCAAAAGGTGATAAAAGCGAAAAGTGGATTATCTGTATCCATATTTTGGAGCTTATATTCTTTTAAAACAGTTTCGAAAACTAACTTTTCCATTTTTTTACTGAAACATGAAGAAAAAACAAATTACATGTTTTAAAGATGTTTCTCTTATTATTTATACTTGTTTGTTGTTCAGAAGATGTTTAGGTTCAATAAAGAGGATCTCATACTCATTCCGCAGAGTACCATAGGAACACTATTGCTACAGAGCTCCCTAATATCTGAGGCTCCCAACAGGAGAGGTAAGAGCTGTCTGATATACATGGAGTGTTGTGAAGGGAGAGACATCCAAAGTTGAAATAATTGTTTTCTCAAGGAATGGTCTAAGAATTGAGCATTTAAGTTATGAAATAGAGGTGAAGAGCAGAACTTTGCGAAAAATCATTTAAAATACATGCCTACCGAGATAGATCCACGCACTATTCCAGATTTTATGCCGAAAAGACAAGGGTTTTAGAAGCTTGGAGAGTTCTGAAGGGACGCAAATCTTTAGCTGCGAGGAACACGATTACTGAGGACTAAGTTTCCTACTTTCTCTAGTGATTACCTATAGTAAGTATAGCATTGCATTCAATTAGAAAAATTGGTTAAATAGATTTCACTAGAAAGCAGATTTTCAGATCCACTGAATAAAAAATCATTTTGATATAAAGGGACATGTATGCACGTATGTCCATGTGTATCGTCTGTGAACACATAACTCAAAAACGAAAACTTAGTTAAATACTAAACTGGTAAACAAGTTTACCAAGAATGCGGCACGAAAATTTTCAAAAGCATCCCTCCACCCCAAATTCCTATTTGCATGTAAAAATGTTACTTACTTTTGATCTTCTTAAGCATGGCTCTAAGGGTTTTGATCAAAATACGTACGTTTAATATATTTTGATGACAAATAAAGCGTGTATTTTAAAATTTCTGGGAATAGCCTGTGAAGGTCAGTTCATTCTGAATGACTGTATAATTCGTAAACACACTACTCAATAAATGTAGATCTCTTTAAACCAACACACGTTATGTCAAATATATTTTTCTGGGGTTAAACATTTGCGATAAAATCTTTATTGTTGGTTTGAACTTCAAAAACTTGAACCCTTTTCATATAGAAGTTACTGTTCTTTTCTCTTGTGGTCATGCAAAGACCATGGAATTTCAAAGTCGTCACATAGCGCTCGTCGTTTAAAAGTCTGACTATCGCTTTAACCTTCTGTATCTTTATACCTATAACAAGTACATAAATTTGTAATGAACGTTCATCCCGATTCTTCTATATATCGAAGGAAATTGAAGAATAAGTTTTTGAAGGAATGCTTTATAGAAGAGAGAAAGTCATGTGAATGCAACTTATCCGATTTTTACATCCGATATGTATTGCCAGTCCGTTAGGGTCACCCATGGCCTTCCCCAGAACGCTGAAAATGTTTGTTTTCTTTCCAAAACAGTAACACTATACCAGTTCATTTCACCCCATAGCCAATTCCAATTTACCTATGCTGCTGCTGATTATGGATTCTCTTCTTTCTTTATGTTTTTACTTTACAATTCTATTCTGCAGCACCATTCCGCAGCCGACGAGTAGTACTTCAGCAATACAGTCGACGAATGTACCTCCTGCAGATACCCTTGTACCACTTTGCATTACGTTAACAGTAATAGCCTTCTTTAACATGATCGAAATGTGTTTCCTGGAAGTGTTCTTCCCATAATTTACTGCTTCTCCATTTCTAAGAATAAATTTGATACGTACTGAACAAGAATACCCTAGAGCGTGATATCTAGCAGGCCTTCTGCTGGAAAATATGTAGGAACCATTGACAAATGGTACCATTAATAGCACTAATAAGCACATGTTTTATTTCCGGGAGTATTCACCCCGCAAAGGCATGATAATACGCTAACAATATAATGAAAGCACTTGATAATTTCTAGACTTCAAATTATCTGTCTGCATTCAGCTATACATACTCAATTACAAGCAAGCAAATTAAAGCACTAAAATTATTGCTTTCTGATACAACGCTTTAGTTAGCACAAATACGAATGTAATAATTCAGCATAAAATGTTCTTAAATTCCCTCCTAATCATCGCGTAGGTAAGCCAAGCTTCAAATTTAGATAAGTATTAGAAACAATGAACAAAGCTTCTCTAGACCGAAATGAGAATTTAAATGTCCACTACTACACGACGCAATTGCTCTGAACAAACACGCTAGTCATGCTGGCTTCCCTGTCTATCTACCAGCAAATTTTCCATGCAGGGAGATTCTGGCTGGCGGAGGAGGCGACTGCAGTCACCTCAGGTGTTCGGCGGAATATCTATCGGCGTACTCTCCAGCAGGGTATCCTCACCTCTCGCAGAGTGCTGTGAGGAAGCTTCGTTGTTGATTGTATTCTGGAACATTGCATGTTCTATGCGCCATCTTATAATGTGTGGAGTAGAAAATGCTACAATACTCCTCCCCCTGCAGGTGAAGCTGCGACCTCTCGCAGCGCCACGCCATCATAGTGCGCAAACACAGGAAACATAACAGCTGCTGTCGACTTGCAAAATTGACATCTCCTCCAGCTTAGGACCCCTTCTCACGTGGTGACATGAAAATCAGAGCACAGCGTAAGTGACCCAAAATAGTGAGCATAAAGAAAATCATAAATGTGTAGGAGGAAGCTGAAGCATAAAAGTTACAGCATAAAGTGAAAATTAAAAATCTAAGTGTGATTAACAATTTTTGTTTCTTTCTTTGTGGGTGCCTTTTTATGAGCGTAAACGCCAATATATGTTTATGTGTGTATATTTAGAATTAGATGAGAGGGTCCTTAAAATTGCTACAAATAACTTAAGTGAGCCTACTTGCTATAATTGTATAACACTAAATAGCTCTAAAAATATGAAATTATACAAAAAGTAAAATGAATAGCGTAAAGTGAAACAGAAATGAAAGTAGATAAAATTATGAGATGGGCAGGTAGGCTATAGAGGAGGAAAGCAAGAAATTCGCCCCATGGTAGACTGTGAGAGAATGAACGCTACTAGTCGAGCATGGAACAAGACAAGAAAATTTGTTAGTTTGCTTCCTCATCGGGAGAAGGCGAGCCAAGTAATTAAAAAAGAATTAGGTATATGTTTAAGTTGTGATGCATGTGCGGTTATAAATCGACCCGTAATACAATTCTGTATCTTAAACGAAACATCATTATCTACTCGGACAATCCTGAACGGTCCTATATATCATTGTGCCAACTTCTGATGGAGGTTTACGGGATTTGTTATAACGTGCCTCGCGGCGTTGGTGGCCACTCAGTAGGTTGCTTAAAGCCACCATCCAACGTTCACGGTCCACTTAAAGATTATATGTGTTTGAAAACAATTGGTAAAAGTTCCACTGATTTGATATTGGACAAACTGGTTGAAAACGATATATCAAGGAAAAAGGTTCTCTTGATCAGCCTCGTGTACTGTGGTATTTAAAGCGAATTAAAACTCCGAACATAAAGTACCCCACTGCGAATGATAAGTGGAATGAAATGCAATAAGAATACTGTTTAAATTGCGGTTAACCCACTCCGACAATGAAGGGCGCGGATAATAGTTCGACGTACGGATGACTTTAATGCCTCATTCCAAATGAGGATGTATGAAAGTCATGTGCCTTAAAATTCGAAGCATTACCCAATACCAAAACTTACGGATTGCTACACGAAGCAAAAACCCCCGACAAGACTAAAATAGTGGTAAAAGCCGTCGCTACTTGCATTGAGCATAACCACGTGAATTTAGAAAATGC
The DNA here is from genome assembly GCA_030765065.1 of Deroplatys truncata. Classification (NCBI taxonomy): domain Eukaryota; kingdom Metazoa; phylum Arthropoda; class Insecta; order Mantodea; family Mantidae; genus Deroplatys; species Deroplatys truncata. The sequence goes on along the minus strand of CM060978.1, from coordinate 237,071,203 downwards.
GTCAGCTAAAACCAAAATATAGGTATTGTCTTTAGAAGACCGTATAATGGGTCCACAAAGTCTAAGAAAACCCGCTCGATAGGATAATGCGGCAGTTTAGTGTTTAACAATCCAATGCGTTTGTTCTGAGCGGGCTTAGAATGAAAACACACGGAACATTTCTTAAGGAATTCTGTAATATCCCTATACACAGGATGCCATACAAAATAGTGTCGAATCTTGTTCTCTGTTTTAAATATCCCTAAATTTGCTCCGTACGGGGAAGTATGAAAGTATTGAAGCGCTACTAGTATTAAACTACATGGAAGAAGAATCTTCAAAATATTGGATTGCGCAAATTTTACATATAATAAATCATCTTTAAGCAGATATTCTTGTGGAATATTACCAAAATGGCATTACTACCAAACCGGACCTAACACTGAATAATTCTTGAGGCTTGAAATAGAGGTAAACACCGATGAAAAATAACATGAAGAATTGGAAACCACAAAACTGGTGCAGAAAAATAGGACTCCACGTTAGGAGTTTCCTGAAACATAAGCGAAACGGCGTCTGTCATCACATTTTCCACACTACGAATATGTTTAACAGTAAACTTAAAGACAACAATTTTGATCGACTATCGCAACAAGCTTCCCTGTTTCACGAACACGTGAAAGTACCTATGTCAAAGCTTTATGGTCACATTCCATGTGAAAAGTTCCATGCTCCAAAAATATGCGAAACTTATCACACACCGTAACTGCAAGTGCTTTCAATTCATATACTGAGTAATTACGTGCCGTCTTAGAAAACCAATAGGAACATGTAATAAATGGCTCTCATAGCCCCTTCAGGTCACTGTAATAAGTCTGGTAAAACTACACACCGTGAGGCATCAGTTTGGACTACAAATTGTTCGTTAAAGTTTTGCATTAGCAAAAACTGGGATTCACAATTGTTGGTTTGATGTCTCAAAAGCTTGTTTATGTACAGGTGTCCACAGAATTTTATTCCTTTGCGCCAAAGAGCGTTTAAGAGTTCAGCTATCGCCACAAAATTGGGTATAAATTTAGAAGACAAAATTGCCATTCCCAAGAAGAACGCTAAGCGGTTTAACCAATGTAGCTACCGGAAAACATCTAACTGCTAGCGTTCGATCAGAATCAACGGAAACGCCCTATGGAGAAACAATATACCTGAAAAAGAAATCTGATTCACTGCAAATTTAAACTTAGATGGGATAACTCTCAAGTCTGTTGCACGCAAACATTGAAAAACTAGTTTAAAATAGTACATATGTGTTTTCAATTCCAGCGAATAAATCACCAAATCATGTAAATAATTAAAGACATTTTTAAACTTATATTGATGAAGAACTTTATCTAAATATCAAGAAAAAGTATTTGAGCACCAGTAAACATTCCGAAAGGAACGCATTTGAATTGATACAAATTCCATGGAGTGGAAAAGGCAATTAATGGTGTAGAATTCATAGGGAGCGGAATTTGGTAATAAGCTTCATTGAGATCTAGAGTAGTGAAAACACGTGCCTCGCGAAAACAATGCGCTGACGTATTTAGCACTGACAGTGGCATAGCATCTACTAGAATATTTTGATTTAATTTACGATAGTCCACTGCCAATGTGGCATCTCCATTTGGTTTAGGTATCAAAAACAAGCACTTAAATATGATCTCTGTAAAGGTTCTATAATATCCTGGCGTAAAAGTTTCTCAGGAATCATTCATAGATGTCAACTTTCGGTGGCTACTACGGTAAGGTAGCAACCAACTGGGTATCCATCAATAATTGAATAGTATATTCTAAATTCTTTACGGTACCAAGTGTTTCGGTAATAACGTCGGGAAACTGCTGAGCAAGTTAGATAATATGAGAACTAAATTAGTTAGACAAATACAATAATTGAAGATTTGGAAATGCATTTACCAAAGAAGCGAGTGATGGCCTCGGTGGTATAACTGATTCCTGACGAAAGTGCAGTACGCTATAACGGTGCAAAGGGAAATGTCACTGTAAAGTTTTAAAATTTTAAAATTAATCGTGACTTAGGCAGGAAGGGACAACGTAATATCAAAGTAACCAGAAGATATGAAAATGTACATCCCACGAAACATACTGGATCATAATACGAATTTTTGTGGTACACAATATATCCAAACATTGACCCTAAAATTTTGACTTCCTTAACTGTTGTTGATCGCAGAAAATGAGCGATATGTTTAAAAAGGGTACCAGAAATTTTCAGATGAATAAAGCTCAACGAAGTTCCCGAATCAATTAACGCTTGGTCTTATGTACACAGGATACCTCAATACTAGGCAAAGACCAACATGAATTCCGTAAATTAGTGCTACTGAATGTTGCGACTGCCCATCTAATGCTAGTCTATTTGGAAACAAAGCTGCTGTGGATGTCCCTTTTTACGACAAAATCTATACTCCCGAGATATCGAAATCGCATTAGTAGTATGTAACGAGTGTATCATAGCATTAACTTGACTTTTAATTAACATTCCCAGTCCGATGTTGTATATTTGTTTCTTCTGGCCCAATAATGTCCTCCAAGGAAACAGTTAAAGATTGAATGGAATTAACAATGGAATAAAAATCTGCATACGATTATAAAAACATTGCAAAGGCACATTTTAAACGTGTTGTAGTATTCAACCCGGATACTATCAGCTTACAAACTTCCAGTTCAGAATCTCAAAATTGTCAGTGCACAATTTTAACCCTTTCCATAAAAGAAAGAAAATCCTCCGATTCTTTCCGCGGCGCATAATGATATTGTTTCACAAAATATATGCGAACCCTAAGTGGAAAGAATAAAAATCTAAGATATGCGCATGGAATTGCCTAAGTGACTTCGCTTGTGTTTGTGCTGCGGTGACTTCAAGTAATTTGCCTTCCAATTTATTTAATAATAATGTATATAGGTCCGACCCTATTATTAAAAAGCGTTCACATGCATCTGAGAACTGAAGACAAAGTTGTAAAAATTTCGATCCCTGTTGTGGCCCATTAACCGTAAAATGTGCTGTCTTTATGTCTTTATACCGAATGGTTACCCTGTAATGACTTAAAGGTCAAGGCCGGCAGCTGAGGTGTTACGGGCTCCGATACTAATGGAGAATCTATTTGCGAATCTTTGCCCAATTGTACCGTCTCTGTATATGGTAAAACTGACGCAACTCCTGAACTGTAAGTAAGTGACGAGAGAAATTCAGTATATTGGTTCAATAACTCTTTATCGTCGATAACATATTTAGTTGATTGCAAAATTTGGATACGTTGTATATGGCAAGAAATACGGGCTGACGAAGGAATTCCCGGTTAGTCTGCCAGAAAGCTTTGAAATTCTTTTATTTGAAACCACGAACCTTGGAGAAAATCGTATATTTCTATTTGTGAAAATTAATTTACATCCACTTTCGCATGCCGTGCATCTATCAAAGAGTAACATTCTAGTTAAACTATTATACTTTTTAAATCTATAAGGCTCGAATTGTAACTGTAAGGCCATTATGAATATAGCAGCTAAATAATTCTTAAGGCACGCCTATCAATGTTACACACAAAGCAATAATATGCATAAAAGCATATACTGAACCAGAATACCCTAAAGGCGTAATACCTAACAGGCCTACATTGGAATATATGCAGAAATCGTTGATAAATTGTACCATTAATAAAACTAATCAGCAGATGTTTTATTTCCGGAAGCATTCACTCCGCAAAGAGTAGATAATACATTAACAGCATCATGAAAGTACTTGAGCATTTCTTGACTGTAACTTGTCTGTCTGCATTCGACTATACACAATCAATTACATACAAGCATATTAACACATTAAAACGATTGCTTTCTGATGCAACGCTTTAGTCAGCACAAACACAACTGTAATAATTCAGCCTAAAGTGTTTTAACTTCCTTTTAATCATCATGTAGGTATGCCAAACTTCAACTTTATAAAATATTACAAATAATATGCAAAGTTTCTTTAGACCGAAAGGTGAATGTAAATATGCATCACTACACGACGTATTGCTCTGAACAAAACACACTAGTAGTGCTGGCTGTCTCTATCTGCCAGCGAATTTTCCATGCAGAGAGGTCCTGGCTGACGGAGAAGCTGGAACAGTAGTTGCCTCAGGTGATCGGCGCACTCTCCAGCAGCTTTCCGCAGTTCTCGAACAGTGTTTTTAGGAAACTTTGTTGTTTATTGCCTTCTCGAACATTGCATGTTCCATGTGCCGTCTTATAATGCGGGGAGTCGAAAATGGTACACGCTAACAGGTTTCTTGTTATTGGTTACGATTAAATGGAGAAGGAGAGCTACTCACCGGATGCATCTTTTACTCAGGTGCTGTAAAATAATTTAGCCTGTGCTGATTTATCTGGATGTATTCTTATTGTACGGCCAGTCACTGAGAATAGTATGCCTTGTAGTCTATGTTGGTAACTCCGGCACAAAAAGTTTTTTTATCTGGTTGTCGCTTTGCCCTGGGTGGGTTGGTGCCTGCCAGCCTGGCGGCCGGTGTGTCTTGGAGAGAGAGTCTTGGGCTTCGTGAAAGAGAGACGGTTGAGTTACGGCTGCTCTCGGGTGGCAGTTGGGAGAGCACGTGCCGGAGTGGAAAGGCATTTAAATTTTGTTTGCCTGCCAGTACCTTTTGAAAGTCTATAACATGCTTTAACAATTATTAGCGAATGTGCTGGTTTATATCATCCTAAATTCTTTGCCTAATTGCGTCTCATTTCCGTGCGTTTTCCGACGGAGTTTTCTACTTTGCTACACAAAGGTAAGGTTTGTTTTCAGCTCATGCATTCTAGTTTCAGGGTAATGGGGATGTGGAAGCCATATTTAAAGTCATGATATTTGCAGCAATTATTCCAAGTGACTGGCCCTCTTATTTTGTTGTTTTAAAGTATTTCTTTGTGCTTGTAAATTTACACGACATTCGTGTACAGTTAAATTGGCCACGTGTTATTGAGCAGTTCCTTTGTCATTACATTAGTAGCAAATTATGCTAAGTGACTAGCTCACACATTTAGCCGTTTTCAAGGTATGCAGTTAATTTGTAAATGTTCACTTTACTCTCTTAAGAATTGAATGCGCCATGTGCCGTGCAACTTCCATTTTACTTGTACGGGTCCTTTGTATTTAGGCATTATTGTTACAAATTGTAATTTCATAAAATGGGTTGCCTTTAAGCAAGATTATTGAAACTAATGCAGCTTGCTCACTGATTTACATTACATGAGAACCTTTGCTTTCACTTTGCCCTTTCATTACATGTGTTTAATTTTGTTTTTCTTTCAGCAATAGTTTATTTAATATTTTCTTGGCTGGTTATTTCTTTTTGGTCCAGAATATTATATCGTTTATTGTTCAAGGGTTCAGTTAACAGTTTTTGAGTATGATTTTTCATTGATGTTTGGTTTGTAATATTTCAGTAAATTTCAAAATTAAGCTTTAGTAAATGTGTAAACTTGTGTTTCGATTTATTGAGCAGTTTGTTATTCATTTAAATGGGGCATTTACAATGTGGCATTTTTCGGATTAAAATAAAGCCAGTTACAATTATGGTCTTGTTTCTTAATTAATTTATTTTTCGGTAGATATTTCCTGCCTCTAGGTTTTATTTCCTACCTTGTTTCTTTTACAGCTTAAGGTCTTTATTTCCCTACGGCACTCGTTAGGGCTTCCTTCTTCGTTTTGCCGGGGTTCCTAACCTCAGACAAATCTTGGATTCTTTTGCACGATTTCGGTGGCCTCCTAAGGCTCTGTGTCTGAGGTCGGCGAAATCATCGCAAGCCACAATCAGTTTCACAATAGTGTATGTGTATAATACGGGACTGCACTGCCCTCACTGCGATCTTTGCAGCGCTTTTGAAAGCTATTGTTTTATTATCCTTGATCAAGACGCCTGACGTTCGTAATCAGCTGAATCGGATTCTGGACTATGATGGTTAAAAGCTCTTCCATTTTGGTAGGCCCTTTCTTTTATAATTCTTATTTCTTTCTCCTAATGTCCAAACGCTGCATTTAAAATAAATTGCTTTAAATCTTCCCATTCGAGATCTACTTCCAAAGATGTGCAAGTTTTGATCCAATCTATTCCAATAGAATCTCCTTACACTGGGATCTCAGAGAAGATTTACCTTGTAAATCAGCATTTATAGGCAGTATTCACTTGCCGTCCCATTCGGTGCAGGTGCCCCATAAGGGAACAGTGTAGCGTCAAGAGGCCCTTTTCCCTGTTTAATTTTTAACAGTTCTCGCCACCTGATTCTGATTCTGCCCCGGCACACATTTCAGCTAAATTGAATCGTGTATATCTGGTGTCGTGAGGGACTCGCGACATTCTAAGATCAACTTGGATTTAACCAGGTGGTTATCGAGAGCTTTCAGGCCTACCTCTATCTGAGAGTACAGAAATCTCTCTAATACCTTTGTTTCTTCTTACACACTCCTCAGCTAATACCGAATATCGCTGTCGGAAAGTTAACTGAAAGCTTTGCACCATCCTTAGAAAAGAGTCCTTGTCCCAAATCTGGTTATAAAGGCATAATTACACCAGCTTATGGTATATAGCGTAGGTCATAATATCAAAGCCATAAGAGACAGTAAAAAGCTTTGTCAGCGAAAAGCATTGGTTTCAAAATGTTGGTCCTCATGCTCACTATCCTAGGCAATGTTTAAACAGGGTAGTTTTAGATTATCTAGTTCTAATCAAGGGGAAATACAGCTTGATGCTTTATCCTATGGAATGCCTCAATAGCCGCAACCTTGACCAAGATGGGTAAGCGGCAAGCTCCAATGGCATTTCCGTAGCTGCAGTGAGGGTAATTCTCAATGCCACTGTAATGATGATGCAAAATACACTTTTCAACTTGCTAAGTTTAATTTGGCATCCCCTTATTTTAACTACTGGTCAACTATACAACGCAGGGTGGAAGAGAAGAGGTCTAATCATGGTGGTGTATATCGAATATATCATTTTAGGTATTAATCCAAGTTTAGATTTTGAAATAATATCTACATGTCCAAAATAACCTGTAAGCTTTGGCAACTAAGTTACCGAAATAGTATTTCCATGTCAATTTCTTGTCTAAATGAAGACCAAGGCTTGTGATGAATATGGTATAGTCCTAATAAAGGGAATAGGTTACTTTAAGGTCTCAGTACCTCATTCTGGTAAAAGATATTTTCACCGTTTTACTTGCATTGACAGAAACGTAATGGACAGGTCTCAACTTTCCTGAGTGGAAATAAAAGCAACTCAGCAACAGTATTAGGACATTCCCCTTTGAGGAGAATAGCAATACGTTAGTAAACCACGGAGAACGGCATTTCCACCCTGGATTGGGTAGACCAGAGCCCATACACATTGAATTGTCCTCCATTTGAGAGCCTTATCAAAGTTCTCCTACTGGGAGCCCTGTCGTCCTCCGTGGTCTAGGAGTACTATGGAAGTCTCTAGTTCCCGAGGTCGCGGGTGTCAAACTCTTGGATTTTTTCGGAGGTAAAAATCCTTAGCGCGGTGTTCTTCGGAAGGGCAGTAAAGCCAATGGTCCGTGTCATAGATTTACGGCACGTATAAGACCCTCAAGCTTGATAAAGGGGCCTCGGAGCAAACTTTCGCTCTTCCAGGCCCAATATAGAATGGGACGCTAAGGACAATAGTACCTAAAAGTGTCCATAAATAAAAGCAATTTAATTTTAACTGGAACTCCCATCAAGATTCTCAAATGGGAGCCCCTGTATTGAAACTTCTTTGCTGGGTATCTTCCTTGTACTCTCCCTGACATGAGTAATTCTACTGCTTATATCACCTTCAGTACAGCCTAGATGTTCAAAGGTACAAGAAACTCTCCCAGCAACTCAAGGTTCTGCGGCTTCTCACGGTAGAATTTCATGTTGACATGGGTTGCAGTACACTTAAAATACACGAAAGGAAAACCTTAAATCCTAAGCTTAGCACAAGCGTTTTCCTATACCAAATTAGAAAAGAAAATATCTGGGAAACCAAAAAATCTAAATTTAAGGATTACATTTGAGTGACAAATACAAAATTCAAACAATGCATTTTGATACCAAACAAAAAATAAAAGTTAGATGTATACAATATTCTTTTACATGTCGGACTAATTGGGCGTACACTCTACAAAAAAACAAAGCTAATTTATACTACCGATAAAGTATAAACCTTAAAAGCACAAAAAATCAATACAGTTAAAAACAAAACAAAGAGACGTGTAATCTTATGTGAAGTGCGAAATGTACGAGGGACACTATTTATATTTTGAGCCTAATAATTAAAACAAAGTAATTTCTGATTGAAAACTACTTTATTGATTTTCAAAATATTCTCCTTTATGATCAATATACTTTTGCATCCGTTTGAACCATTTGTCAAAGCATTTATTCCAGTCTTCTGGAGACGCCTTCTAAACATGGTTTTTAAGGGATCAACGGCTTTTTCTGTCAAAGAAAATCGTTGTCCACGCAATTTATTCTTGATGATCGGGAACAAAAAGAAGTCTTTGGGTGCTAAATCAGGACTGTATGGCAGATGACCCATCAATTCGATTTTTTGAGCCTTCAAATACTCTGTTGTTAGACGAGATGTGTGTGTGCTCGCATTGTCTTGACAAAGAACGATCCTGCGGTTCTTGTTGGTTTTCCTTACTTCACCGAAGACTTCCGGCAAACAAATGGTTGTGTACCATTCGGCATTGACCGTTTTACGTTCCTCTAAAGGCACTGTTGCCATATGGCCAGTTTTGATGAAAAAGCAGGTGACCATTAGCTTCGAAGTGCTTTGAGTGCGAACAACTTTAGTTGGATTTGCTTCATCTTGAAACACCCATTCAGTTGACTGCTGTTTACGTTCCGGCTCATACCCATAGATCCATGTTTCGTCACCTGTTACGTTCTTATTTACGTCTTTTGAGGCATCGCCATTGTATTTCTTGAGCATTTTTGTACACCAATCGACACGAGAATCTTTTTGAGATTGCGTCAAATTATGTGGGATCCAACGAGAGCAAACCTTTTTTCACGGCTAAATAATCATGCAATATTTTATATATGCTGGTGTAACTAATGCCTAGGGTTGTCTCAATCTCACAATATGTCGCATGATGACCTTTCATTATTACGCTTTGCACAGCATCAATGTTTTCCTGTACAACAACTGATTTTGGACGACCTTCACGAACTTCATCATGGAGCGAACGGCATCCACGATTAAATTCGGTATACCAGCGTTTCACAGTGGCAAAGGATGGAGCTTCGTTGCCAAATGTGGAAGTTAGTTTATCGATGCACTCTTGTCTTGATAATCCACGTCGAAAGTCGTAATAAATCATTGCACGAAAATTTTCAGGAGTTAATTCCATGTTTTTGTTGACACACAATTTTCAGGTTAGGATAAACAAAACAAATGACGCTCTATTGACAAAATGTTTGAAGTAATGGTTTAAAAATGTCTAACTTTCCATTGGAAACGTCAGTTGGAATCTACAACATTCAGGGTTGCTAAGGCTCAAAATATAAATAGTGTCCCTAGTATATGTATATGTGGTGTCATACTCAAGGACATCAAAACAGTAGAAGAACATAAGAAATTTGCTATTACCATTCCCCTAAACCCTAGCTGTTCCTACATTTATCTAATATCCACATCATTATACAACACTACTTACAACAAACTATTTATACCCACTCATATTCTAGATGGTCACTACCACCACCATCACCACCACTACTACTACTATTACTACTACTACCACCACCACCACTACTACAAAACACATTTCTATACAGACAATTCTACACAACATTCATGCACACACATCCACGAGTTATTGTTGCACCTGAAACCTAAAAAGGAAGGCATATTCAAACATTTTCAAGCACCGGCGAAGGCGCAATTCCTATTAGCATATCACATCATAATCTGTAATAATGAACTCATCGTAGCAGTTTCACTGTACCCGTAATGACGAATTAAACTTATAACCACAACTCTGATGGAAGATGTGTCTACTCGCAAATGAATTTCGCTGTCGTGTACCTCGTCATATTTCTTATAGTGGTATCTACTATATCACACAATGAATAGCACATACTTCCCTGGACACAACATATATAAAACACAAGGTCATGTTAGTCATAAAACTCTCCCACGCGTATACACACAGCATTTTGTTAACATTACCATTCACACATTTCCATACCTCCCAAAACTGATCTGAATCACACACTGAGGGTTGAAGCTGGTCGCTTCCTCGATGCGTAACAGCTAAGTGTCTTCTTTCTCCGGCTAGCGTTGAGCAGTGTTGACTCTGTAAAGTCTACCGGAGGTGGTAAAATGTATATATTTTGCGATAATAAAAACATCGGCTCTGGTGAATATTTGCTTTATTATACTATTATGTTACACATTCAGGAACGCCGGCCACCACTTCGTCAATTATCCGCGACTGACATCGACATGATTTATTAGTCGGCAGTATTAAAAAGTATTGTAATGTTTTCCCTCCGTTCATAGCCGCGGCCTAACTTGTACGGTGCAGAGTTCAACTAAGAGTGTTGTTACATTACGTAGGGTTCAGCGAAGAGTATCGTTACTAGTATTTTGTGAATTTCGCCATGTCTGATTTCATCCCTACTCCGCGTTCGATTTTCAATATGTGACGATCCCCTGTTTTCGGATTCGTCAGTTTGTATTTATGACATTCCATTTATTGGCTAAAATTTCAGTTGTGTTTAGATTTCTCTTCCCACGGTATTATTTACAATTAGTTTAATTTATACTCTAGCACGTTCGTACGTTTATGGCTTTAAGCCTATTCTCGGCACAACCATCATGTTTCTTTCGCTTTGAAAAGAACTAGCACTTTCCTCGTAGACCCTTTTTAATGGATCAATTTTTTGTATACATGTGTGCCGTCGGACCTTTCCAGTCCCAAGAAAAGGGATAGGCCAGTGACACGAACCTTACTTCCTCAATAAATTGCAATTATGCTGTATGAAGGGTTTTTCTCTCGAGTTATAATATTAAATAGAACATTTTACATCTTTGTTTAATCTATATACAATCAAATCGAATACGGGGCCTAGTTGAACCGTATCAGGATACATTAAAATAAATAAAACAATAGACCACAATTTTTCGCCAAAATGAATAATAAATACGCTTTAGCGTGACACATAAGCGCATATACACTTAAAACTCATAAGCACATAGACATCTCAATATACAGCTGTCAAGAACATTATAATTTACTTATCCTGTGCATAGTATAGACACAACCATGGCAAAAATATATATATAAGAGACGTTAGGATCTATGAGACTGAAGTACTAAAAAATACGGGATACACGCAAAGTTCGTTTCTTAAACCTGGAAGCATTCGTTTGGCGTATGGGTATGTTATTGGGGTCACCTTTGAAGTAGAATATTTGTTGGTAGTTGGAAAATGTTTCATGTTTATCTGCACAACGTATGGGAGCCAATTTGTCGCGGTAACTTCGTGTTATCTATTGCTGGGCGCCTGTTATTGAATTAATAGTTTGAATTTTCGGTTATTTGTCCTCCGGCTAGCTATTATTACTACTCAGTCGAGCATATCTCTTGAACAGGGTGTGTAAACGGAAAGGATTTGTTACTGAAAGATAACACTTATAAAAGAATTTGTTTTTACACCTTTATTGCCGTCACAACTAATTAATTTCACATATTGACTCTTGATACACGCCAGGCTGAAACTGTTATATTTTCTAATATCACTATAATCACTTATTTAATGCACGTTATTAATTCGCGTATTTCACATTTATAACTAACTTTACAACGCGAGAGATTTTGTAGAATTGCGCGACGTATAACGCGTGAACGATTCTCTTAAACTGTGCGACGTATAACCTTTGTATGATTCTATTGGACTGAACGACGTTTGTCTTGTGAATTATTCTGTCAAACTGCGCGTTACCCGTCTCTGGCACGGAATTTATACTCCCTCACCCCAATATGCCTAGACATTATAACAGAGCTGCTATTGGTTAATAAAACGCACCAACATTAGCGTCTATATTTATAATCAATCAAAATTACGAACACATATGCTCTAGGGAAGAAATTCCCTCCATCTCTACAGAAAAGCGCGCTACTCTGACGTCATTTGCTTGCCTCTTCTAATTAATAAACAACTCACCCCCTCGCTCATTGTTGCCCGCTCTTATTGTCAGTTTCATCGAGGCCGTGTAAACTTATTTCCTAACAATGCTTATAATTAACAAACATCTCAAATCATTGTCATACAATAATGCTTATTTACACTACAATCACTCTGGCATTTACAGTGTTGTGATATAAAATACTGCCTCGCCTTCTTGATGATTTCAAATGGGCCGGTGTGTCGTTGCAGGGGCTTGGTACATTTTCATAGGCATGAAGATCTTGACCAGCTGCTCCTCTTGGTTGGTGACCTACGTGTACTGCCTATTAAACCTGGCCTTCTGGATGGGATTCTGTTGAGCCATGCACCATCTCCTCTCGAGCCCTCTGGATACCCCGTAACATTTGTTCATGAACAGGTTGTTGAAATAGGCCTGGAGCTGTACCTGGTGAGGAAGGGTTAGAAATGAGAGAGAATGCAGTATGCTTCGTGGTTTACCCATGTTTGTACTATAGGATACACAATCCCATCTATAGTTATTTTGGTTATTATCCACAAAATGACTCAATATATTTATCAAGTTTTTGGTTAAATCTCTCGGCCAGTCCGTTGTATGCTGAATGGTAGTAGTCTGCAATGGCTAAAGTTTGGTAATATTCCCGTAGCTGGGTAGCTCCTGTGTGGCCTCTCTGAGAATCTCCCCTGTCTGAGAGAATAGTCGCTGGTGCACCATATCTTATATTATGATCTATAATATAAGCTTGGCGGCTTTAAGCATTGTACCATTGATGCACATTTAGTCGCGATATTCACATATCCGTACAGCTATCTTGGTGATGAATCCAGTTCAATTTTCTGTCTCTCACCAAATTTCGTCACAGGAATGGGCCGCAGCAATCTTGCAGATTTCTGCTTCTTAGGTCCTCTCCTGGTCTGCTCGATGCCTGTTATCATCCCTATCCATAATATCTGGAGTGAATCTCGTTAAAGGTTTTAGTGAAACTAAATGACCAGACAAAGGATCTTCATAACATAAGGAGAGAATCTCGTATTTCAGCACTTCGGAAATGAGGAGCAAATATAATGAACCTGAAGCACCAGCTTGTTTTCTGTTCAGTACATCTGACTCAAGTGAATATGTGGATGCCTGACGTTAAAGCCTAGGGGATGCACTAACAGGATTCTTGATAACTTCGATGATTAGTAGCAGAATGGGGTCTGGCATTTGTGGCAAATTCCACAGATGAAACAAACCTGTAAGCAATTCGTCGAAATGTTCAACTTGCTCTGTTTGAGACTCCAATACAGTAAAACCAAACAAAGTTTCAGTGTACGTGTGTTTCTTCCCTTATTTGTAACAAATTGAATATTCAAATTCCTGGAGTTTGAAACTCCATCTTACCAGCCTGCCTATAAGGTATTTAAAGTTGTTAAGACAGCAAAGCGAATGGTGATTTGAGATAATATGTATCTTGTAACCATAATCAAAAGTATGAAAGTGTGTTAGTCTGAAAACAATTGCAAGGAGTTCCAGCTCAGGAACACTGTAGCTTCTTTCATAGTTTGAGAGAGATTCGGAAGCAAAGGTCAGTTATCTGAGAATATTATTTTGCCTCTTCAGCAAAATAAGACCTAGTCCAAAACCACTAACATCTGTGCACAATTTGGTATAAGCTCCTGGTTTATAATAATCCAAAGCTGTAATAGAAGATAACAAATTATTCAAGTTTTGAAAATCTCCTGTTGTTTTCCAAATCCTTGGCTACTTGGATAATTGAATCAATAATTCAGCAATGTGTTCGCAACCTTGCCTTGAATTTATATATAAATTAAACAATCCAATTACTCTGCGGGCATCCCTAACATTCTTTGACCAAGATAGCTGTTTAATCACTGTGACATTATTGGTATCTGGAGAAATGCCATTTTATGAGGCTTCAAAACCCAAATAAAACAGCGATAAGTCTGAGCTTGAAATTATGCTGCTCTAATATGAATATAGCTTCCAAATTGTCTAGCAGTTGATTAAAAGACGAGAATGCTGTCCTAATGCACATGACCTTTATAGAACTTAAGGTATCCCAGAAGCGTTTCTCAACTACCGAAAAAAATTGCGGGACATTTAAAACGCCTAATGCCACCTTTTGAAATCACATTGAACTTCATGAGTTCATGAGTCTTGAACTTTCCTCTAAGATGTAGGTACACTGACAGCAAATCACGTGAAACAGACCACTTAGCTTAAGATAGTTACAGACCACTTAAGATAGTTCAACAAGTCATCAATCAATGGTAATGGGAAAGACGTCGTCACGGTGATATCAGTAAGATTCCGAATCAACAGAAATGCCATGGACCCATCTTTCTATATTACCAACATAAATGGTGATGACCATTGAGAAAATGAATCACGGAATACTCCAGTATCTTTTATTTCTTAAACTACATGAGCGATGCTTTCCTTCTACTTCTGACAATGAAGACGCTCTGTGACTGGAGTGGGATCAGCGATCTATAAGGAAAATTCAGTAGCATCCGTGTAGTCAGTATAGGCATACTTAGATTAGATTAGATTAGATTGTATTCTGTGAGTTCACTAGCAGCCATAAAGACTTGTGAACATAGAACATGTCAAGGAAATGTACAAAAATTATATATAAACATAAATATTACATAGAATATGGAACATTTGAAATAAAATACAAATATTATATGCGTGTTAAGGAAATGTACAATAAAGTTACATATATACATAAATATTAAATAGTATACAGAACATTTAAAATAAAATAAGGACATATTATATACAAAATGAAACAAATCAAGTGTAATTTATTACAGAGTTGTATACCTCCTTACTGTTATAAGGTTAACATACGTATAGGCAAGAACAGTTATTTTAACATTCACTAGGATTTTACCTTTGTTAGTCTGATCATTTTGTTCTATTTGATGTGTAATGCATAGCATTTACTGTCAGTTCTTAATATACATACATTTAAATAGCTTCATTAATTCTAGAGCAGATATCAAATATGACTGGCAATTGTCATTAATATTTACTAATACTACTTACAGAGCTATATAAGTATTATCAGTAGGATAATTTGTCATTAAGATAATCTTGTACAGAATAATATGCTTTTGAGCATAGGTACTCTTTAACAGCAGTTTTAAAGACATTGAAGTTGTCAAGTTTTCTCTTAAGATCATTAGGGAGAGTATTAAATATATTATACATTAATAGATGCAATTTATAGTCTAGGGTGGCACGTTACAATATGGCATCTTAATTTCCGCATAAAGGGTCAACTAAAAGAAAAGAAAAAATCTGATGTGTTACACTCACATGACTTTCTCTACTCTTGTACAATCTATTTTTACAAACGCCTATTCTCCATATGCTTCATGTTAATCGAGATATCGAGATGTCAATCTTATTGGTAATGTACATGTAGATGCAAGGGGAATATGGTAGATTTTAAGCGATAGTCAAATATTTTAACGTTGGTTGCTATGTGGCGCATTCCATTCTCTTTGCATGTCCAGGACATAAAAAAAATGAATAACGCATTTGAGAAAAAGTATAAGTATTGGAAAATTTAAGGAAATAACAAGCAATATCTCGAAAACGGTTCACTCAACAAAAGAAATGTGTATGACATAAGTTATGTATTTTAACGCGATCTACATTTTTTGTGTAGTAAAATTTTGTCTATCTCTTATGGTTTACCAGTTATGCAAAAGTCGTTCACAATGAAGAATACTTTTGGAGACATTCCCAGAAAAATCGAGATATACATTTCATTTCTCATGACATTATCTTAAACATATGATATTTTCATCAAAATCGTTAGAGCCATTTTTGAGAAAATTAAAATTTTCGAAAAATGTTCCATGTAAAGGGTAGTCTTGGGTGGGGGGATTTTCTTGAAAATCTTCGTGTCGCATCTCTGGAAGATACTGAACCTAAATACCAAGTTTGGTGTTTATCCGACTGTTCGTTTTTGAGTTATGCTGTTCACAGACACACACACACAGACACACACACAGACACACACACACACACAGACACACACACACACAGACACACACACGGACATGTTACCAAAAATGCTTTTTTTGGATTCAGTGGGTCTCAAAACATATATTTCCGGTGAAATCTAGGTATCGAATTTTTGGGTGGAATGCAATACTTCCCCTACTTACTATACGTAGTAGAGAAAGTAAAAAATCTGATGTGTTACACTCACATGACTTTCTCTACTCTTGTACAATCTATTTTTACAAACGCCTATTCTCCATATGCTTTATGTTAATCGAGATATCGAGATGTGAATCTTATTGCTAATTTTCTTGTAGATGCAAGGGGAATATGGTATATTTAAAGCGATAGTCAAATATTTTAACGCTGGTTGCTATGTGTCGCATTCCATTCTCTTTGCAAGTCCAGGACATAAAAAAATGAATAACGAATTTGAGAAAAAGTATAAGTATTGGAAAATTTAAGGGAATAACAAGCAATATCTCGAAAACGGTTCACTCAACAAAAGAAATGTATATAACATAAGTTGTGTATTTTAACGAGATCTACATTTTTTGTGTAGTAAAATTTTGTCTATCTCTTATGGTTTACCAGTTATGCAAAAGTCGTTCACAATGAAGAATACTTTTGGAGACATTCCCAGAAAATTCGAGATATACATTTCATTTCTCATGACATTATCTTAAACATATGATATTTTAAACAAAATCGTTAGAGCCATTTTTGAGAAAATTAAAATTTTCGAAAAATGTTCCATGTAAAGGGTAGTCTGGGGTGGGGGGATTTTCTTGAAAACCTTCATGTCGCATCTCTGGAAGATACTGAACCTAAATACCAAGTTTGGTGTTTATCCGACTGTTCGTTTTTGAGTTATGCTGTTCACAGACACACACACACACACACACACAGACACACACACACACACACACACACAGACACACACACACACACACACACAGACACACACACGGACATGTTTCCAAAAATGCCTTTTTTGGATTCAGGAGGTCTCAAAACATGTATTTCCGGTGAAATCTCGGTATCGAATTTTTGGGTGGAATGCAATACTTCCCCTACTTACTATACGTAGTAGAGAAAGTAAAAAAGAGGAAGAAATATGTATGTCTTATTTATTATTGAATTTTTAAAGAATTTTACAGCGTTAATAAACGTTATTGTCCTAACCAGTTTTTATTTACAGAATTTCAATAGAGCGGGTATTTTAGCCGATGTGTTAATGGTTCCTTAATATTTGCGTACATACAAGCCTTTTTGAAACATTCTATTTTTGGATCTTAATGTGTTTTCTAACAACACAGGTGTAAGTAATATGCGCAAGTGTTTGTAATATTAGACTATAATTGGGGCGGTGACTTTTAGCATTTTGAAATCATAAATTTATTATTCTGATTTGTAGCATTTATATAAAAGCAATTAGCATTTTATACCATTTTGAAGAGCATATTAATTGAGTTAATTCTGATAAACGGGTTATTTTGAAATAACGTCAATATGAAATTAAAAGTGCACTTGTAAACGTTTTATAAGGAGAAAACTTGTATACAACACATTTCAAATTAATTTTAAGTTAATGTACATGGAAGCAACAGAGAGAAAAATAAAAGCTGATACAGGCTACATCATAACACGGGAAAAATTTTATACTGATGCAAAATCACAATAATAAAACGGAAATATACACAAAATGAGGTCATGCAAGTTCATGAATCAGTATCACTGTTGGAAACAATCAATAAACATAATTCAACATTATGTTCTGTCATTCGTGTTCTCCTATCACTTGCAATGAAATTCTGTTTACTACAATATCTTTCAGCATCTAAGTGTTGGTAGGATCCCAAATTCTCTGTATTTGAACTTAACAGTAAACGGCATTTACACTCAGTCTGTATGCTTATTTTTCAAAATCATTTGTACAGTTGGTAATGAAAATATTTATATCCCTTAGCACAACTCTCTAGTTTATCAAAACGAAAATTTGCATTTTTGTTTTACTTCCACCTAAGTTTTTCGCCAGTAGTGACAAGACTAAGAAAAGTACTAACCAATTAAAGAAAGACACAGTTCTCACATTTTCTTTCATGCTACTGCCCAACATTTTGTTGCACTCCATAAATATGTTTTTCATCATCTTTACATTTTCATTTGAGACATTTATTTTTCTTCCACGAATTGCAACATAATTGTGGATAAACATTTTTCTGTACAGTTCTACAGCGCAATGCATAAAGTTAACAACTGTTCCTACTACTTATATGCAAATGGGTAGAAAGAGCACTTCATCTGGGTATTAATTTAATAATTGTGAATAGATTTGAGCCAAAAAATATGCCTGACAGTTTCCTCCAAAATTATTACTAGGGCCCGGATTGTAATGACCTAACCTCTTGAAAAAGACCTTAAAAATTAATTTGTGGCTTTAAAATTCATTAAAATGATAAAAAAAGAAAAGAAAAGACTTAAATATAGTCTAAAAATAAGCAATGACAAACAGTGCATTTATTTTTATCCTATTGGGTTTGTTGTTGTTCAGTAGGTAATGAACACTTACCGCAGATTTTCAAATGAAAAATACTGTCAATCAAAAGAACGTTATATATTGAAAAGCTCTTTTCAACGTCTACTGTAGACCAAGACGCGTTCTTGAAACAGCATACATTGACTGGCTTCATATCTTCCTCCAACCACCAAGAGAGTAGTTCTTCCTTGTCAGTACATAATTAACTTTACACAGTATGTCAAACACATTGTTTTACTTCAAAACAGCTTCCATTTCATAAAATATAAGTTCCCTAATTTTATCTTTCACGTTCCACAATTTACTCTCGGCTGATTTCACCAGCAGCAACCTCGTTGTTGCAAAGACGCAATAACTCCTGACAGAAATCCAAAACTTGTTTTATGGAGGCCAGTTTACCTTTGATTTCTGAGCTGTAAATTAGTTTTGGGGAGATTTTCACATATGCTGCATTGTCACTATCAAATGAGTATATAAATGTTTTTCACAACATCAAAATGTTCACAGTAATAATTACAGGCATCCAACAGGTTCCCCATCTCTTGAGTACTGGAGCAGATGAACAGAGGAATTCCATGGGCTTCTTCTTGGAATTACTTCACACGAGATAGCGATTTCAGAAAAGCTTTACGCTTCTGATTAGTCTAACCATATAGGAGAAGTGACATCCTATACTTCTGTGCAACTCTGTGGTAAGCATGTACTGTTGGACAACGAGAAGAAGCCGAGGGGCAAGCGGGGTTCTGTAACTGCTTATCTGATCACGTACTGCCGATTGTTTACTACGTTAACTACGAAATGTATTTATGTGTGCAATTGATCCACCCATGCTGCCAGATCTGATACTAGTAGAAGAGCAACCGCCGTAATAGTTGTTAACGCATTGGCTCTTGCCATGGGTGAGTACTTGACAACACTGTGTAGTAGTTTATAACCTCCTTAACATGCTTATCGTATCCACACGGCGAGCGTAAATATGATACGGACGCAGGAAAGTGTTGATGTTACACATTCCTCTCGCTTGCCTTCTTCTCGTGGTCTATCAGTACCAAGTACGTACTGGACACCTATAGGCCTTCGATCATTCATTGTTATGTTAAAGAGTTTTCTTATTGAAGAGCAGCTTCCTTTCTCCAATTAAGAAGAAATGCGTGACTATTGTTTTCTTTATTCCATTCTCCAAGAATTACATGCACAGCAGATCCTTCAGCCTCATTAATCGAAACTCGAATGCGTTTCTTGTCGAGTTTCGATCTTGTCTCATTTACTGTCGTTTCGTAACATCGTTCAAGCTATTTCTTACCTATCTTTGACTCATCTGGTACTGGTTTTAGGTATATATTTCCAGAAAAGGCCTGAATATGTCACGATATATTTCATGAAACAAAACCTTCAGACAGATTTTCGTAAAACTGGGATCTCACTGAACACCTACCGCACTGTCCTAATAGCAACTGTTGCATTTTTCGTTTCCCTTGTGCTTCTAGTCTACGCTTGTTTCCTCAGCGGTGCATTTCTTCTCCGCTGCTACTTTAACATCGCAGACTTTACAGTAACACACCGTGTCGCCATACTGGGCAACAAACTTCTTCGGTTTCGTAGAGGTGCTTAGTTTCACGCTGAGGTAAAAATATCGCACACTATGAACTGCAAAGACGTGAAATGGAATACGATTATACTTCTGCAGCATCTGTTTGTAAGATCCTTAAACAATAACAAGCATTGATATCCAATCAGGAAAATGTCGTGTGTGCAATGTGCAAGGTTAGCATTTCCGAAAAAGTATGAGTTAGGTAGTGACCTCCAAACAGGAGAGAAGTCGCGAAAGGAATTTGCTATCTTCGCAGTTCAAGTGCGGATGTTACGTCAGTTCAGTACATGTCAACTGGAAAACATACGCTGACATTAAGCCTCCTTTCACATTACACAGTTTCGATCGTACGGTCGTTTTGCCGTACGGGCGCATTCTTTTACTGGAGTGAAAAGGTGCGTGGAACCTTTCAAATTACACGGCGCGGTGCAATAACCACGCGTGATTGCTTTTTTTTTCTGCATCCTCACGTCCTCTTGCCTCTGTACTTTGAAGTTGCACATTCCCAACTTCCATAACAAATAAGGGAAAAGGGGTAGAAAGTATGCTAAGTTTTAATAAACTAGCAAAAATTACAAAAAAAATGGTTTTTATAATAAGATGATTTTAGAAAAACTTTTAAACAACAATAAATGCCCCATTTCAATAAAAAGTGAAAGGATGCCAAAAGAAATTACATAAAATGTTTGGGTTTCACTTGTAGTGATGAGGTCTAAGCTTATTACTTTCTCTACTACGTATAGTAAGTAGGGGAGGTATTGTATTCCACCCAAAAATTCCATACCGAGATTTCACCGGAAATACATGTTTTGAGACCCCCTGAATCCAAAAAAGCATTTTTGGAAACATGTCCGTGTGTGTGTCTGTGAACAGCATAACTCGGAAACGAACAGTCGGATAAACACCAAACTTGGTATTTAGGTTCAGTATCTTCCAAGGATGCGACACGAAGGTTTTCAAGAAAATCCCCCCACCCCAGAGTAACCTTTACATGGAAGATTTTTCGAAAATTTTAATTTTCTCAAAAATGGCTCTAACGATTTTGATTAAAGTATCATACGTTTAAGATATTTTTATGACAATTAAAATGTATATCTTGAATTTCCTGGGAATGTCTCCAAAATTATTCTTCATTGTGAACGACTTTGGCATAACTGGCTGAACCATTTTCGAGATATTACTTGTTATTCCCTTAAATTTTTCAATAATTTTCTCAAATGGGAATTCGTTATTCATTTTTACTTTCTCTACTACGTATAGTAAGTAGGGGAAGTATTGCATTCCAACCAAAAATTCGATACCGAGATTTCACTGGAAATACATGTTTTGAGACCTCCTGAATCCAAAAAAAGCATTTTTGGAAACATGTCCGTGTGTGTGTCTGTGTGTGTTACTGTGTGTGTCTGTGTGTGTGTCTGTGTGTGTGTCTGTGAACAGCATAACTCAAAAACGAACAGTCGGATGAACACCAAACTTGGTATTTACGTTCAGTATCTTCCAGAGATGCGACACGAAGGTTTTCAAGAAAATCCCCCCACCCAAGACTACCCTTTACATGGAACATTTTTCGAAAATTTTAATTTTCTCAAAAATGGCTCTAACGATTTTGATTAAAATATCATATGTTTAAGATAAAGTCATGAGAAATGAAATGTATATCTCGAATTTTCTGGGAATGTCTCCAAAAGTATTCTTCATTGTGAACGACTTTTGCATAACTGGTAAACCATAAGAGATAGACAAAATTTTACTACACAAAAAATGTAGATCGCGTTGAAATACACAACTTATGTCATATACATTTCTTTTGTTGAGTGAACCGTTTTCGAGATATTGCTTGTTATTTCCTTAAATTTTCCAATACTTATACTTTTTCTCAAATTCGTTATTCATTTTTGTATGTCCTAGACATGCAGAGAATGGAATTCGCCGCATAGCAACCAGCGCTAAAATATTTGACTATCGCTTAAAAGTTACCATATCCCCCTCGCATCTACAAGAAAATTACCAATAAGATTGACATCTCGATTTCTCGACTAACATGAAGCATATGGAGAATAGGCGTTTGTAAAAATAGTGTGTACAAGAGTAGAGAAAGTCATGTGAGTGTAACACATCAGATTTTTTTGTCTTGGATATGCAAAGAGTATTAATCTGTGGGAAAGGGAATGGTGCTGCACCTAGCAACCAGCTATTAAGAGATATGTATGTGCTTAAAGGCTACTGTATTTCTATATTGCCCTTCTAAATATATATTCCCCTTACATCTACATGAAAATTAGCAATAAGATAGAGTCTGCAAATGTTTATCTCGATTAACATGAAGTAGATGGAGAATAAGCATTTGTAGAAATAGTTTGTACAAGAGTAGAGAAAGTCATGTGTGTGTAACACATCAGATTTGTTTTGCAGAGTATTGACCAAACATCGTCAGAAAAACGATGCAAAGTCATCATAACACGGTTTCTAATTACATTCGTTTTTTTTTTTTTGGGATCACAAGTGTGATTGTAAAATTCACATATTACACGGACTTATGTTACGTTTCATGATGGAATAAGTATAATTTATTAATTACGTTAACTTCACTGAATAACGAAACTGTTGTTTTTTCATATTACCTTGTCGCATTCAAAAACCGTAGTCTAGAGCATCATAAACATTCCGAGGTTATATAAGCTCTTCAGTTGAAGTTTCTAGAAGAAAATTTAAAATGAAAAGGGATTTATTTGAAAACAAATCACCTATTACGTATATATTTCGCATTTTAGTATAGTGTTTATATTTTGAGTTAATTTTGCATTTTATCGTATTTTAGAAACATTTAAAAAGTGATTTGCCAGGCCTGAAAAATGAAAATACAAGAGCATAAACCTTTATGAGCATTTCATGTTATATCGCATGTGCGAAAAGTCGGCACCATGTTCTAATAATTAAAAATATAGTAATGATTGGATATATATTAATAAATAATATTATAATAATTATTGCAAATATGTATATATAACTAGAAAAATAATAATTAGTAAGAAGTATTGTTACTAGTATCTCAGGGGAAGCAGTTTTGTTATCAGAATAGCTGCTACACGTAATTGCATGGGTAGCTTTTTGAACTCGAATAAAAAATTAATTAAATTCAATTGTCTATTCCTGTTCTTTATAAAATTATTGTTGCAATGATCTAGTAGATTTTTATTGTGAATCCTCCCATTTACCCCTTATAATTGCACGTTTATATAGCACCAACTATTTCCATTAACAGATGGAAAGTCCTCCGATATTAACACAAAAGTGTGTGAGAAATCTGATCTGTTACACTCACATGACTTTCTCTACTCTTGTACAAACTATTTTTACAAATCGTTATTCTCCATATGCTTCATGTTAATCGAGAAGTTAATCTTATTGTTAATTTTCTTGTAGATGCAAGGGGAATATGGTAGTATTTAAGCGATAGTCAAATATTTTAAGAGCTGGTTGCAATGTGGAGTATACCATTCTCTTTGCGTTGCCAGGACAAAAAAATGAATAACGAATTTGAGAAAAAGTATAAGTATTGGAACATTTAAGGGAATAACAAGCAATATCTCGAAAATGGTCCACTCAAGAAAAACGATGTATATGACATAAATTGTGTATTTTAACCCGATCTGCATTTTTGTGTAGTAAAATTTTGTCTATCTCTTATGGTTTACCAGTTATGCAAAAGTCGTTCACAATCAAGAATGCTTTTGGAGACATTCCCAGAAAATTCGAGATATACATTTCATTTGTCAGAAAAATATCTTAAACATATGATATTTTAATCAAAATCGTTAGAGCCATTTTTGAGAAAATTAAAATCTTCGAAAAATGTTCTATATAAAGGGTAATCTGGGGTGGGGGGGATTTCTTGAAAACCTTCGTGTCGCATCTCTGGAAGATACTGAACCTAAACACCAAGTTTGGTGTTTATCCGACAGACAGACACACACACACACACACACACACACACACACACACACACACACACACACCGACAGGTTTCCAAAAGTGCTTTTTTTGGATTCAGGGGTCTCAAAACATGTATTTCCGGTAAAATCTCGGTTTCGAATTTTTGGGTGGAATACAATACTTCCCCTACTTACTATACGTAGTAGAGAAAGTAAAAATTGGCGAAACGCCTGACTTGGTTATAATCCTCTAAGGCGATGGAACATTTATCGGTCGAAATGGTGTAATATTTGTTTTATATAATCACAGTTTACACCTTTGTACCTTCACTTTGGTCCCATAGTTATTTAATAACATAAAAGCTAAACAGTTTGCAATATTAGACAGACCCTTGACATATACAACGAATTAGAGCTCAAAATGATGAATATGAAATTCTCCACTCCCAGTCTACCAAGTTAACCGCTTCGGAAAAGACCATAGTCTGCGACTATCGAGAAAGATAATATTCAGCTAATTATCAAATATCGGTTAACTGATGTCTAAAGCTAGCCGGAGACAATAATCTCTCTTTATACAATTATTTAACATACCCTGCTAACGAACTTGATTAACATACAAAGGAAATAAAGCAAAACCTTCTTAATTGAGGGTTATTAAAGAATGTTGACATTGGAAGAATATTTTTACTTTCTCTACTACGTATAGTAAGTAGGGGAAGTATTGTATTCCACCCAAAAATTTCGATACCGAGATTTCACCAGAAATACATGTTTTGAGACCTCCTGAATCCAAAAAAAGCATTTTTGGAAACATGTCTGTGTGTGTCTGTCTGTGAACGGCATAACTCAGCAACGAACAGTCGGATAAACACCAAACTTAGTATTTAGGTTCAGTATCTTCCAGAGATGCGACACGAAGGTTTTCAAGAAAATTTCCCCACCCCAGATTACCCTTTACAAGGAACACTTTTCCAAAATTTTAGTTTTCTCAAAAATGGCTCTAACGATTTTGATTGTAATATCATATGTTTAAGATATTTTCATGACAAATGAAATGTAAATCTCGAATTTTCTGGAAATGTCTCCAAAAGTATTCTTCATTGTGAACGACTTTTGCATAACTGGTAAACCATAAGAGATAGACAAAATGTTATTACACAAAAAATGTAGATCGCGTTAAAATACACAATTTATGTCATATACATTTTTTTGTTGTGTGAACCATTTTCGAGATATTGCTTGTTATTCCCTTAAATTTTCCAATACTTATACTTTTTCTAAAATTCGTTATTAATTTTTTTGCCCTGCTAATGCAAAGAGAATGGAATACTCCACAGAGCAACCAGTTCTTAAAATATTTGACTATCGCTTAAAGCCTACCAATCCCCCTTGCATCTACAAGAAAATTAGCAATAAGATTAACACCTCGATATCTCGATTAACATGAAGCATATGGAGAATAAGCGTTTGTAAAAATAGTTTGTACAAGAGTAGTGAGTGTAACACATAAGATTTTTTGTTTTGTTTTGCTGTGTCTTAGTTGCTAAATCAAGACCATCTACATACATATCGCTTGGAATGAAATATCTGCAACATTTGTCTGATTTTACGTGCACGTTCTGTGAAGTAACAACTATTTTGTACTTCATGGCCTCTGAACTAAAAGTCAAGGCCTTCTTTGCAATCCTTTCTTTTATACCTTCCATGTGCCGTATTCAAGTACAAGGGCTTTGTTAATCCTTTTTAATATTTTACGTATGTATGAAATGAAATTAGAAGGCATTTACTAGCCCCTGTTACTAAGAAAAGCTTGGGCTTTTCAATGAGAAATGAATTATCAAAATTGGTTGAGCGTTTTTATACATTACCCTAAGTAGAACATACATATACACACATACACACAAATTTCCACTCGTTATAATATTAATATAGATCTGTAAAGCATTCCACAACATATGCTTTGGACACAACAGAGAGTTCGTGAACACACACGCAGAAGAGAGAGAGACAGAGAGAGTGAGAGGGTGAGAATAAAAGGATAATGGAGTAACACGTGCTGAGTTAGCGGTTTTATTAATTTTGAAATGCTTGTATATTTTGTGCAATTAGGCAGTCTGTGTACACAATTGGTTAAAATAATCCTGGACATCATTGCTAACTTAAAGCAAATGTCTCATCATTCAGCAACTTGTTAGAGCGTAAAAGCATTACAATATTTTCTGAGCGACGTAACCAAGAAATACAATCTGTGAAGTATCTGAAGCGAAAACGCCTCTGCTAATAACAACATTACATACTTCAAACAATAATTTAATAATTACAATCAATCGTTATAATACTAGCAAATAAGGCATTGTGAAATACAACTCATATTTTTAAGGGAAAATGAAGTTATTTGCCATAGGTAAAAGCGAATATAATGGTGGGAAAGTTTCGTGATGTGCAGTACGGAATTATACCCTGTGAGCTAGTGCGTGATGAACATGGAATTCCTATGGGGTCGATGATACATAAAATTAACAGCCGGCACTTGTTTCTATTAGCAGTCCAAGGTTGCCGGATTGTTTTCAGATGTGGATGATCAGGCACGCCAGGAATGCAGTAATCTCTCCCCTTTATCCCCACCATCTCACGAGCGCTTATCCCATGGGTAACCCCGTAATTACTTATCGCCAGCTTAGTGATGTCATCACATTTCTATTTACAGTGACCTACAATGTGTAGGTACTTCCATTAACTTACTGGTGAAAACAAGAGGCTGTAGCATTTACATCTGATGTAAAACAGCCACACAATTTTCTTTACCTTTTACCAGTTAGCAGGAATACCATATGTAATACTAATAAGGTGTCTATAAACGATAATTTGGAGATCAAATAGGTAGTGTTTTAGTTAAGTCCTATCCCGCCAATGATAAATGTGCTAAATTCATGACCATTATGATCCATATCTCAGAAACTATTTGCGAGGCGCACTTTAAAGTAAGTACCGTTTTAATATTTTGCCGCTGCAGAGCTGCAGACGCGATTTTGAACATACGCGATCACATTCGTTAGGAAGCCAGATGCAGCTGCAAGCGATCGCCATTCTTTTTTCCTGTTGTTAGAGCGCTTCGAGGTCGATCGAACGACCTGCCGAGTGTGAAATAAGGTCAGTAATTCATTTTTTGAATGTGAGAAATGTTAGGCCAGCAAACATTCATCGCCAATTGTGTGAGGTTTATGGGGAAACAATAATGAGTGACAATGCCCGGCCACACACAGCCAAAGAATCTAAAACTCTGATCGCATCATTTGGTTGGGGACAATTTAACCACTCTTCCTACATTCGCGATTTTCATCCGTTTCTTCATCTGAAGAAATACCTTGTTGGAAAACATTTCAACGACGAATATGTTGTAAAACAAGAAGTGCAAACTTGGCTTTCATCACAGGTAGCATCTTTCTTTGACAAAGGCACACAAAAACTGGTTTCCCGTTACCACATTCCCCTGGCACCTACAAGAAAATAAGCAATAAACATTAGCAAATGTTTATCTGAATTAACATGAAGTATATGAAGAATAAGCATTTGTTAAATTAGTTTCTACAAGAGTAGAGAAGGTCATGTGAGTATAATACACCAGATTTTTTAGTGGTCATACCGCATTGGTCTTCTTTTTTCAATCTCGTATATAATATTGACCTCCCATTACATTCCACATTATATTGCTTGGCTTTTATATGTCGTTTTGAAAGCCTCTAGTTTCTTCTGATGAGATCCATCTCGAATGTCTGCAGTAATTCTCTTTATTGCCTGTACCCATAATAATGCTTAATTTCGATACTTTAGTTTTATAAATTATCCCTCTCTGTTTGTTTTTCTTCCTTTTCTTTCTCTACTACTTATGTATAGTAAGAATAGGATTATTGCATTCCACGCAAACATTTCATACATAGATTTCACCAGAAATATGCGTTTTGAGACCTTCTGCATTCAAAGATAGTATTCTTAGAAGAATGTTCGCGTGTATCTGTCTTTGAACAGCATAACTCAACGAAAAGTCGGTCAAATACTAAACTTGGTTCTTAGTTCAGCATCTTCCAAGGATGCGACACGGATATTTTTAGAAGAATATCCACACCCCAAATACCCTTTACATGGAAAGGTTTTCGTTATTTTTTATTTTCTCAAAAATGGCTGCAACAATCTTTTATAATATAATATGACATAAACCTTTGTTATTCAAATGTTTAAAACAACTATGTACGACTTTGAAATTCCAAGCACTTTCGATGACTTCGCAAAAGACAACTTAAATAAAAGTATTGCAAAATACAAAGCAATAACAGCACAACGGGTGCCACAAAAGATATTTACGCGTTTGTTTAGTTGTAGCAGTTACTTATACAAAGCTTTACAAAAATCGTTCCAATTGAAGAGGACTTCACAGCTTATTCTCAGAAATTTCAAGATAGGCATTTTATTTGTCGTGTAAATTTTCAAGCATATTCATGGTATTTCAACAAAAACGTTAAGAGTCATTTTTCAAAAAATAAAAATTTCTCGAAACATTTCTACGTAAACAGTAGTTTGGTGCGGGAGATATTCTTGAAACGCTTTGTGTGTCATCCTTTGGAAGATACCTAGTTTTGTATTTATCCAACATTTCGATGGGAGTTATGCTGTTCACATATACAAACATGGATTTTTGCTAAAAATGATTTCTACTTTATGTTCAGGGATCCTCAAAACTTGTATTTCCGTTGAAATCTCGATATCGAATTTTTTTGTGAAGTGCAAAACTTCTTCATCCTACCTGTTAGGTAAGTCAAAGGAAAGTAAAGATTAAAAGTATTATAATTCTTACGTCCGATTGCATTTAGGTAAATATCTAAGAGGGGAAGATATGGTTTTGCTGCGACCATCTAGTCATTTAACCAATACAGGGGTATAATTATTACTGCTACTATTGGATTGACATAAGATAAGTGACAAAAGAAAGTTAAACGATATTATAGGTAGAGGGCAGGAGCAAAGTGTTTTTACTACAGATATATTCGCTCTCAAACAAATCAATGAACCCTTAGAGCAGTGGTTCCCAAACTGGGGGTCGCGGCTCCCTTGAGGGACGTGAGAGATCTATAGGAGGGGAGACAGCTCAGAAGAAAGCAGAAACATGTGGTCAGGCAAGCAAAAAATTGTATATTATTACAGTTAGGGAGTGCATTTTTTGTAAAGTTGGCAGCATCAGCTTTGCCTCGCTCGTCACCAAGCTATTGCTGACACGACACATTCTTCTGTCTGCGTTCTGCATTGTTAGCTCAGTATCACGCCTGTTGTGCTCTATAGAAGTACATACCATTTTTATTGGTTTAGTACTTTGAGTGAAAATATCTGCTAAAAGAAGATTGTATAATGAAGAATATATAAGTATGGATTCACGTTTATTGAAAAGACATTGTCCAACTGTCACAGTGTGCTGTGGTATGATGTCCTCACTAAGGACTCATCCTGTGCGTCTGGAACGTCATCTAACAACAGCTCATCCGGCGTTGAAAAATAAGCAAAAGTGGTTTTTGAAAAATAAATTCTTTAATCACGTGAAACTGGACTCTACTGGGGGTCTTTCAGCAGGAAAATGAGAAAGTTATTGAAGCATTCATATGAAATGTCTCTCTCAATAGCTCCCCCCCCCAAAAAAAAACTCATACTACTGGTGAGATACTAATCTAATCTTCCATTATTAAGCATCCAGAATTTTTGTATCAAAAATGAACAAGATACCTCTTATAAATAACAGTGTGCAACGCAGGATCGAAAAAATGGCCCTGGATGTGAAGGAACAGCAAGTTAAAAGACTAAAAATGTCCCCATTTTTTGGATTGTAGTGTCACGATTCTACTGATGTAGCTCAATAACGTCACTTAATAGTATACTGCCGATTTGTGGACGAGAACAAAACAATGGAAGAACTATTATTTTCTAAAACCTGGAAACAACATCAAAACGTTCTAGTTATTTTCTGCCGTAAATGGATTTCTGGTTGCAAATGGTTTGTCTTGGGACTAAGTAATTGGAGTTTGTACTGACGGAGCAGCAGCTATTTAGGTTCACGATCTGGCATCCTAAGTAGTGCCAAAGAAAAAATCCTAATCTTATTGCCTCTCATTTTATGATCCACAGACAAACCCTAGCTTCTAAAACTTTACCTGTGAAATTTAACAATGCACTGAAAGTGTCTATCAGTGTAGTTAACTTAATTAGGTCAAGTGCTGTCTTTTCCGAGTCCTATGTAATGATCTCACTGCTGAACACCAATCTTTGATCTTTCGTACACAAGACCGATGGGTTTCCAAGAGCAATGTGCTTAGCAGGCTGTATGAATTGAAATCACAGGCAGAACTATTTCTGTTGAGTCAAGGGAAAGCTGAGCTTCATCAATCATTCACTGATGACAGCTTTATATTTTCCCTAGCATACCTTGCAGACTTCTTTAAAGCTTTGAATAATTTGAATTTGAAACTACAAGCAACAGTGCTATGTCAACGAGTGGATCAGTGAACACCTGGAAGGCCTTCAAGAAGAGTTTAACCTTTATTTTTCTGATTTTTCTTCAGAATTAGAAAGATCACCCTTCACAACTGATGTGCATGCACTTCCTGATAAAATACAGAAGAACATATTTGAATTGAAATATGATTCGAGTGCTAAAAGAGAGCTTCAACAAATGGGGTTGGCAGAATTTTGGGCCGGTTTCCTTCCGATTTATCCAGAGTGGCAAAGGATGCCTTAAAGTCCTCGTACAGTTCTCATCTACATACGAGCTTATGTGAGACCGGATTCTCGACACTAGCCCTCATGAAAACAAATCACCGCAATCACCTGAACGTGGAGACTTACCTTAGATGTGCTTCAACTAGTTTGAAACCAAACATTCAGGAGTTGCTTAAAGAAAAACATTTTCAACCGTCTCATTGATGTTCTGAATTATTTTTAAAAAATCATCTTTTCAACTTCAAGATCATATCGCGACCGGTGTAAAACAATAACACTAATACGATACAAATGCTGGTAGTGTCGCAGTAATCTGTTCGAGTTATCTTATTTTACTGAGCGCCTGTTATTGTTTTACTATTTTGAATTTTGAGTTCTTTGTCCTACGGCTAGCTATTATTACTCAGTCGAGCAAATATCTCTTGAGCAGGGCGTGTAAACGAAAGGAGTTGTTACTAAAAGATAACACTGATAATAGAATTTGTTTTTACACATTTATTGCCGTCACACTTAATTAATTTCACATATTTAATCTTGATACACGCCTGACTGAAACTGTTATATTTTCGAATGTAACTACAATTACTTATTTACCGCGCACTATTAATTCGCGTATTTCACATTTTGTAACTAACTTTACGACGCGAGAGATTCTGTAGAATTGCGTAATGTGTACCTCATGAATGCTTCCTTAGAACTGCCTGACTTTTACCTTGTGAATGATTCTGTAGAACTGCGCGATACTTCCCTATGGCTCAAGAATTTATATTCCCTCACCCCGATATGCCTAAACATTATAATAGAGCTGCTATTGGTTACTAAAGCGCGCCAACATTAGCGTCTATTTCATCAGTCAATCATAATTACTAAAACATATGCTCTAGGGAAGATATTCCCTCCATTTCTAAAGAAAGGCGCGCTACCCTGACGTCATTTGTTTGTCTCTTCTATTTGATAAACAACTCATCCCATCGCTTCATTGCTACTCACTCCTATTATCAATTTCAGTGAGGCCGTATACATTTATTTCCTAACAATCTTATAGCTAACAAACATACAAAATCATTATCATACAATAATGTTAATTTACACTACAATCACTCTGGCATTCACAGTGTTGTGATATAAAATACTGCCTCAGTAGTCGTGCTTTCAACATTGGTGAACGTAGTTTCAACATTACTAAACGTATTATAATATATTTTGTAACATAATTACTGCATTAGAGACCACGATTACACATTTTTAACATAATTACGAAATTAGAACACAATTAGGACATTTGTAAACATAGCGACATCTTTGTGATATTACTGTTGTGTTACAATTAGCTTATATTTGTTTACAGAGTTTAGCAATGCTACAAAATTCAATAATTTTATTACAATGCACGTGGTTTCCAAGAGCTTCTGTTACATCACGTGGAACGCTGGCATATATACGCTGATGATGATATTTCTTACATTGTTCTATAGTGTGTTTGACACCTATGACTACTTACAGGCGCTGCAGATAGGAGGAAAAGTTTTATTACGTAAGCAGTTGTGGGTAAGTTTTGTGTGTCCGACATGAAGGTGGGCGATGAGGACTTGTTACTGGATACGGTCTTTCGAATGGTGATGTAATTTCTGGAAGTTTACTGGTGGATGATTCTAGCCAGGTGGTGTATTATTCTCTTGAGATGCATGGTTACATCGATATGTGGAGAACCGATGTCTGTTTCATGTATAGGAGACGAGTTGCTGCTACATCGACTTGTTCATTTTCCAGGTATATCTTGATGCCAAGTGATCCAAGTTAAGGTAACTTGTTTTGATTCCATTATTATTAGCGTCTAAAGCTTTTGGATTTCTTCTATTATTGGATTTCTTGCATATCGGTTTTCTACGGCCATTATAGAAGACTGGCAATCTGTTAGGACTAGAAAATGGGAATCCTTTTGATTCTTTTCAATGCTTTCCAGCATTTTTGGAAACATGTCCGTGTGTGTGTCTGTGTGTGTCTGTCTGTGTGTCTGTGTGTCTGTCTGTGTGTCTGTGTGTTTGTCTGTGAACAGCATAACTCAGAAACGAGCAGTCGGATAAACACGAAGGTTTTCAAGAAAATCCTCCCCACCCCAGATTACCCTTTACATGGAACATTTTTCGAAAATTTTAATTTTCTCAAAAATGGCTCTAACAATTTTGATTAAAATATCATATGTTTAAGATATTTTCATGACAAATAAAATGGATCTCTTGAATTTTCTGGGAATGTCTCCGAGTTTTGCATAACTGGTAAACTATAAGAGATAAATAAACTTTTACTACACATAAAATGTAGATCGCGTTAAAATACACAATTTATGTCAACTAAATTTTTTTTTGTTGAGTGAACCATTTTCGAGATATTGCTTGTTATTCCCTTAAATTTGTCAATACTTATTTTCTCAAATGGGAATTCGGTATTTATTTTTTTCTCTTGGATATGCAAAGAGTATTAATCTGTGGGAAAGGGAATGGTGCTGCACCTAGCAACCAGCTATTAAGAGATATGTATGTGCTTAAAGGCTACTGTATTTCCATATTGCCCTTGTAAATATATATTCCCCTTGCATCTACAAGAAAATTAGCAATAAGATAGAGTCTGCAAATGTTTATCTCGATTAACATGAAGTAGATGGAGAATAAGCGTTTGTAAAAAGAGTTTGTACAAGAGTAGAGAAAGTCATGTGAGTGTAACACATCAGATTTTTAAAGATATATTTTACTAAGGTGTCTCCGAATTTGCAGTGCAAGTTCATCGGCTTCTATTTGTAAGCTGGAGATGGGACTGGTTCGATAAGCTCCCAAAACTATCCGTATAGTTGAATTTTGGACTGTGTCTAGCATTCTAAGCGCTGTGAGTCTAGCTGAATTGTAGATATAGCTCCATAATCAAATTTTGCTGTATGACAAATTTATAGGTACACATTAATACATGTTAATAAGGATAATACTTTGAGTATGCTGTCTCCACCTAAGCATTCGTCTTTTAGAGCTTTAAGTTGTGGTAACCATGTCAATTTTTTATCAAATATTATTCCTAGAAATTTCATTGCATTTGCATTTGGTATTATGCTTCCTTCACTTAGATGTTTTATTTCTTGAAAGCAATATGTTCTTGCATTTCATTGGTGATAGGCTCGTTTACACCAGATTAAAAGTTTATCAAGGGTGTCTTGTAACATTTCCTTTGTTGTGTTTGTATATTTTCCTCCACGGTATATGACAATGACATCTCAAATAGACACTCTTCACTGGGGGCTTGATTTTCGAAGTAATGTTGTCTATATCTATTAGGAATATTGTTACACTAACCATTGAACTTTGTGGGAACCATTTTTCATTGGTAACTTTTTAGAAATGGCGTTTGATATTCTCACTTGAATTTTTGGATCTTTTAAGAAGTTTTGAATGTATTTCAGCTTGTTTCCTCTAATGTTGTTTTGAAATATGGTTTTTAGTATATGTTCATGCCAAACCATGCCCTAAGCTTTATGTATATCTAAGCTCACTGCTATAAGATGTTGCTTATTTATGATTACTTCTTGAATTTATGTTTCTAGAGATATAAGACTGTCATTTGTTGAATGGTTTTCCTGAAATCCATCTTGCTCTGGAGTGAAGAAGGACATATTTTCAAGAATGTAGTTTGTTTAAGATTTTCTCTAGAAGTTTGCACAGTGTGCAAGTCAGTGCAATTGGTCCGTTGTTTACTGGAAGTCCATGATCTTTGTTTGGTTTAGGTATTGGAATTACAATGTCGAATTGATCTGGGAATATGCTTTTAGTTAAACTGCAGTTAACATTTTCAAGTAAATACCTAAACCTCTCCTTATTTAGGGAGTTGTTTTAAGAACTCAAAGGGTGTAGAGTCGGGGCCCGGGCTGCTCGTACTTCTACTACTAATAATGCCCATGTTGAGCTCTTCTAGTGTCAACTTTTCATTGAAGCTTTCGTCGATATCGCCAGGTATAATTAAGTCAGGAGAGTGGGTTTTGAATTTTAAGAAATCGTAGCTGGAATCACTTGAAATGTCCGAGAAAATTTCAGCTACATAATCAGCAATATCTTTAGGAAATTCCACGTAACAATTTGTGTTACAATTTAAAAGTGAACTTATGGAAGATGTAACTTTGTTAGTGCGTATCTTTTTCAGTTTCTCCCAAATTACATTTTGTGGCGTTTGGTGTGAAAGAGAAGACAAAAAAGATAGCAATGATATCTTTTTGTTCTTTTTTATTTTTCGTCTTACTAAGGCTCTGCATTTCTGGAAGTTTATTTTATTTTCTGTTTTTGGATATTGTTTATATTTATAAAATGCCTTGTTTTTATTTTTGATTGCTGATTTACATTCTTCATTTCACCTGGATGTTGCTTTCTTATTAGAGTCAGTAACGAATTTAGGAATGCTCATTTCTGCAGAATTAAGGATTGTATTTGTAAATTGGTGTACATTGTCATTGATTGTAGAAGAAGGAAATTCGTTTTCAGGTATTAGTTTGAGTACATTACATTGATACTCTGATTTATATGTTGACCAGTTCCCTTTTTGGATATTCCATTTCTTTATCGGTTGATTATATTGATGTTTTGTGGTTTGTTTTTCCAGTAAGATTGGGAAGTGGTCCCTTCCTAGAAGAGTTTCATAAGCTGGTGCTATACCTTGCGTACTAAGGCAGAAGTCTATATTGCTAAAGGTATTATGTCTGATACTTTAGTGTGTAGATTTTCTGGAATTCGATTTTATTGTTCTGTTTTGTTTATTAACGATTCTATTGTTTTTCCTTTAGCATTAGTGTAAGCACTTCCCCATACTCTATTATGGAAATCAAATCGCGATAAGAATGATGAAAGGCTTTGGTATTTTATCAATTCATATAAGTCAGACAAGCAAATATGTTGACTGTTGTGTAAATATATGCTACATATACATAACACTATTGGAGTTAGCAATTTTACTACAATTAGTGATGATATTTATTTCTTGAAACACAGTTTTGCCTTATAAAAAGTGGCAACACCTCCATTTGCAATATTAAAATTGTCACAATTTTAATGTTGAGAGGAATATCCTTTAATTTTTGCCACATAGTCGTCTTTAAAATTAGTTTCTTGCAAAAAAATTACATCCGGCTGGTGTAAGGAAATTATATGTTATAATCATTCATATTAAGCCCAAAAACCATTCAAATTCCACTGGAGAAGAAATGTGTCCATTTTGTGGCTATTTCGAGGATCTTTGCTTTAGTATTTCTTGGCGGTTTCATCTTCTTGTTTTGATTTTTCATTATGTTTCAATTGACTGATTATTCTGGTTGTTTTGTTTTTCATACCTGGAGATTTTAGGAGAGAATGTATCTTGTATAAGCTATCAACGAAACTTTCAATGTTGTTTGTGTGGGAGTTTGCTTTGTTTACAACATCTGCAGTTCCTGAAGCATCTTCGTAAAAGCTTTTCAGTTGTTCATATCTGAAAGCGAACTCACTGGATGAAGATTGAATCAGTGTTTTTATAGGAGCAAGTGATTCTTCAATGTTAACTTGGCTATCCTGTGTTTTTGCTTTCTTTTTAGGGGGCTTTGTCTTTTTGTTTAAATGTTGATTATGTGTAGCGATTTCCTTGTCTGAGCTTTGTTTAGGGTTTCTGGTTTGTTGTTGGCTTGGTTTGTAGGTTCAGAAGTGGCTATTTGTTATGTTTTCTCTCCTAGTACATGTTGTGGGTACCGGGGGGAATTCATTTTCCATTTGTGCTGCGTAAAATACCTTGCTCAGGATGGTTTTCCAACTGGTTTACGATTTTCTCTTTAGCATCGTGGTGATTTATTGCTCTTGTTTGTTGTGTAGATTCTAATTTGCTTTTGGAGGAACAGCGTTGTTTGTATTTTGAGTTTTGGGGATTGGTATATTGCTTTGTATTTGTTCATTCTTAGAATAAGTTACTTAATCTATTTCTGAAAGGGTATCGTCAAGGGTTTGTGGCATATGATCGTGACTGGATATGTTAGCGTTTGCTGGAGGTAGGGTAGTGTTTATTACTTTCTCTACTACGTATAGTAAGTAGGGGAAGTATTGTATTCCACCCAAAATTTCGATACCGAGATTTCACCGGAAATACATGTTTTGAGACCTCCTGAATCCAAAAAAAGCATTTTTGGAAACATGTCCATGTGTGTGTCTGTGTGTGTGTGTCTGTGTGTGTGTGTCTGTGTGTGTGCCTGTGAACAGCATAACTCAGAAACGAACAGTCGGATAAACACCAAACTTGGTATTTGGGTTCAGTATCTTCCAAGGATGCGACACGAAGGTTTTCAAAAAAATCCCCCCACCCCAGAGTACCCTTTACATGGAAGATTTTTCGAAAATTTTAATTTTCTCAAAAATGGCTCTAACGATTTTGAGTAAAATATCATATGTTTAAGATATTTTTATGACAAATAAAATGTATATCTTGAATTTCCTGAGAATGTCTCCAAAAGTATTCTTTATTGTGAACGACTTTTGCATAACTGGTAAACCATAAGAGATAGACAAAATTTTACTACACAAAAAATGTAGTACGCGTTAAAATACACAATTTATGTCATATACTTTTTTTTGTTGAGTGAACCATTTTCGAGATATTACTTGTTATTCCCTTAAATGTTTCAATAATTTTCTCAAATGGGAATTCGTTATTCATTTTTTTGTCTTGGATATGCAAAGAGTATTAATCTGTGGCAAAGGGAATGGTGCTGCACCTAGCAACCAGTTATTAAGAGATATGTATGTGCTTAAAGGCTACTGTTTTTCTATATTGCCCTTGTAAATATATATTCGCCTTACATCTACAAGAAAATTAGCAATAAGATAGAGTCTGCAAATGTTTATCTCGATTAACATGAAGCATATTAGAATAAGCGTTTGTAAAAATAGTTTTTACAAGAGTAGAGAAAGTCATGTGAGTGTAACACATCAGATTTTTTTTCATTGCCTTGCAACATGACCTTCTTGCTTACAAAGGAAGCAAGTTGGAGTATCGGTGGATATGTGTATCCAATAATTTATCCCTTCGTGAGTTACCGAAATGCTTTCCGGGAGTTTCTTAAAAACCGTCACGATTTACATGTACTTGTCAACAAAAACTCATGAAATGGGGAAAGCCTTGTATAGAGATACCTGCTCTTATGTACTCAATTGATGATGCTGGATTTACACCCAGTTGAAGTAGGCTTTTTTCTATGGAGCTATTTGGGATTACAGGACACACATTGGAAAGGATAATTCTCTTTTAGTTTTTTAGTAGAGTTCTGAGGTGCAGTGGTTCGTTGTTTACTATTATGGTTTGATGCATATTTGTAAGCTCATCTACTATTTTATTCTTTGACAAATATAGGCAGACTCGACCATTTGGTGTTTTAATACAAATCTGATATTGGTAGGGCCCGTTAATTTTCCTACAGCTACAATGTTTATTTATAATCTTTAATTGTTATGTTCTCTTTTGATTCGATGGTAATTGCTTGCTCTCTTTTGGGAATCGTTTGTAGGACTTTGGAGTATGTTACTTGCGGAGGTGTAATGTCACTATGGTTAGTTGTGTTTGATGTCATATCTGTATTGGAGTCTTTTTTTGTTTACGTTCTTTGGGTTGTTTTGCAACACCATTGTGGTTAAAGTTCCTTAGTGGGCCACTGTTAGAGCCATTCGTTTGTTTTAACCTATGCTTATCTCTAGGTATTTAAGTAAGGCAAAAATACATTTATATTTGGGCTACCAAGTCCTTTGAGGCACTACAGGTTTATATTGATCTACATTTGATAACCATGTTTTACTAAAGTATGGATTGTGGATTGTCAAATAGAAAGAAGTAAAAAAATAATGAATAAATAGATTAAAAAAATAAGCATAAGTGAGCATGAGATATTCTGGGGTTGCAAAGGGGGGAGCACCTGGTAGAAAAATTTGTGAACCACTCGCTTAAAATAAGAAATATGTTTATCTAATATTCATAGATTTTGCCAAGTATATGATAAAGTCTCTAGAAGTCTACATTAGGTTTGGATTGAAATAATATTCCTGTAAAGCATAAGCCCACTATACAGAAATCCAGGATGATACAAAATAAAATTTAACGCAGGAGGTAAATGTTCTATCTGTTTATCTTAGAAAAGGATTACCACCAGCCGCACTTTAATTAAAGTTCATTTAAATTATATACAGAGAAGATGTCAAAATAATCGCGCAATTTTTTTTTCCAATGGACGGAATTTACATTAATTTATGCAGATGATCAAACACTATTGTTTGGAGATGAGTTTAATACACAGTAAACAGATCTAGTGAAAAATATTTATAGACAAACAGTAAATCTAAAATGCAATATTTGGCTGTAAACTTTTCTAAGGAACTTAAACAAGGTCTGCAAAGTTTGAATATAATAAATATTGACAATTTGGAATTCTACTAAAAAATATGTGATGTGATACGATTACGTGACTTTCCTATCCTCTATCTTTATTAGTGAGTATGCAAACTGTTCTTAGTAAAGCTTATTTTTCAATCTACTACATTTTAACCAAAATAAACATTTGCAGAAATAGCTTCCATACATATTTCGTTATAACTACATAGAGAACAGCGCTAGTCAAATGTTTAAGAACTGGACGCTATATGCTGATCTTAAAATTCCATACTGTTTCCATGCAATCGTGAGAAACAACTATAAAATCGATGTGACTTAAAAGGAAGGAAAAGTATTGAACAATTCCTACCCTTAATAACGGATATCTGAGGAACGGCTTATGCCACAAAAACTATTTGAAATAAATTCTGTTTTAAACAGATCTACATTTGTTGTGTAGTATTTTTCGTCTATCCCTTAACGTTCACCAGTTATATAAGATTATACAAACTTCCTTCCGAATGAAAAGGACTTCTTAGGCCATTCACAGAAAGTTCAACATATGCAATTTATTTGTCATGTAAATATCTTTAATATATGGTACTTTACTCAAGTTCGTCAGAGCCTTTTTTTTCGAAGAATTTCGAAAAATGTTCCATGTAAAGGGTAGTTGGGGTGTGAATGTTTCTTAAGAATCTTCGTGTGCTTGGAAGACATTGAACTAAAATAACAAGTTTATGTTTATCCGACTTTTCACTTATGCTGCTCATACACACACATGGACGGACATATTTACAAAACTTCCTGTATTTCCGCTAAATTCTCGGTATCGAATTTTTGTGTGAAATGCAATACCTTCTCTACTTACTATGTGCCCGGTAGAGAAAGTAAAAACCAGAACTCCATCAAGAACATAATAAATAACTTAAATCCACTTTTGGGTCAATTAAACAATAGACAATCTAGTGCGTTACATTCACATGACTTCCTCAACTCACTCTTCTACAAAATATTCTCACAAAAGCTTATTATTCTAGCTGCTTCTTGTTAATCCTGATAAGTTTTCAATTCACACTTC
This sequence comes from Deroplatys truncata, assembly GCA_030765065.1. Lineage (NCBI taxonomy): Eukaryota > Metazoa > Arthropoda > Insecta > Mantodea > Mantidae > Deroplatys > Deroplatys truncata. The sequence continues at coordinate 237,030,660 of CM060978.1, read as the reverse complement.
TCATTTCGCTTTACGACATCTAAAGTAGGTAAAGCTATAGTAGGATTTTTAAAGAGCGTGTCGCTATGGATAGCTTTATAATTCCATGGTCCTTGCATGACGAGAAGAAAAACTCTGATGTGTTACATTCACATGACCTTCTCTACTCTTGTACAAAATATTTTTACAAACGCTTATTCTCCATATGCTTCATGTTAATCGAGATGTTAATCTTATTGGTAATTTTCTTGTAGATGCAAGGGGAATTGGTAGGTTTTAAGCGATAGTCAAATATTTTAACGCTGGTTGCTATGTGCAGTATTCCATTCTCTTTACATTAATGGGACAAAAAAAATAGGGAATTCTCATTTGAGAAAAAGTATGTATTGGAAAATTTAAGGGAATAACAAGAAATATCTCCAAAATGGTTCACTCAACAACAAAAAAATCTATATGACATAAATTGTGTATTTTAACGCGATCTACATTTTTTGTTTGTAAAATTTTGTCTATCTCTTATGGTTTACCAGTTATGCAAAAGTCGTTCAGAATAAAGAATACTTATGGAGACATTCCCAGAAAATTCAAGATATACACTTCATTTGCCATAAGAATGTCCTAAACGTATGGTATTTTATTCAAAATAATTAGAGGTGGGATTTTCTTTTTTCTTGTCGCATCTCTGGAAGATACTGAACCTAAATACCAAGTTTGGTGTTTATCCGACTGTTCCTTTCTGAGTTATGCTGTTTACAGACACACACACAGACATACACAGACACACAGGCACACACACGGACATGTTTCCAAAAAGGCTTTTTTTTGGATTCAGGGGCTCTCAAAACATACATATCCGGTGAAATCTCGCTATCGAATTTTTGGGTGGAATACAACACTTCCCCTACTTACTATACGTAGTAGAGAAAGTAAAAACCTATAGCGACTTCTCATTTGAAATAAGCATGAAATATTTGAAAATACAAACCAATAAAAATGAATATCTCGGAAAAAATGTACGTATATTGTCTGTTTTAACGCGATCTACATATTTGTATAGTAGAATTTTGTCCGTCTTAGCAATTATGCACAAGTAATTCAGAATAAAGAGAACTTCAGCGATGCCCAGAAAATTCAAGATATACATTTCATTTTTTATGAAACTATTCTTAAAACATGATACTTTAACCAAAATAGTTACTCACTTATGAGAAAATCAAAATTTTCAAAAAATGTTTCATTTAAAGCGTAGTTTGCGGTGGTGGGATTTCCTTGAGAATCCTCGTGACTCATCCTTGGAAGATGCTGATGCTGGTATTAACTGAATTTTCTGTTGACAAACACAAACACATGCACATACACACACACTGATCTTTTTCTAAAAGTGTTTTTTTTTTTGACTCGGGGAATCTCAAACGGTTCTTTCCGTTGAAATCTGGGCATCGAATTTTTGGGTGGAATACGGTATTGCTATAGGTAACCGCTGAGATGGCTTCGCAGTAACGTGTGAGGCTCCCATTCCTGAGGTTCCGGGTTCGCTTTCCGACGACCGCCCACTCGCTTTTTCCCTGGTCAGTAAAGGAATCCTTGGGAGGTTTCTCATGTACTACGAATTCCTTTCCATAATTTTCCTTTCACTCCGCTTTCGTCTGATATGTCAGGCCTGTTTCTTGGTTTCGTGGCGTATGGCGGTGCCGAACAAATGGCGCGGATGCCTGCTTAAAGGAAAGAGTACTCTCCATGGACACTAGAAGGCTGGTTGATCGATAGATCATTCATCGCCTTCTCTAGGCAGCTCCAGCGTGGGTCGGGACTTCGAGCTTGGAATTGTTAGGAAGTTCCGTGCGTCTCTGTGGCCTTCTGCCTGCGACCTGTAGCCCCTGGTTCCTTCCATCCCTTCCTGGGGGTGGTAGCCACATTAGCTTTATGTAGGAGTTGCAGTGTGTGAGTGTACTATACTAAGCGAGAGGAAATGTTATGTGAATGAAACACATAGCTTTTATTCAGCAACATGCAGAGTAAATGGCAAAGTTAAATTGTTACATAACCCCCACCGTACGGAACTACTTTACATAACCCTTGGAAAAGTCTCAACTTTCCAAAAGAAAGAAAAGCAATAAAGACGAAAATAGTATCAAACGTTTACAATTACCTTACATATCAACAGAGGCTTACATTTTGAAACGGTTTTATGAAATAAAACAATCATTTTAGTTATGTTAGTAGTTATTTTATAATGTTAACTTGTTTGTTCACATATTTAGACAACACTCATAATAATTAATAGAACAGCAGTAAACATTACATACACTATGTGATCAAAAGTATCCGGACACCCCACAAACATACGTTTTTCATCTTAGGTGCATTGTGCTGCCAGCTACTGCCTGGTGTTCATTATCCGCGACCTCAGTAGTCAGTACTGAATGAACGTGGTCAGGTGATTGGGTGTCACTTGTGTCAGACGTCTGTACGCGAGATTTCCACACTAAACATCCCTAGCTCCACTGTTTCTGATGTGATAGTTAAGTGGAAACGTGAAGGGACATGTACAGCACAAAAGCGTACAGGCCGACCTCATCTGTAGACTGACAGAGACCGCCGACATTTGAAGAGGGTCGTAAATAGGCAGACATCTATCCAGACCATCACACAGGAATTCCAAACTGCATCAGGATCCACTCCAAGTACTATGACAGTTAGGCGTGACGTGAGAAACCTTGGATACCATGGTCGAGCGGCTGCTCATAAGCCACACATCACGCAGGAAGATGCCAAACGACGCCTCGCTTGGTGTAAGGAGCGTCAACATTACAGTGGAACAGTGGCAAAACGTTGTGTGGAGTAATGAATCACGGTACATAATGTGACGATCCGATGACAGGGTGTGGGTATGGCGAATGCCCGGTGAACGTCATCTGCCAGCGTGTGTAGTGCCAACAGTGAAATTCGGAGGTGATGCTGTTATAGTGTGGTCGTGTTTTTCCTGGAGGGGGCTTGCACCCCTTGTTGTTTTGCGTGGCACGATCACAGCGCAGACCTAAATTGATACCATTTTAAGCACCTTCTTACTTCCCACTGTTGAAGAGCAATTCGGTGATGGCGATTGCATCTTTCAACACGATCGAGCACCTGTTCATACTGCATTGGCTGTGGCGGAGTGGTTACACGACAATAACATCCCTGTAATGGACTGGCCTGCACAGAGTCCTGATTTGAATCGTATAGAACACCTTTGGGATGTTTTGGAATGCCGACTTCGTGCCAGGCCATCGATACCTCTCCTCATTTCCGCACTCCGTGAAGAATGGGCTGCCATTCCCCAAGAAAACTTCCAGCACCTGATTGAAAATGTGCCTGCGAGAGTGAATGCTGTCATCAAGGCTAAGGGTGGACCAACACCATATTGACTTCCAGCATTACCAATGGAGGGCGCCACGAACTTGTACGTCGTTTTCATCCAGGTGTCCGGATAGTTTTGATCACGTAGTGTATATCTAAAAAGTATCCAAATGTTTGACCTGAAAGTATAATATAAATTTCTGAACATAGGCCATGCATCCATCCTGTTAATGAGATGTAAACGCTGAATTTTCCTGATTTAGCTTCGCTTCTACACAACACAAGAATAGTTAGTTATACGTGATTTTAGAAGAGCAGCTGTGCTTATTAGGTGTTTTTGAAGACAGCGCCCGTGCCACAGGCGACTCAGTCTGCTGAAGTTGCTGTAAAATCAGATCGTGTCTCAGGTAAACACAATGTTTTCTAAACCCACTACTATTGACGCATCACAATGTTACTCTGCAGTAGCACAGAGCAGACCCACAATAGCACAAGCAGTAGTTACTGATGCACATGGTAGTATATCCATCAAAGAATATAGTTTTGCAATAGGTACGCTCACTGATCCAGCAAGCATCAGGTTTGTCTCACGCGTATCTAACAATAGAATATGCAAGTTCTTAGAAAGCAAAAGGTTGCTGAGGAGCTCAGTGCTAGCCACCTCCAGATAGCAATTAGTAACATGATGCTGGAGCTCAGACCATTGATAGCTAAACACAGGAGAGTCATATTATTTAACGTATGCCCAGTAATATCTCACCACGAGATTGAAAAGCATTTGCTAGGTCATGGTATTCACCCTACATCTGCTACCACTTACATCCGAGCGGGAATCAGCAACCCTGGTTTTCCTTACATATTAAGATTTCGAAGACGGTTGTATGTACACCTTGAATATTTCGTCAAACGTCCAGAGAGTTTTCATATCAATTTCGAAGGCACTAACTATTGGGTGTATGCATTTTCTGATACACTCACTTTTTCTTATGCAAGACGGAAGGTTATTTGGCCCGTCAATGTAACAAGGGTCCAAGTAGCCCACAGACTTATTAGACCGGGAGTCAACAAATTCCAATGAATTTCCTCGTTTATGCGCCAGTGTCCCAGCATCAATAGGTCCCACTCCGTCTCTCTGATCGGAGCTTCAGGAGAATTCACCTGCTTTTAGCTCTTGTGAACAGCCTGCCAATTCTGATTTACCAGTAACTGCAACCCTTGCTCCTGATGTAACTAGTACGCCTGTAATCTCCTTTGAAATGCCAATGGTAATTCAGAACCCCACAAAACGAACCATTTCGGCCTCCGAGCACTCATTCTCAGGGAAAAGCGAGTCTTCCGTTGACAACGCTGGTACTAGCTCCAGAGCTAAACCACTAGCTAACAAATTAAAACCGTTAGAGGAAACATCTACGGCGGCTAGTGGATTGCTTTCAGTTGTCAAGTCCCTCATAGAGCAGAGTCCAAAGGAATGTGTGCTTGACTTTGCTCAGTTTCTGAGCTTTTATGAGAGTGCCAAAGGGTCTACTGATGTCCCAAAACTAGCATTAAATTACACATCAGACATAAGAGAACTAGCTAAGGTCTTACGCAAATTGTACCCACATATGAAGGGTAGTAATCTTAAGAATATAATCACATGTGGAAAAGAAACTACTGGCTGCAATAGGAGATGTGCACAGTTTGCATACTCCTAGGCCACCGGACAGAATTAATGCAACTTGCAGCCATGAATAACAGCTGCAGCGTAATCCAGTGGAATATAAATGCTTTTTTATACTCTCAATTGGAATGTTTACAAATGCTTACACACCTGCCTAGCATTATTTGTTTGCAGAAAACAAATTTAAAACTTGAAAACATTGCTTCCATAAGAAATTATTTTGGCTATAAATGTGATCGTTTTGAGGATCTTCATATGAGTGGTGGCGTAACCGCTTATGTTAGTAATAATATACCCCATAAAGAAGTCTCCCTCAAAACATGCCTGGAGACTGTAGCAATGTCAGTTTTTTGACTGCATATGTTTGTTCTTGTAATGCTTATTTTTCTAACAGCATGGATGTTGCTCTTCCTGACTTAATGTCTCAATTACCTCAACCTTATATTATACTTGGTGCTTTTGATGGTCAGAATCTGCTACGGGGTAGCAACATCACTGATCGTCGCGGCAAGATTACTAGAAACTTATTCATACCTATGATTTAGTAATCTTAAATTCTACTGATCTAACTCATTACAGCGTTGCCCATAGCTCCTTCAGCAACATCGACCTTTGACTTTGCTCCCCCAGCATTGCACCATTGTTTAATTGGTCGGTGTACTCCACGCCTTACGGAAGTGAAAGTTTTCCTATCACTAGTCGACTATTCGCCTAATCCGTATACAGTTATCAATCTTGGAACATACATAAATCAAAGTAGTTGAAATTTAAGGATCTTCAAGTTTCTGTAGACAACTCCACAGTCCGAAACATTTTCCAGCACGCCTATTGATACTACAGTCGACCTTTTCTCTGCTGCTTTCATAAAATAGGCTGAACTTTATATTCAAACCAGTTCCTATGTATCCAAACATAGTAACTTAGTGATACCAAGAATGCAGAGAAGCTATCAAACTAAAGAATAAAGCATACTACAAATGTAAACCAACCCCACTATTGACAAAAAATTGCTTATAAGCGACTTCGACTATAAGAAACAGACACTGGACTGTTAACAGAAATCCCTGGTTGACTTTCGTGTTTTCCTTTAGCAGTAGAACTACTCAATCTGAAATATGGTGTAAACTTCGAACCTTTTATGGATCCAGAAGTTTAAACAAGGCTTCTCATCTCCACATTCTGATATACCGGTTACAGATTCACTAATTATCGCAGATACTTTAGCAAAGACATTCTCCGATACCTCAAGTAATTATAATTATGATCCTGAAGTTCCTCAGGACTAAAATGCATTCCAAGAATGATAACTTGTTATAACGTTGTTGGCACAAACCAACCATTTAATGCAAAGGTTTGCAATGATGAAATATTGGAAGCTCTTCGACACTGCAATAGCAAGAGCACTGGACCAGACAACATTCCATATAAAATAATAAAACATATGCCAGAGAATGCACTACAGTCTCTGTAAAATATTTACAACAATATATGGTTTAACAAGCGCTTCCCTGATCAATGACGAATGTCAACAATGATCGCTATTCCGAAACCAAATAAAGATCACTCTTTATCTATAAACTGTCGACCAGTTTCATTAAAATGCACCATGTCAAGCTCCTTGAAAAGGTAATTACAAAAACACTTGCTTGGTTTTTGAAAACTAAACATTTGCTTAGCAATATATAAACCGGTTTTCATAAACATTCTTCCGCAATAGATAACCTTGTGATACTCGAATGAGAAGTAACTGAGGATTTTGGTAATTGACAGCATATGATTTTAGTCAGTCTTGACACAGAAATAACATACGATACCATCTAGCAAAATTACATCATTCAGTATCTAAAGGAATTTGGAGTCAATGGAAACACGATCTCAGTCATCTACAATTTTCTACAAAACAGACGAATGCGAGTAAGAGCTAATGGTTTTTATCCCAATCCGTTGGTTTAAAAATTGGCATATCACAAGGTACTTAAGATACAGGCACACAAGAAATGTAGATCTCTTTAAAGCATACAATTTATTTCAAGTAACGTTTTTGTAGCATAAGCCATTTCTGAGATATCCGTTTATTAATGGGTACGTTGTACTATACTTTGTCATTCTTTTTAAGTCTTTTCAAGTCCAGTGGATTTTCAGCTGTTTTTCTGGTTATATGGAAAGAAAATGGAATTTTAACGCCAGCATATAACGCCCTGTTCTTAAACATTTGACTATCCCTGTTCTCGTTGTATCTATAACGAAATATTGTCGTATGCCTCACATTTATTTATTATTTAACTTCAGAGGAGAGCTACTCGCTTATGAGAGGGATCGTTGAAAAACAAAGAACTTTAAACTCGAGGCATCGACAAGGGACGCAGCTAAAGTTAGATTATAAAAATAATTACTACACCAACATAATTTCTGGCTGAAGGGAGAGGCAAGGAACTCTACACTATCATAATTAAAACGGCAAGGAAATGGATAGCTGGTAGATTTATTATAAAATGTTTTCTTACCCCATGTGTCTGCCGGGCGAGGACGCCAAGTCTTAGGCAGTTATCCGTCTAACTCACGCGAAGCCTAGTCACAGAATGAAGCCACAACAAGTTGGCGTCAGTAACGCCATATCCCCCCCCAATGACACACTGCTTCCCCTGAATCGCCCCTACTCTCAGATAAACTGCCACCTCCGACCCGGTAACCAGAGAGCGTATTACCATTAATATAATCTGTGCACATGCCACATCTCCCCCTGGCCACCGAAGTCGACGTCCTCGGCGACATAAGGAAAATAAATACAATAAACATGAAAAGAACAAAACAAAATGACATACACATGTGTGATGAACCAAAATATAACAACAATATACATGTGTGGTAAGCACCCAGCCGACGATACAATATTGCTGGGCGATAACGAGAGACGAGAGACGTAAGTGCTGTTGACTAGTATTGTTAATGCACTTATCTTTAGCATCCCGCACACGCACACACCACGCTGCCTCAGTTCACAGGCACACTACACTGCACAAAATAGCGATGGTCTGCCGTAACTGTTTGTGGGCGAGTTTAGACAGTACCCACAACGACGATTTGTCCTGGTGTAGAATTATCACCGCAGGTCTCTGGTGATGACAACAGGGTGGGCAGTCGCTGGCTTGGACTGCCCCCCGACATGGTGGCTCCTTATGCCACGGCAGTGTAGTGGCTGCCCGACAGCTTCCCTGTGGTGTTTCTTGACTTCTGGTGTGCCCCGGGAATGCTCTTGAATTTTCTCGCTCTCCGCCACAGCAAAATACTAAAACAAAACCACCAAACAATAAACAGGGTGCTCCCACAAACAATCACACATAAAAGAATGGTATGTCATGTACAATTAAAGACTTTAAAGTTTGAAAAGCGTACACTAATAATTCTTATGACATGGGGCAAAGAAAGAGAAAAAATAAGTACAAATTGGCATAAGAACTAAATTTTACAGAGTTGCCATCCAAAATTTAACTTACAATGCTTTACAATCCAAATAAAACAGTAAAACAGACTCAAAATACATGAACATGACAGAAATGAAACATAACCTTATTTTGGGATCCCAATATTACATCTTAATAACCAGCTGGTATCACTAACAAAAGAAAGTAAGTGCACTTACAAGACAATCACACATGACAATGAAATGAACTCATTCACACTGACCATGGCCCAAATTACACACAGCACTGACTTAACTATCTACCCAAACTAGTGTATGCATCACTACAAACTACATCCACAATACATCTCTAAACTACGCCACGTGACATGCTTTCAACTACTATTGTGCTACTCTTGTCACCAATACAACTTCTCGTCCACATCACTATCTTTCTCATCTCATTATGATCAACATCTTTCATAATCATCATCAGTAATAGTGCAATCTCAATCATTACTTCAATCATCATCATCTTTCAATTTTCTCTTCAAAACAAAACATCTGCACTTACGTGTCTCATTTAGCATGCTGCAAATTCAAAACATCTAACATAGGCATAACCTTCAATAAATCACATTAACAATTCAGGAATGACACAAATAACATGACACTATACTGTTGCATCCACATCCTCCAAATGAAAATTAAGCTGGAAAACAGGTGGTATTAAAATTTGCTATCTAAGATGGTAATAAACTTGTTGCATAAACAGAGAAAAAAAATTATTTTCATTACATTCACTTCCATCCATTTAATCTCTCGTGTGAATTCATCACACACGCTATACTGGGCACGTTACAGCAACACCAATAAGCAAAATCTCTGAAAACATACAACTGTCGGGGTTACACTGTGGCACTTCCACCGAAGCTGACATCATCTCATCTCTTCTCATCTCTCCTCATCTCAATGACACCGTCGGGGTTACTCTTTGGCACTTCCACCGAGGCAAATCTCAACTCTTATTCCTCACATAACCTCACACTACACACTATTCATGCAACAATTTTCTGCAAATAAAAATCACAGCATCATTATGAAACCCAAAGTCAAATCGAGTCAAATCAAATCATATCATATCAAATCAAATCAAATCGAATGCAACAAAACAACATCACATCATTACTCAAAATAATATTGTCACATAACATTCCTGAAAATGAAAGCTCAATTAAGCACATAGTACACCTGAAACACATTCCTGCAGCATAATACAACAAACAAAACAAATGATTTGCAGTTCCCAAAACATAATTCAAAATTTAAATTACACCCACAATAATAATACACTTGTAATTTAGCAGAGACATTCATATCACATATTCCTGAAAAGTAAAGCTTAATTAAGCATCAGAAACTCAGACTTTACAGCCTATAAGGACCCACAGGATCATAGTAAGGGTAAAGGCGTGACACATGAACACTCTGATGTTTGGTACGGGGAGCATGAGGTCGACCAACAAGGTAGGTAACAGGAGTGATCTGTCGGATAATTTCAAAAGGGCCAAAATATCTATGTAACAACTTTGTACATTTACCTTTCTTCCTAATGGGAGTGAAAACTTTAACTAATTGACCTACATTATAAACCACATCTCTATGTTTAGCATCAAATGCTTCTTTTTGCTTCACCTGCTGCTTTGTAATGTTAGCAACAGCAACCTCTCGTGCCTTCTGAATCTCTTGCAATGTCTGTCTCACAAAAAGGTCATTAGACGTAGCTTGTAGCTGAACCTGGTTAGGTAAAGAAGGTTCTCGACCACATATCAAGAAAAAGGGTGAAAATTTAGTAGACTCTTGAACACTCGAGTTATATGAAAAGATGACATAGGGCAATATTGAGTCCCAGTTCTTCTGATTATTATCCACAAAATGGCTGAGCATATTTAAGAGGGTTTGGTTAAATCTTTCAGTAAGTCCGTTGCAAGCTGGATGATAAGCACTGGTGAAATTGGAAGACACTGATAAAGATCTCAACAATTCTTGTGTCACCTCACTTAAGAAAACTTAGCCACGATCAGATAACAAGGCAGCAGGGGCTCCATGCTTACAGATGATGTTATGCAAAATAAATTTAGCAACTTGAGGGATTGTTGCTGAAGAAAGCGACGCAGACTCGACCCAGCGAGAAGCATACTCGGTCGCAACGACAACATACTTGTGTCCAGAATTGGAGCGTGGGAGAGGCCCAAGCAAATCAATACCCCACCGCTCGCCTACAGATGTAACCGGAATTGGTTGTAATAAGCCTGCTGGTTTCTGATTCTTCGGTCCCTTTCTTGTTTGACAGCTGGGACAGGTTCGGACAAAATGTTCAATATCTTTCTTCATACCAACCCAGTAATACCTGGAGTGAATTTTGGCAAATGTTTTCGAGAATCCTAAGTGGCCTGAAAGAGGATCATCATGACATGAAGAAAGAATTTCATGTTTTAGAGCTTCTGGAATAACCAGCAGATGGAGAGGGCCAGTGGAGCCAGCATTTTTACGATAAAGAACACCTGATTTGAGTGTGTAGTTGGAAACTTGTCTCTGAAGCTTAGCAGGGGCCGACGGAGGATCATGGAGAGCATTAATAAGCTCAAGTAACCCAGTATCTTTCTTCTGATGGTCAGCAACTTCAACTGATGACAGCAAACATGTGGGGAGTTCATCAAGCTGTTCAAGATCACTTTCTGTAGGTTGTAACACAGGAAATCTCGATAGAGTATCAGCATCATGATGTTTCTTGCCAGATTTATAAGAAATGGTATAATCAAACTCTTGCAATTTCAAACTCCATCGTGCCAAACGCCCAGTCAAATCTTTCAAATTATTTAAATAACAAAGGGAGTGATGATCAGATACAATATGAACCTTGTAGCCATAAACAAAACTGCGGAACTGGGTAAGTTCAAACAGGATGGCCAACAATTCCAACACTGTAATTACGTTCACATTTAGATAGTGTCCTTGAAGCATAGCCCACTGGTTTCAACACATTATCAATCTTCTGATACAACACTGAGGCAACCCCTAATCCACTGGCATCAGAGTGTAGTTCGGTATAAGCACCAGGAGTATAGTGAGCTAAGACAGGGGCCGAAACCAATAAGTCTTTCAAATTTTGAAATGCAGTTTGCTGATCAGATCCCCAAATAAAACTTTGATTCTTCCTAGTCAACTGAATTAGAAGTTGAGCAATATTAGCATAGTCCTTGATGAATTTCCTGTAAAAATTAAACAATCCCAAAGCTTTTCTCACATCTCGAACATTTTTAGGACGAGGCAAATTTTGAATGGAAACAACTTTGTCAGAATCAGGTGAAATGCCATCTTTAGAAACTTCAAAGCCTAAGAGTTTGATCTTTTGCATGGCGAAGAAACATTTTTCTAGTTTAAGTTTAAACTTGTGGTGATCCAGACGTTGAAAAACAGCCTCAAGATTTTGCAACAACTCCTCAAAGGTTTTAGCAAAAACAACAATGTCATCCAGATATGCAATAGCCTTTTTAAAATTCAAATCGCCTAACAACTTGTCTGCGATGTAACTGAAAAACCTAGGGGCATTGGCCAACCCAAAACTCAAGCGTGTAAATTGATATTGACCCTGAAAAGTGACAAAAGAGGTGTACTTCTGGCTATCCTCTGCAATAGGTACCTGAAAGTATGCTGACAGTAAATCTAATGAGACAAACCATTTAGCCTACCCCAAATAACTTAACAAATCATCTATCAATGGTAAAGGGAAAGAGGTGGTCTCTGTAACAGCATTCAATTTTCTATAGTCGACACAAAATCTCATGGAGCCATCTTTCTTTTTGACAAGTACTACAGGAGAAGCCCAGGAGGACTGTGATTCCTTGATAATGCCAGCATCTTGCATCTCTTTAACTTGCTCAGCAATAATTTCCTTTTGTTTATGAGGAACTCTATATGGTCTTTGCTTAATTGGCTTAGGGTCATTTACTTTGATATCAAATTCTGCAACATCCGTAGTACCAAGTTCTTGTAATGTTGTGGCAAAAAGATCACTATATTTCAATAACAAAGCATGTAAGTCAGCCTTTTGGGTTTCCAAGAGTTTACCATTAACATTAAAATTACAATTTGGAGCTGGCAGAGGAGTAACATCGGATGACAAAACAGAATTACTCTGAACAAGTGCAACATCATAAGCTTTAGCTAAGACTGTATTTGCAAACAATGTTTGTGGAACTGAAGTATTATTATGCACTGGAATCGTAAGTTCAGAGGTAGAATGACACAATAACGGTGGAATGGAAAGATTCTTCTTTTGCATTATGTTAAGAGCAGGTTCAAACATAACCTCATTACTAATGGCTGACAAAGGCTTAACTGATATATAGCATGTAGACAGAGGTGGAATTTTAACATCATGCATAACTGCCATTTTAACACCAGAATCTGTACAATCATTATCTTGGAGAGGATTTACTGCCATATCAACAAAAGGTCCTTGTGTTAGGGTTATTGGTATACTGAACGCATCATTCTTAGAAGATTTCAAGGTTATCAGATTATGTGCATAGTCAATTATAACATCATGGGTCTGCAAAAAGTCATTGCCTAAAATCAAATCATGGGAGAACTCTTTCACAACTAGTACATCCTCCTGAAAAAGAACATCATTAATATGGAAATCTAACACAGTGTGGTAAGGCGCATCAAGTAACCTGTTTCCTGCAGTGCGGAGCATCATCTCTATAGGTTATAATGTAGAATGATCAAGAACATGTGCAGCATTCACAATACTCACTGCGCTTCCTGTATCGAGCAAGATGGAGAGCTCTGTCTGGGCAATACGACCAGGAACTTGCAATATCTGACCTGATAATGCAGACACATCCCGTTGAGGTGTAGCTATGTCCCGTTGAGGTGCAGCCATGCTGGTGGGCTGTGGTGGTGCTGCTACGTCTCGTCGCCAGTCGTTTTTTGACTGCGGGAGGCGGCTCCGGCAAAAGCGAGCCAGGTGGCCCTGCCTGTTGCATCTATAGCAGGTGACGGGTGGATCCCTCCGGTTGAAGTCAGATGACCGTGGAAGCTGTGAATGCTGGGAAGTTCTCTCCGAAGATGGTAACTGAAACTGGTTAACTCTGTTACATAACTGTTCCACACGATCAATCAGCTGATGCATAGGATCGATAGGTACGCCCACAAGAGAAGAAGCCTGAGAAGGCTGAGGAGAAGCTGGTAAAGTAACAGCAGGAACAGATGCATTATTAAATAGAACAGAGGGTGGCGTAACCACTGCAGCCTGAAATTGAGCAGACACTAGATGTTTACGGTTCTGCATGTAAAACTGTGCTTTGTCCACTCGTCGAATGATTTGTATTACCTCATCAACAGTTTGAGGATTTAATGGCAATAAAGCTTGTACATACAGAGGTTTAAGACCTTTAAGCAAGTGTTTAATTTGTTCCAACTGCAACATAGCTGGGTTGACTTGGTCACATAAAGATAGCACGTCATAGATGTAACTAATAACAGGTTCATCATCCAACTGTACCCGCTGTCTGAGTTTCATTACCAGAATATCACTCTGGTTTGTTATCTGAAATGCATTTAAAAATTGTGTAGACAAGAAAATCCAATCATGGTGAGGGTGCCGATGGCGAAATGTTTGAAACCATGATGCAGCAGTATCTCGTAAATAGCATGGAAAGCATTTCAATTTCATTTCTTCTGACCAGCCATTAGGAGCAGCGACCATTTCAAAGTTCTGCAGAAATTCATGCGCCGACATCCTACTGGAATTCTCAAAGTACGAGGGGTCAATGACCGGGCGGCAGACAGCTGATTGCGGTGCATTGGCCACGAGAGGCGGATTAGACATCGCTAGTAACTGAGTAACAACAGGCGTACTAACACTGGACATAGATTCTACTTCACTGTGCTCGCTAACTGGAGCAATTGCTATATCAGATTTCTGTGCAGTACGTCGCTTAGGCATGATTGCAGCACAAAAGATAACGCAACCAATAAACAAACAGTAGGACCAAGCAATACAGATTACACCAAACTAAACACTTATAGCATCACATGAATGTAAGTAGCAAGATCAGAACATAGCCAAATAAAACAGTTGCAGAAAGAATACAATTAAACGCCCGCGGCGAAATATCAGAAAGTTATACCAACACGCGTCTACACAAGCCACTTGGACACAATAGCAAGATTTTTAATCAGAATGAACACATGGAAGAAAACAAAATGATAGCTTCAGTGAGAAACCTCGAACTGGAAGTTAAAAAAAACCACGTCACACCTACTGTGACCACCGCTAAGATTCTCAAAAGGAGCAGAATACAGACTTGTAATTCATACTAGCACACCAAACTTCTCTTTTTTTTTCTTAAATCAAATGTATATGATCTGATATGCACACGCAAATAAACGCGCCAAAACACGTGCTGAGGAAGACTGGTTTCACAAGCTAAAATTATTGCTGAAATGCATGACCACGCGGGAATTACATAACACACGTGCGTACACGAAAGTTACACGAAAAATGTTCCAGAAAAGTGCAGTAAATAGCTAGAAATCACAATCACTGGAATATAAAGTTATACGTTTCCAAACCACTGCTAATAAGCACAGAAAACAAGATTTGCAAACAGATAGCCAACACGTGACGAGCACATTTTGAAACTACAACTATCTCGCTCGTTTCACAACTCAACTTTCACAAAAACATTTTTTTGAAAACAACCAGCACGAACCACTTAGCACAGCAATACAATTTAAAAAGAAATGAAGCCAAAACAAGGGGAAAATGGAGTCAGAAGTTTTAGCGTCACGCCGGCAGACAATGAAAAAATACAAAAATGAGCTCAAAATTAAAATTTCGAAACCAGACTTTCAGATATGATGGAAACAAAATTTAGAAGAAGAGAATCACAAATTAAAGTATAAAAATCCTTACCCTTTAGCCAGAAACAAATTTTACATTTTTCGCGACCACGTGGAGGACTAGAAACCGTTACATTTGGAGGGAAAAAAAATTTTTGCACTTAAAATCTCAAAACAAATCAAACCAATTACTCGGCGTCTCCGCCAATTTGTCGTATGCCTCACATTTATTTATTATTTAACTTCAGAGGAGAGCTACTCGCTTATGAGAGGGATCGTTGAACAAACAAAGAACTTTAAACTCGTGGCATCGACAAGGGACGCAGCTAAAGTTAGATTATAAAAATAATTACTACACCAACATAATTTCTGGCTGAAGGGAGAGGCAAGGAACTCTACACTATCATAATTAAAACGGCAAGGAAATGGATAGCTGGTAGATTTATTATAAAATGTTTTCTTACCCCATGTGTCTGCCGGGCGAGGACGCCAAGTCTTAGGCAGTTATCCGTCTAACCCACGCGAAGCCTAGTCACAGAATGAAGCCACAACAAGTTGGCGTCAGTAACGCCATATCCCCCCAATGACACACTGCTTCCCCTGAATCGCCCCTACTCTCAGATAAACTGCCACCTCCGACCCGGTAACCAGAGAGCGTATTACCATTAATATAATCTGTGCACATGCCACAATATGTAATGTAGCTATTTCCGTTTATCTCGATTAAACTGGAATACGCCGAAAAATAAGCTTTAATAGGAATAGAATTAATTGTTCTTCCACGCAAGCCGTGTACAGGAACAAGATTGGAAAGGTAGAATCAGACGACTGAAAAATTTAATTTTCAGGCGGAATTTGGACGAAATCTCCCAGTTTCCTCCGGGTGCTCAAACCAACTGAGCTATCATGGTAACGTGCCGTGGATATTAATTTATCCTGCTGACTCGCATTTTTCCGGTAAACCATAAGGTGATCTCAAATTGTTTTGAGATGACATTAGTGGTCTGATTTCCAACCCTTTCCAAACTTTCGTAACAATAGTTTGTATACGCACTAATAATCGCTGGAGGGCAGATAAGGTCAGGTGAATGTAACACATTCGAATTTTTGCATTTCACATCCGTTATCATAGCATTGTTATCGACTTGATTACACTGAAAAAAATTAAGATTTTTAATGTTAAAAGAAGTACAAAGGGTGCTTCTTTGACCTTTTTTGTGCTGATTTAAAATCTTTTTACAGAACTTTTTTATCACTTATAGTTTTTGAGTAAGTGCATGAATAGCATTTCTAGTAATTATACAATTTAACACTTAGAGAATACCTCTTGCATACCTAAAATGAATGTGAAGTAATTTTTCGACTATACCTTGCTTGAGGAACATCTCTCTTGAGTATCCAACAGTAGTCTGCCAACATATTTGGAGTCCATTTTCCCTGGTAGCGTCTTTCCATTTCAGCGATGTCCTGATGGAAACTCTCGCCATGTTCATCGGTAACAGCGCTGAGGTTCTCAGAGAAGAAATCTAGATGGGAGTCCAACATGTGTATTTTCAAAGACATATGATCTTGTAGTTCTCAATCAGCTCACTGGCAAGTTCTCTGTAATGATCAGACCTGTAGTTTCCTAGAAAGTTTATGACAATGTTTTGTAAGTGAACCATGCAACTCGTTCTTGCATATTTAACAGGCTTTCGAAATGTGAATCTTTCATAAGTTCTCTAATTTGAGGACCAACAAATATTCGCTCTTTTAGTTTCGCTTCGCTGATCTTTAGGAACTTAATTTTCGAACAGAAACGCACTCCCCTCAGGATCCATTGCTTTCACAAAGTTCTTAATAAAATCTGGGTTGTTGTGTAATCGAGGCAATAAAATTTTGTCAGCACTTACAAGGTTGATGAACAACATTTGTCGGTCCTGGACTGAATGACTCTTTGGCCAGAGTTTTTAAACACAATGATTGTTTTTATCTCTAATATCCCACATGCACAAGAAACAGCAACATTTTGTATAGCCAAGTTGTAATCCAATAAGATAACTATCACTTTAAACTCTGCAAATATCTGCCATGAATAGTCATCATACCCGATACTGGATAGCAAGAGATGCAAGTTCATGTAACTCTCCTTCATACCAACTGCGTGGGCAATAGGAATGGACGGAAACACGTTTCCATTATGTAGCAAGATTCCTATAAAGCTTGTTTTCGAGGAGTCAGTGAGAAAATTCGATCTTCAGGTTTATGTTGAACATCCAGGGAGCCCATCATAGAATCAACATTACTACAGAAAACTAGGTCCTCCTGTTTAGAAAATAAATGCTCAAATTCCTTTTGGCGTTGACGGAAAGAACTTAGTTTGGTGCCATCCTGAGGAGGTGCCAGCCTCTCAATTTTGAAGGGAGTAACTGGGCCTTACTTTTAGATAACCCAAGATAACGAACCAAATCATTTAAATCCTTCTGTGCGGTTCGTTCATGGTAACTCCTTCCACAAAATCTGGGTCACTCTGTTCTTGTAATTCACCAATGTTATCAACACTTTCAAAATCTTCAGTCACATTTGTGTCGTGACTGAGGCACTGGTCGAATTACTGATTCTAAAGATGGATATTTAATAGTATGTTTGGACTTTGAACTTATTTCAGATATATTTGTGAAGCAGAAGTAGCAGTCTGTTATATGATCCTTAGGTTCCCGCCATATCATAAGGGCTGGAAAAGGTATATGACGGGACCCTTTTAACCAGCCGGTTAATACTGTTACACATTTGGCACAACAGATTTCGGGAGCCCAAAACTTATTCTGGTCTATTTTTTTTTTTTTTTTTTTTGTAAAAATAACACTCATAAGCTCTTTTAATTCCAAGAGTCAAATTTCGCCTCTGCGCTTTTAAAGTGAAGTAACAAAGGTTGTTTTTATTGCTTACACATTTGCGAGACAGCATCCTCCTAATTCAAAACGTTTAAGAAAACACTCTAGTACCTGATGCTCGCTTGTTAATTAACTACTGAGAACACATAGGATTAGCTTCTTTCATTAAACAAATCTACTCCTCTGGCAACTATGCAGGACCCTTTCTACCTGTAACAGACCTTCCTTATCTGTTGTTGGAATAAATTGACTTCGGCGGGAAAGCCATAGTTTTGTTAGGAGAAGCTCATTGTTAAACATGGTCATTTCTGAAGTCACAGACAATAATCGCCTTAAGCAAATATGTCTTTGTTGACCTAATGAAATCAAATTATTTTCATTTAATCAGCACATTTACCGCTAATAGACATGAAAACAGTTTTTTTTAATATTATAAAACATTGGTGGGTGGCGGAACATTTTTGGATTCTTTTTGATGTAGTAGATGCAAATACATAATAGCCAGTAAAAAATACTTAACTAATATTTTCATTGTTGACCAGTGTTCCTATTCATCCGGCTTGATTTGTTATAAGACTTGCAAGCAATTGGATTAAGTCAAAATGTAGCAAGTCCAGTAATGAGGTTATCACCTTTTAGCCTCTGGACAGATATGCATAGATGATTATTTGGCCGCCCAATAAAGAGGTGGAGTGAGATCGTAACAGTCCACTAGCCTAATACGTGGCAGAAAGAAGAAAATATGTAAAGGAACCACTACTTTGTTTACTTGTAAAGTTGTTTTGCCCTGAAGTAAAAACTTAAAAGTGTATTAATTTTTTTGGTCGTGTTGTTTTACAATTTTTGTTACTTTTTCAACGCTTAGCTATAGTAGGTAAAAGGAATATGGTGTTCCACCCAAATATGATACAGGTTTAAAGAGGGCGCGTGTGTATGTCTTTGCGTTCGTGTGTGTATTTCAGAACAGCACTACCCTTGCTATTTCTGCGTAAAATAGTGATAACATCAGCAACGCCCAATGTGGTAGAACTCAGAAGCCTAAAGTCGGATGAATACCAAATTTCGCATTAAATTCTGATAGAATGCAAGGCGAAGAGATTTCCCTTTCTCCAAACAATCCTTTAAATCGAAAAACTTAGTTCCTTTTTTATTTTGCAAAAATGACCAACATTTTTATTAAAATGTTTATTTGAGATATGGGTATATGAAATAAAACGTATATACCTACACTGAGTGTACATACATTTTGATTGTAATTAAACATTGATTTTATATAACAGCTGCATTTTGTATAACAATCGCCAAAGAATAACACGGAAGTCATTAAATATGCAATTTATACAAAATAAGTTTATATTTATTTTTAGCTTCAGCTATTTACATATTAGTTCCTACTGTTAGTTTCTGGTGTTTTAAGGCATACACTTCTGAGAGGTTAACCTTTATCGGCCTAGATTAGGCGCCATCTATCAACATTTCTGACTGATATATTGTCCTTTCCCTACTACTTACCTGTGATAAGTAGAAGAAGTGTGTTCCAACCAAAAATTCGATACCGAGATTTCACCGGAAATAGAAAAACAGCATTTAACGAAAAGGTCCATGCATGTGTGTCTGTGAACAACATAACTCAAAAAGGAAAAGAAGGTTAACTTGGCCTTTAAGCCCAGCATGCGACATGAAAGTTTTCGACAAAATCTCCCGACCCCAAAATCCGTTGTCCTCCGTGGTATAGTGGTTACCATGCTAGCCACTAGTTCCCGAGGTGGTGGTTTCAAACCCGGCTGAGGGCGTTGGATTTTTTCGGGCGTGAAAATCGTTAGCATGGCTTCCTTCGGAAGGGAAGTAAAGCCGGTGGTCCAGTGTCGAGATTTACGTCACGTAAAAGAACCTCAAGCCTGATAAAGAGGCCTCTGAGCAAAATTACTGGTCTTTCACGCCCAATATAGAATGGGACGCTAAGAACCATAGTAATTAAAGAGCGTCCATAAATAAATAAATAAACAACGATTTTGATTAAAATATATATGTTTAAGACATTTCCATAGAAAATTAAATCTTATTCTAGAATTTTCTCCTAATAATCTGAAGCGCTCTTCATTCTCAATGACTTTTACATGACTGGTAAACCGTAAGAGATCAACAAAATCTTACTACACAAAAAAATGCAGGTTTCGTTAAAGCACACAATTTATGTCAAATATAATTTTTATGGAGTTAATCGCTTCCGAAAATATTCCTTGTTAATGGTTTGGATTTTCAAATACGTCTTACCTCGAATGGAAAGCCGTTATTCTTTTTCTTTTCCCTCGTGGTCGTGCAAACAGCATGGGATTTCAAAGCCCTCAAATAGCGACACGCTCATTAAAAGTCTGACTATCACGTTGTCTATTAACATCGTACAACGAAGTGCGTAGATGTAAATTTCAAGTTTAACTGGCATAGCAAGAAGTAACTAGAAAAATAATTTTTTTTAAGAATAGTTTGTAGAAAAGTGAGTAGAGAAATTCATGTGAACGCAACGCATCAGATTTTTTCAGAGGAGCTCATGACAAAAAACTAATGATCCAATTTGATATTAACAGCTGACTGTAGTTTTTACACCTTGCATGTAAGACCGTATTGCTTAATTTGAAATAATTTCTAGGTAAAAATGTTATCGTCATGTTTATAAGAACAGTGTAATGTATAAGGTGAGGCAGTATTCTATATCACAACACTGTAAATACCAGAGTGATTGTAGTGTAAATTAACATTATTGTATGACAATGATTTGAGATGTTTGTTAATTATAAGCATTGTTAGGAAATAAGTTTACACGGCCTCACTGAAACTGACAATAGGAGCGGGTAACAATGAGCGAGGGGGTGAGTTGTTTACAATTAGAAGAGACAAACAAATGACGTCAGAGTAGCGCGCTTTTCTTTAGAAATGGAGGGAATATCTTCCCTAGAGCATATGTGTTCGTAATTTTGATTGCGTATAAAAATAAACGCTAATGTTGGCGCGCTTTATTAACCAATAGCAGCTCTGTTATAATGTTTAGGCATATCGGGGTGAGGGAGTATAAATTATAAAGCCAGAGACAAGTATCGCCCAGTTCAACAGAATCATTCACGGGTTACACGTCGCCCAGTTTAAGAGCATCATTCACGCGTTACACGTCGCACAGTTCAACAGAATCACCACGGGTTACATGTCGCACAGTTTAAGAGAATCATTCGCGGGTTACACGTCACACAGTTCAACAGAATCATTCACGGGTTACATGTCGCACAGTTTAAGAGAATCATCCACGGGTTACACGTCGCGCAATTCTACAGAATCTCTCGCGTCGTAAAGCTAGTTATAAAATGTGAAATACGCGAATTAATAATGTGCGGCAAATACGTGATTATAGTTACATTCGAAAATATGACAGTTTCAGTCAGGCGTATATCAAAAGAAAATCTGTGAAATTAATAAAGTGTGACGGCAATAAAAGTGTAAAAACAAATTCTTTTATCAGTGTTATCTTTTAGTAACAACTCCTTTCCGTTTACACACCCTGTTCAAGAGATTTGCTCGACTGAGTAATAATAGCTAGCCGGAGGACAAAGAACCCAAAATTCAAAATAGTAAAACAATAACAGGCGCTCAGCAAATAAGATAACACGAACGATACCGCGACAAAGGGTATAGCTGTATAGGTAGATATGTATGCTGCATCAGATTTGTCACTTTGTGATGCAAGTGGCCGTGCATGCACCTAAATACAAAACTTCCTAGTGTGTTAAATTGTGTCCCTTTATTTTGTGGCAATACATACCGAGCAGGATGTGGTTTGCTGAGCGCACGTTACCTGCCATAGTCACTCTGGCGTGGTGCTTTTTTATAACACATAATGGAGAAAATGGAAAAGTAAACAAGAAGTAAACGTGTCGAGAAGGGGAGGGGTGGGAAGCAACAGAGAGAGCCGCAAGTTTTGCAACGAAAGAGAGGGATAAAGAAAGGAGAGAGGATGAAGAAGTTCTGAGAAGGAAGAAAGAGTAATTATCAATCACCTTGGCCAGAATAATTTGCTTATAAAGCTGGGAGGAGGCAGGGCCGTGTTTGAGGAGCAAGAGATTCTGTGTTATTTCCAACCACCCACGATAATTATGATTGAAGATAAAGGAAGGGAAAGAAGGGAAAAATGTTTCGTGTGAGGTTGTGATATGACTTTCAAGTTCCGCCTTTATGGAGCCACATTGTAATGTAGCCGGTTCTTTACAGCCCGGCAAGGTATAGCCAGCTACAAACAAAACGGACCTGCTACAAGAGGGCGTGAGCTGTAACTCTATCGCCAGCAAGTTGTTTGTCTAAATTATTGCTCTACATAGTGTACTTTGACTGCTTGATTTATACGTCACACTACTTTCGACCAATAACACGGAAGGAAACATTGAATTTCCAACAATCGTGGCTCTCTTTCATGGTTTTTGGATGTTCGCCTCCCAAGGTGTTAATTTACGGATGAACATTTACAAATACGGTCTCAGCTCTACTAGGTTACACTTTTGTTTTCAATAACTGTACCTTATAGAATGAATAACGTGTATCCCATCACCCTTAACTAAAACGGAACTTTCTTTCGTTTAAAATACAGCGTGCTTTTATTTCTGTAGCACGCACAAGCTTCTCTTATCTTTGAGGTTAGGCACACTCATTTCCGCTGTTTTCAACTCATTACCATGATGTTGATGTGCTTTTAAACAGCAGAACTTAGGTATGAAATATTTCAATTATTTAATTGAAAAATAGCAGAACCAGCAGCTCTGGTTGTAAAGTGAAGACACTTCTCTCTCTCTCTCTCTCTCTCTTCTTTCACGTTTTCATGTCTCTCCACCCGTCTTTCTCTCCTTCTCTCCACTCTCCTACTCCCTCCTTCCATCGTTTATTACCCCATCTCTGTGCAGCTTAGATGTGGAGTGATGTTTTGAATGCTGTTAATAAAGGTTTTCTTTTCTGTGGGGTTAATAACAACTAAAGCATAAGTAAAAGGTTTTAGCAGTATTTCAGCTTGCTCCTAATGTTTGTAATGCGATCTTACAGCTATATTATTTTCGTTGTAACTGCTACTCAGAAAGCAGTACAAAAAGCTTATTCAATTTCTTGAATATTTAACCTATCGAAATTATAACTTCTCAAAACTACTATGTTTATAAAATACTGTTGCGTAACATTAAATATGTTACATAAAATATCTTATGTGTTACATTCACATAACTTTCCCTACTCTCTAACATTTATTACTGCGTATGCAAACTTCCTACGAAAGCTTATTTTTTACCTACTTCATTATAATCGAGATAAACCGTTGCAAAAATATGTAGTTACTTTTTTCAAACATTTATTTGAAACCTAGAGATGGTATACCAATTCAATAACTGTAAAGGGTAAATAAAATCAAGTTTGGAAACACAAAGTAACTTTTTTTTCTTTTCTTCTTTCTTTCTTTTTTCTTTCTTTCTTTTTTAGTGTGAAGTCTAACTGCATATTAAGGGCATTCAGTATCCGAGTTTGTCGCCGGATCTCTCTAACCGAAGTCACTTTTAGAAATTGATTAGAGATGCGGATTCTTTCTGCAGAGAGTAATAATGTACTGCCATGTTAACCACACTTGTGTAATTTCTGGAAATCCCAAGCTAATAGCATAGAGATAGTCCGATGTTCCAAACAGCTGTCGAGTAATTGACCTATTTGTCATTTGGTCCAATTCCACATTTCCTGATATTTACACAGGTAATTATTCTGTGAATCTGAGTGTCCACTCCGCCGCAATGCTTACACCGAGCTGCTGAAGTTACATTGTGTTTATATCGCTTTGACACTGATGCTATTATTTCATTGATAAAGAAGTAAAATGAAACCGTCCATTCCAGCGGATATACATAACTACGTGATCAAAACCTGGCTGAAAATGACGTACAAGTTCGTGGCGCCCTCCATCGGTAATGCTGGAAGTCAATATGGTGTTGGCCCACCCTTAGCCTAATGACAGCGTTCACTCTTGCAGGCATACCTTCAATCAGGTGCTGGAAGGTTTCTTGGGGAATGGCAACCCATTCTTTACGGAGAAAGGAACTGAGGAGAGGTATCGATGTAAGTCGGTGAGGCCTGTCACGAAGTCGGCGTTCTAAAACATCCCAAAGATGTTCTATAGGATTCAAGTCAGGACTCTGTACAGGCCAGTCCATTACAGGGATGTTATTGTCATGTAACCACTCCGCCACAGCCCGTGCAGTATGAACAAGTGTTCGATCGTGTTGAAAGATGCAATCGCCATCCCCGAATTGCTCTTCAACAGTGGGAAGCAAGAAGGTGCTTAAAATAGTATCAATCTAGGTCGGTGCCACGCAAAATAATAAGGGGTGCAAGCCCCTTCCAGGAAAAACCCGACCACACCATAACACCACCACCTCCGAATTTCACTGTTGGCACTACACACGCTGGCAGATGACGTTCACCAGGCATTCGCCATACCCACACCCTGCCATCGGATCGCCACATTGTGTACCGTGATTCGTCACTCCACACAACGTTTTGCCCTGTTCAATCGTGTAATGTTGACGCTCCTTACACCAAGCGAGGCGTTGTTTGTCATTTTCCTGCGTTATGTGTGGCTTATGAGCAACCGTTCGACCATGGAATCCAAGGTTTCTCACCTCACGCCTAACTGTCATAGTACTTGGAGTGGATCCTGATGCAGTTTGGAATTCCTGTGTGATGGTCTGGATAGATGTCTGCCTATTACTCTTTACGGCCCTCTTCAAATGTCGGTGGTCTCTGTCAGTCAACAGACGAGGTCTGCCTGTACGCTTTTCTGCTGTACATGTTCCTTCACGTTTCCACTTCACTATCACATCAGAAACAGTGGACCTAGGGATGTTTAGGAGTGTGGAAATCTCGCGTACAGACTTCTGACACAAGTGATACCCAGTCACCTGACCACATTCGAAGTCCGTGAGTACCACGGAGCGTCCCATTCTGCTGTTTCACTACTGAGGTCGCGGATAATGAGTATCAGGCAAGTAGGTGGCAGCACAATGCACCTAAGGTGCTGTGCGGTGTCCGGATGCTTTTGATCACATAGTGTAGTTTACAAGTAAAAGTTTCCATATTCACCTCCATGGTGAATTTGGATGTTTCAGTGCTATTTCGGGCACTGTCATTGTATACTGTAGCAACTCGGTATATAGCATTTAAGTGGTGGGAATACTGTTGCCATATCAATCACTCGTGTTATTCTTCTATAATCTTTCAGAACCTGTTTGAATACTCCGGCAGTTTTTCTAGTCAAGTCCATCAAAACTTCACATCGTGATTGGTGCCCTGTCTGTGAGTTGCACTTAATATAGAATGCAGCAACAATGCCCGTCATTTGTCATTCAAATTTATAAGATTCCAACCACCCTCCGTAATTTTTCGGCGTAACTGAAGTTGAAGAATTGATTCGTCCAAATACGAATCGCTCTTTCTAGTTGTTGGGAATATTGTAGTAACATCGGCCTCACCTGCGCCACATGCCAGCTGTTCGCTAGCCAAAGGTGTTGACATGCCAGATGCTTTGCACTAAGTTTAAATTCCATGTCAACTGCGAGGTCATAACATAATGCACATAGGCACAATTCGCTTCCAATTCTACTCTATTAATCCTTCCAGCCTGGAGGTAAAAGTAAGACCCAATATCTTCACTGAACTGCTGCAGGTAAATCCGATGCCCAGCTGTAGAGTTGAGATTTATCATAGTTTATCAGTGCTCCAGATACGTTTTGGTATTTCGTTAAAAGTGGCGAAATCGTGTCAGAATCATCAGCATCAGTAACAATCAATGTGACGTCATCAACATAAGCTAGAGTTCTTTCAAAGTTAACGGATTGTGAAAGAAACGTCGCTATGCCTCTTATCAGTGGTTCTGCACACAAAGTATACATCATCATTGAGAGGGGACATCCCTGCCTGTGCTGTAGGTACCGGTTGTGTGAGAAAAATGTTTGTTTGAATTCTTGAGTAAGCATCTTCATAGATAGTTTCTATGAGGCTTTGAAATTATTGTGAAAATCCAAAACACAGATAGTCATCTGTCGAAGGCGACCGTGAAATCTAAAGGCAAAAGTGCTGCCGCTATGTTGGGATTTCGTTCACAAGCATTGATGACATCTCGTAACTTCATGAGAATATGTGTGGCCTTTCTCTTCGGCATACTCACGCCTGTCTAGGTCTTATGATGCCAAGCAGATATTGCTTCATACTATTAGCCAACATTTTTGTAAAAAATCTTACAATCTGCATTCTTCTTCTTTCTCTGTTTAACCTCCTCTTATGTAGGACTTACACCTCCGCCGAGGAGCAGACACTCATGGATCAGACAGAATATCCAGGATGGGTGATCAGCCCGGTGCCTGGTATGGGGGGAAGGAAGTAGATGAAACGAAATGGTGGTGAAATGGATGAAAGGAACGGTGATGATGGAGCAGACGGTGGAATGAATGGCGGGGGAAACCGGGGCCGGAGAAAACCCGCCCAGACGCCGCTTTGTCCACCACAAATCCCACATGCGGGTCCCTGGGATTGAACCCGGGCCGCCTCGGTCTAACCACTCGGCCACGGCGCCGCCCAATCTGCATTCAAAAGGTAATAGTGCGAAATGCTTCTAGTTGCCTTGCAACTATAGGTTTAGGAATCAACACAGTGATACCCTCATTAAAACCCGTTAATGTGCCTTCATTTCGCTGTAGCTCCAACATATCAAATATCTTTAATGATCTTCCAGTTGGCTTTGCAAAACCTACAGCGATTCCATCAGGTCCAGGTGCCGAGTCCATGCTGACTGAGGCTAAGGCAGTCCACAATTCTTCAGGCGCTACATCCTGGTTTAAGACGGTATTTACATCTGGAGATAGCTGTTGCGTTATATGACGATAAACATATTTCTGTGCAGATTCAACAACTTCGACTGCTCCGAATTTGTCAGAAAAGTGCTGTTAAATTTCTTGAACTACGTCTCGTGTTGTTTCTATTAAACCTCCTGTGGAAGAGCGTAACTGAGAGAGATATATCCGTTCTCCACGACGTTTTCCAGTCGCTAAATGAAACAGATAGATTTTCTCTTCTCTTACTAAAGAATGTTTGCCTGCTCGCAGTTGTGCCCCGCGTTAGAGCTGCTCCTGAATATAACTCATTCTCCTTTATATTGTAGAAAATTGATTTGTCAGGTCTTGGCCACTGCGTTGTTGTTCATATAATTCATTTAACAAATCGTAATAACAATGCAGTGTTGCCGTCTGTTCTTAGTCTTTTCTATACCTTCAGCTTTGTAAAATTTGCGTATGGCCGGTATAAAGGTGCATAACCATTGATTCAATTTGTTGGAGGTTCGATGTTGAGCTGTTTTATTCCACCTTGCCCGCATTCGGGAGTACTTCTCGGTAATACTGGATCCGGAAGTAGCGTATTGTTAAGTTTCCAAACGCCTCTCCTCCATGTTGGTGCTGTAGTGGTTTGAGATATCTTCGTGATCAATGAATGATGATCACTAAACGGCACGGTCGAACTTGCATTATCTGCGGTTTGCCTCATCGAATTCACTGACGTAATATTGGTCAATTCTCGAGGCAGATAGAAGGTATATTCAATCGAATTGGCATACAAATGTTCCCACGCATTCTTTAGTTCTAAGGATTGGCATACTCGGTCTAAAACTGGTGATGGAAAGTACTGGCTTTTGTGGTCTTTAGCACTGAAATTAAATTGAATTGAATTTTATTTATGGACGCCCTTTAACTGTTGTGTTTCTTAGCGTCCCATTCTGTATTGGGCGAAAAAGATTGATAATTTTGCTCAGAGGCCTCTTTATCAGGCTTGAGGTGCTTTTACGTGCCGTAAATCTACGACACGGGACCACTGGCTTTACTTCCCTTCCGAAGGAAGCCATGCTATGGATTTTTACCCCGAATAAATCCATCACCCCAATGTGGCTAGATAACTAAGGTGAGCCACTCCGGGGTGGGAGCTGCCATTGTCTGCCCGCCTGTGACGTAAGTGAGAGTGAAGACGAGCGCGCGGAATACAAACACAGCGCAGTGAACACACTAAATTCCTCCCGATTAACTCCCAATTGTTTATTATTAGCACTTCTTCCAGTTTTTTTAAAAGGTATACTATTTCAGGGCATTCTACAAACATTGTGGGCTAGACATAAAGCAAACGAATGGAAACTGCATTACATTAGTAATATATTTACGTATAAACAAAACTACTGGAACACATCCAGGACTTCAACGTAAACTGTAGGCGCTACAAGAGATTCAAACATACATTACTTTAGTACTAAAGGAAAATTTACAACTACTCTAAAGGAATCGCTAAATGGATATGCTGGTGTATTTATTTTTACCGTAAGAAATGAAAACAATAATTCCAGAATGCATTATTCTTTTACAGGATGTAAAAATGAAAAAGACATACCTGCAACATTCCACTTGTACTTGGACCTTCACTAAGTTCATATCCATGCCAATCGGGAATGAACTGCTACGGAACTGCATCTGGGAGCAGAATTTTCTTAACCGGCAAACCTAAAAGTTCACTCTTCAAATCCCGTTTATAGTTACTAGGAAGAAAGTACACTGAACATACACGTGAATTATCAGCGTTAAATTTGTCAGTACGCTTACAGCGAGACACCCACACGCGCTTTAATTGCTCATTTTTTTTTGGAAATGTGTGATAATTCACAGCAACCGTTTTAAAACCGTAATTACGGTATTGTGCTACAGCACAATACATTCTACTCTTAACGTTCCTACTCATTGCACACCGACTTAAACACTTCACCAAAGCAGAGAAAACTGAATCTATACTCAAGATTCTAGTTTAAATATGTGTGTGCAACTTATTTGTTGAAGTGGGGGGGTATATGACTGAGTGATAAGGAACAATGCACTTTCGTACATCTGTTGTTAAGTTGTGAAGTTTCCGCCAACATAGCGAGATAAAGTAGGATAATTGTACGTGACTTTTAAAGCGAAGAGAAGCTCAGATTAATATCGGTTGCCTTTTACGCAGTTGAGCGGCATAATTATTTCAACGGAAATGCTGTTTGCTTTTACAGCCAAAGTTTAACAACCTTTTTCCGTTCACTGTGGTTCTGTAAAGGATTATATACCTGGAAAAGCTTGCCATTTTCAGGGAACAATACCTTTGGCCCGCATTACATCTGTTTTCATGTTACGAGTCGGCCTACCTGCCAAAAAGTAAGTTCTTTATATTCCTCAGGAATGCGTATTAAACAGTATATTATTGTGAGCAGAAGCTATTTGAAGACCAAGTATCATATAAACATGATCCGGATTCAGATGACATGCCATCATATATTAGGTCATTTTGGTAGTTTCAAGTTTTCTATTTTGGATAATGTTTTTTTTCGATATTACATCATTAATTTGTAATTTCTTTGTCCTTTGCCGCTTTATTTGGTAACTTCCTTGCATAAGTATAGAGTATATAAAGATTATTGGTTGGTCTGGAAAGAGTTGCTTGTGGGTGGAGAGATGGTTATTGTCAGGGAAACAGGTATAACTACTGTTATGAATTCATGTTCAAAATTAGGGATGAGGAGGTCAGTTTTCCCTTTTTTGCTTAATAAGTCGTATTGCTCTTATTTATGTATGACATGGACTGTGAAATCCTCTTCATTTGCAATAAACATTGCATATTCTGAGTTCTCAAAAGAGTTAATGCTACACTTTTGTAAGACCTGTTTAAAAACACAATAAGTTACAAAATTAATTGAAAATATATTTGTTCTATGTTCTTGTTTGGAGAATCTGAAAAGCAAAGAAAATAATGTTCTTACTTGTTTGAAGAATCTGAAAAGGAAAGTATGAAAATTTTCTTTTCTTTTCAGATTCTTTGAACAAGAACATTTTCACTGCTCTTTTACTTATTTTTTCATCTTGTATAGGAGTTATATCAATATATAAATTAATTTATAACTTTCTGTACACTAATTTTAGTAAATCAAATAAATGCATTTTAGATAATTTTTTGTAATTACAAAGTCATTTTGAAACAAATGTAGTCATTTTAAAAAAAATAGTCATCAAAATCCGCGCCCTGGTTATAAAACACCGCTCTGACATTTTCTCTCATGTATTTACGTTCATCTCCTCTGTATTTGCTCACATAATATTGATTTGTTTCGTAAAGCCTCTCCTGCCAGTTTGGCGTGAAATGTGTCCATGTTTTATACAAAATAACGAAAACTAAGATACGAGTAAGTTATTGCACTTTCCTTGCATAAATACTAAATAATATAGGCACCTAATTACAATTGGCAAGTTCCTTAGATCTACCTCCTTTTAAAAAGATCAGTGTAATATGTTTCAATGATCGCCAGTGCAATACACTAATACACCTCCTTTTAACAACACCCACTTTCCCGTGGGTGAAAGCATTACATTTGTGTGCTTTTAAGGGTATTGGTTGCGAGCGTATACTAAAGCATACAGGAAAGGTTGTTCTAAAATTAATATCTCCAAAATATTAAGGCTAGACGCATCCTTGTTCTTACTCTTTCAAGTAGGAAGGATCAAATGGGAACTATGTACAATTAATTATTCATTAATTAATTAAAAAATTAAAACAACTTTATACTAGAAATAATTAAGAAACTAGGTTTATATAAGCACATTCTCAGCCTAAATAATGAAGCCAAAATATCCAAATTCTGAACACATCATTCGAATGTACACTACTCTGTAAATTCGGTTTATTTGAAAATTGGAGGATATTTGCAAGACTTGCTGTGCAGATAACTGTTTTTCAGCATGTGTCCATTATCTACTTCAAGTAGTCGAATGTTATGTGAATTTAATTCATTTTGTGGAGTTACTCTCTTCCGCCAAAATAGTTATATTAATAAAATTCTTTTTAAAAAAATTATTTTAAATATGCATGTCAATTATTCATGCTTTTACCTAGACGCGAAAAAAAAGTCTCGGAAAACATGCACATATATCAAGTTTTCAGCTATCATGACTTTTAAAACTGCTATGTTTAAGTCATATTACATAATAGCATGATCAACATACAGTTTCTCTCATTAAGCTGCGTTTTTCACAATCCATAAACAAACAATACAATTTAATTTCGAATCAAAGTTTAAGACCCGATAGCGTATAACGTTGAATTTTATATAGCGTATAACGTATTTTATTTTCGTTGCTAAAATTGGCCGAATAATGTGCTATCGGTTTTCTTTAACTTAATATAATTAAAGTCAAGCAATAGCATAAACTAAGAAAATGGTTTTAAAGCTTGCAACTTAAAGCTTCTGAACAACTTTAATATAACAAATATCTGCTTTATATCTACATATTTCTCTTTCTTTGAATAACATGTATGCTGTAAGTCATCCCTCAAGACCAAATTTCATATATCGACAGCGTTTTAGTGAATATTTCAAGGAGAAATGAAATTGGTGCCAGTTGGGTATTTAGCTATAAAAAGACAGGTTTGTGTTTATTATTTCCAAGACTAAGTCTAGTTATAGATGCGATTTTGTTTCAAGTAGTATAGGGTCGAAGCAGATCGTATAACGAGAATATTATACGAACATTCATGCCGAAAAGTACGGTGCAGAATACTGGCTAGCTAAAACTTCACTCTCGATGACGCCATGCAGCAGGCGGACCGAAAGCAGTACAAGCGAAAACGATGCGGGAAGAGACCCCCCTGCCATCACCCTCCGCCGGGTTTGAACCCGCGACCTCGGGAACTAGCATGGTAACCACTACACACGGAGGACGATCTTTAGCACTGAGAAGACAATTAAATTCCCCTCCACTAATTAGTTTATTGTGCTTGTGACGCAAAAGAACGGTAGTTCCGAGGATGTGAAAGGCTTCGCGTTACTTTCGTCTGTTTGACCAAAGTGCAAATATATATTTATCAGGAATATATTATTTTCCGTTAATAAGGATGTGATTCAGCCACTCCCATCAATTGAGGTCAAAAGAAATTAAGCTTGTTAAAAAAAATTAAAATAAATTCAGTTTTTTTATATATGGACGCTCTTTAAGTACTATGGTTCTTAGCGTCCCATTCTATATTGGGGCGTATTATTTTATGTGCCGTAAATCTACGACACAGAACCGCCAGTTTTACTTCCTTTCTGAAGGAAGCTATGCTAGGGATTATTTACGTCCAAAAAGAAAAACCCATCGGTCTTAGCGGGTTTGAACCCGCGACTTGGGGAACTACAAATTAAACTTGTGTTCATCATTCTCCTGCAGAAACATAATACCAATGTCATTATCACACATAAAATATCTTAACAAAGATTAGTTGGCTCTGTTTTTAGACAGTTCACATTCCTTGTCTCCAAGGTTTAAAAAAAATGAGTTTTATTTATGGACGCTCTATAACTGCTGTGGTCCTTGGCGTCCCATTCTATATTGGGCGTGAAAGTCCGGTAATTTTGTTCAGATGCTTCTTTATCAGGCTTGAGGTTCTTCTACATGTCGTAAATCTATGACACGGAATCACCGGCTTTACTTCCTTTCTGAAGGAAGCCATGCTAAGGATTTATACGCCCGAAAAAGTCCATTGCCCTCCGCCGCGAGCCCGGGAACTAGAGGCTAGCATGGTACCTCTAGGCCACGGAGGACGACTTTGTAGCAGAGGTTTGAAGTATTAACACCGTTTAAACGATCGTGGCATTGAGCTGATGCCTCATATCTCCCAAAGGATGATGATTTTTTTGCCGTCTTGCTCAGTTTTTTCGACTTCCTTGTCGGCGATTCTTCTTTTGTTGATGACTCACTCTTTTTGCGCTCCTCTAATCTGTGGTCACCTTGGAACTCTACGCATATATGGTTTAATTGTTATGCTATTCTCTAAGGAACTTTTCCGCCATTAAATAAACAGCTTCCGGCACGCTGACACTCTTTCCTTCCGATGCCGCCACGACACACACCTCTTCCGCGTCCTTTTGTGTCGTGCTGGTCTCCGCTAACTCCGTGGCATGTAGTTTCCACGGACAAACATGTTGTTTGTCGTCGGACCAAGGTTTACTATCTACGACTACTGCGTCGCTTTTGTTTCTCTGCAAGGTACAAGAACTTCCATTTTGTTCACCTATGGTGTCTTCATACTGCGCGTTGTGTAATTCCAGCATTTCGACTATCCTGCCGTCATCCACCGGCTCCACATTAGATAACTGCAGTCAGGTTTCGGATTCCTTTTCTTTCTGGTAAAGGCGACCGTTGCTTTGGAAGCGTACCAGCAACCAATTCTCCCGAGGTGGGTGTATCCTTTTCAGCATTTGGCATTCGCGACTTTGGTTTACTAAGGCATTGATTATCAAATGTCCGGCTATGTGACATATGACACACGTAATAGATTCTGTATAACTCACCGAAGTTGAGTAACTATCGATATCGAGATTTCACCTCAAATGTATGTTTTGAGGCAACCTTGAATTAAAAAAAAACATTTTTAGAAAAAGGTCGTGTGTGTGTCTATGTATCTGTGAACGGCATAACTCAAAAACGAAAAATGGATAAATACCAAACTTGGTACATATTTGGGTCCAGTGTCTTTCAAAGATGCGACACGAAGACTACCCTTTACAGGAACATTTTTCGAAAATTTTGATTTTCTCAAAAATGGCTCTAACGATTTTGATTAAAATATTACATGTTTAAGATAATTGCATGGAAAATGAAATGCATATCTTGAATTTTTGAGAATTTCCCCAAAAGTCGTCTTCATTCTGAATGAATTTTGCATAACTGGTAAACCGTAAGAGATAGACAACATTTTTCTACACCAAAAACGTGGACCTAGCTAAAACACACAATTTATGTCATATACATTTTTTTTGTGGAGTGAGCCGTTTCCGAGATATTCCTTGTTATTTGTTTGAATTTTCAAATACTCTTACTTTTTCTCAAATGGGAATTCGTTATTCATTGTTTTTATGTCCTGGACATACAAAGAATGGAATGCTCCACATAGCAACCAGCTCTTAAAAGATTTGACTGCCGCTTAAAGCCTAGCATATTCCCCTTACACCTATAAGAAAATTAGCAATACTATAGTTACTACAAATTTTATATCGATTAATATGATGTAGATGGCAAATAAACGTTTCTAAATATAGTTTGACAAGAGTAGAGAAAGTCATGTGAGTGTAACACATCATATGTACAATACGTAGTCCATTGGTTACTTTATAGAAATAAGTCGGGTTCCAAATATCTTCACTCACCTGTAGCACACTATCTTAATCTGCTAATGTCGTGCTTATTTTTGGTTGGAAAAATTCAATGGTAAATTATACACTTTTACTACCCGTCTTCTCAAAACCTGCTATATCGATCATCATCTTAGTCCCTGTCCATTGACAGTACAAAATCAGATTCTTCATTTGATTTTTTCAAAATATCTTCACAAGGTATTGCGTTTGAGGCAGTATTTTTAACATTTAAATGATTTCAGTCTAATTATATAATATATAAATTCAATAACAGCGCGCCTTAAAGTAATATGTGTATAATATAATATATAAAATGCATGTAACAGTCATTGTATTAATGTTTATATTATTATGTAGATGTTCAATAATCTTATGTGAATGTATTACGTAACTTAATGATGTAGGAGCTGTGAAAATAATAGGTTAAAAGTTGCTAACAATGAGGTAACAATGAGGTAGAATTGAGGCAATAATGAATTAGAAGGTTTAATAATGCTACTAGTCATTCTTGGAAACAATAATGTAATTTTTGAGATAGTTTATAAAATGGCCAATCAACAACCAGAAAGAAGCTTAAGTTAAATGAAAGTATTCTATTGGAGTAGGATTAGCCAATCAGAAACTAAAATGGAGCAAAATTTCAAATTCAGAAGTCAGTTGCTTGTAGACAGTGTTTCTAACCGGACGCGAGATGCGTCCTCGAGAAATTTAATACGCATTTTGTGTGAGACAAAAATAGTTTACGTCTTAAAAAGTGCAAGTATTTAATAAAAAAAAGTCTCGCAGTTCTCTTTCTCTATATCAGTGAAGTGTTATTTAAATAGTGTCAAGCATTAATAAAAGGAGTGAAGTAAAATTATAATCTGTGTAAGCCTACATTCTCCAGTCGCACCACACCCTGCTAAGACGTTCAGGTCTCTAAGAAAATATAAAAACTGACGCACCCGAGGCAAATATAAATATATAATATTTAAAGAAACAGTGAAATTACAAAGTTAACATTTTTTAAATTTGGGGCAAAGGCTACCGGAAACTTTTTACCATACGTGCGGTTGGTTCTACGTCAAGTTCGGCGCCCCAACAGTCGAAATATAATACAACTCATCCTTCAATACAACCTACCTGAAGTTGACGCCCAAAGCGTGGTGCAAATAACGTAATAATAATTACTACTTCACGTTTTGCATTTAATGAAGATTTGTCTAGAAATATCATTAACTTGTAGCCCCGTAACTTCATCCTGCTCCAATTTTAGCACACAAAAATTCCACTCGTGTATCTCATTAGCTGACGGTGTGGTCATATCCCGTTCCACGAAACTAACAACCAAAGTTGTAGGACACTCATCCATGTCTAAATATGTGTTTGCTACTAAAACACAAACGAGGTTGTGAATGTTATAGAAAATCTATACCAACTGATGTCATATGGAAAAATGTAACACACTGATCTGTTATACTGATAGCCGCACTCGAAAATAACCGGTCTCCACTCTGGCTGGTGACCAAGATGTTCAGATCGTTTGAGACCTCTTCCACGCCGTCGAAGACAAAATTATTAAATTATTTACTGAGCTTTAACCTTACTTGTGTTACTACTTAGAAAACCAAGGCTTCTTCTGAATTTATTTATAGATACAAAGGGAACAGCGATAGTAAAATGTTGAAGAACTGAACAGTATGTGCTGGCCTTAAAATTTCATAATTTCCATGTAATCGCGAGAAATAACTGAATGACAAGAATGACAGAGTATTGAACAAATCGAAACATTAATGACGGATATCTCAGAAGTGGGTTATGACGCAAAAAACTTATTTGAAACAAATTGTGTGTTTTAAAGAAATCCACATTTTTTTGTGTAGTACTATGTTTTCGTCTATAGCTAACATTTACCGTTATACAAGACTTACATAAACTTCCTTCCGAATGAAGGAGACTATACAGGCTATTACTAGAAAATTAAAGTTATATTTTATTGGTATGGAATATTCTTAATACACAATATTTTAACCAAAATTATATAAACCATTTTTGAACAAATAAAAAATATGGAAAAATGTTCCATGTAATGGGTAGCTGGGGTGGAATTTCTTGAAAATCTTCGTGTCGCATCCTTGAAATATACTGAACTTGAATACCACACACGAAGCATGGACAGACACACACATGAAACTTTTTCTAAAGATTCTCTTTTTACTTTCTCTACTACGTATGGTAAGTAGGGGAAGTATTGTAATCCACCCAAAAATTCGACACCGAGATTTCACCGGAAATACAGGTTTTGAGAGCCTCTGAAACCAAAAAAAGCATTTTTGGAAACATGTCCGTGTGTGTGTGTCTATGTGTGTGTCTGTCTGTGAACAGCATAACTCAGAAACGAACAGTCGGATAAACACCACACTAGGTATTTAGGAACATTTTTCGAAAGTTTTAATTCTCTCAAAAATGGCTCCAACAATTTTTATTAAAATCATCATATGTTTAGATATTTTCATGACAAATGAAATGTGTATCTCGTATTTTCTGGGAATATCTCCAAAAGTATTCTTCATTGTGAACGACTTTTGCATAACTGGTAAACCATAAGACACAGACAAAATGTTTTTACAAAAAACTGTAGATCGCGTTAAAATACACAATTTATGTCATATGCATTTTTTGTTGGGTGAACCATTTTCGAGATATTGCTTGTTATTCCCATAAATTTTTCAATACTTATTTTCTCAAATGGGAATTCGTTATTCATTTTTTTGTCTTTGATATGCAAAGAGTACTAATCTGTGGCAAAGGGAATGGTGCTTTACCTAGCAACCAGCTATTAAGAGATATCTATGTGCTTAAAGGCTACTGTATTTCTATATTGCAAATATATATTCCCCTTACATGTACAAGAAAATTAGCAATAAGATAGAGTCTGCAAATGTTTATCTCGATTAACATGAAGTAGATGGAGAATAAGCGTTTGTAAAAATAGTTTGTACAAGAGTAGAGAACGTCATGTGAGTGTAACACATCAGATTTTTACTTTCTCTACTATGTATAGTAAGTAGGGGAAGTATTCTATTCCACCCAAAACTTCGATACCGAGATTTTACTGGAAATACATGTTTTGAGACTCCCTGAATCCAAAAAAAGCATTTTTGGAAACATGTCCGTGTGTGTGTTTGTGAACAGCATAACTCAGAAACGAACAGTCGGATAAACAACAAACTTGGTATTTAGGTTCAGTATCTTCCAGAGATGCGACACGAAGGTTTTCAAGAAAATACCCCACCCCAGACTACCCTTTACATGGAACATTTTTCGAAAATTTTAATTTTCTCAAAAATGGCTCTATCGATTTTCATTAAAATATCATATGTTTAAGATATTGGCATGAGAAATGAAATCTATATCTCGAATTTTCTGGGAATGTCTCCAACACTATTCTTTATTGTGAACGGCTTTTGCATAACTGGTAAACCATAGGAGATAGACAAAATTTTACTACACAAAAAATGTAGATCGAGTTAAAATTCACAATTTATGTCATACATATTTCTTTTGTTCAGTGAACCGTTTTCGAGATATTGCTTGTTATTCCCTTAAATTTTCCAATACTTATACTTTTTCTCAAATTCGCTATTCATTTTATTTTATGTCCTGGACATGCAAAGAGAATGGAATGCGGCACATAGCAACCAGCGCTTAAAATATTTGACTATCGCTTAAAACCTACCATATTCCCCTTGCATCTACAAGAAAATTAGCAATAAGATTAACATCTCGATATCTCGATTAACATGAAGCATATGGGGAATAAGTGCTTGTAAAAATAGTTTGTACAAGAGTAGAGAAAGTCATGTGAGTGTAACACATCCGATTTTTTTACTTTCTCTACTACATATAGTGTTGTATTCCACCCAAAAATTCGATAGCGAGATTTCACCGGAAATACATGTTTTGAGACCCCCTGAATCCAAAAAAAGCATTTTTGGATACGTCCGTGTGTGTCTGTGTCTGTCTGTGATCAGCATAACTCAGAAACGAACAGTCGGATAAACAACAAACTTGGTATTTAGGTTCAGTATCTTCCAGAGATGCGATACGAAGGTTTTCAAGAAAATACTCCCACCCCAGATTATCCTTTACATGGAAGATTTTTCGAAAATTTTATTTTCACAATAATGGCGCTAAGGATTTTGATTAAAATATCATATTTTAAAGATATTTTCATGACAAATAAAATGTATATCTTGAATTTTTTGGGAATGTCTCCAAAAGTATTCTCCATTGTGAACGACTTTTGCATAACTGGTAAACTATAAGAGAGAGACAAACTTTTACTATACCAAAAATGTAGATCGCGTTAAAATACACAATTTATGTCATATACATTTGTTTTGTTGAGTGAACCATTTTCGGGATATTCGTTGTTATTTCCTTAAATTTTTCAATACTTATTTTCTCAAATGCGAATTCGTTATTCATTTTTTTGTCTTGCATATGCAGAGTTATTAATCTGTGGGAAAGGGAATGGTGCTGCAACCTAGCAACCAGCTATTAAGAGATATGTATGTGCTTAAAGGCTACTGTATTTCTATATTGCCCTTGTAAATATATATTCCCCTTACATCTACAAGAAAATTAGCAATAAGATAGAGTGCAAATGTTTATCTCGACTAACATGAAGTAGATGGTGAATAAGCGTTTGTTATAAGAGTATAGAAAGTTATGTGAGTGTAACACATCAGATTTTTTTTGCCCTGGTAATGCAAAGAGAATGGAATACTCCACATAGCAACCACCTCTTAAAATATTTAACTACTGCTTAAAGCCTACCATATTCCCCTTGCATCTACAAGAAAATTAGCAATAAGATTAACATCTCGAATATCTCGATTAACATGAAGCATATGGAGAATAAGCGTTTGTAAAAATAGTTTGTACAAGAGTAGAGAACGTCATGTGAGTGTAACACATCAGACGTTTTTAATTCAGGGGGCTTCAAAATATCTATTTACAGTGAAAATTTTTAGGTGGAGTGCAATAGCTTCTGTCTATGAATGGTAGAGGAAGTAATAAATACACAAAATATATGTTTGCTTAACTTTGAACTTCTTCACTTTTGGGGAAGTGATTATGTTACAATATATCTTATCAGCTAAATGGAATCTAAGGCATATTGTATACCAAATTTCATAACAATCGGTTTAATCGTTTTGCGAGAAAAAATGCAAACTCACACACCTATACATTCACACACACATCCACACACTCACACACACATACATACAGTGGTTTCAGGGTAACTTATTGAATACCATGGTATCAATTATTCATCAGACTTACAGACACGAATATTTAGCACCAGTGTTCATGTTCCATGGCCATCTTGATCCTCTACAGTAGTTTTGTGCCGCTAGGTGGCCAACCAAAATTCTTATAGCAGAGAAATCTCACAAACAAACGATGCCTACCCCAAAATTAAACACATTTCTCCTTTCTTCACAAAATAAAATCAGATGCGCGTGTGCTACAACCATACTTTTTAACACAATATTAAAATATTTATTGATACTATTAGCTGCGCACAAATCCTAGTTCAAGGATGCGTGTTTAGGGTTGTCGCATAGGAAGACATATGCGCGATCTACAGCTTAAGAAGAAATTTTGTTGATTTAAGGGTATAGTATAAATTCGTTAAAAAAAGTTGATGTTGATACCTCACATAAGAGATTTGCTTATAATTCATACATTTACTAAGCCTCAACTCGGTAGGTAAAAGTCTGATGTGTTACACTCACATGACTTTCTCTACTCTAATACAAATTCTTTTTACAAACTCTTATTCTCCATCTATTTCATATTAATCGAGTTAAACATTTGCAGAAACGATCTTTTTACATGCGAAGAGAATTACATTTTACAAATAGCGACCAGTTCTAAAAATATTTGACTATCGCTTAAGGCATACTATGTTCCCCTTGTTTTGTATTTGCAAGGGCAACATAGAAATACAGTAGCCTTTAAGCATAGAAGTAGGGGGTAAACAAGAGAGCTGGCAGGCTTAATATGCAGGAATCTGTATTCATATGCAAATGAGGTCCCCCACCTCTTCTCACACCCCCTTCCCCAGCTCCTTATTACCTTCAGTTGCAGTTGAGGGTCAAATCTTGTTGAGTATAATGGAAGCTTGACAGGTAAGCAATTAAGGCTGTCAATCAACTGTCAAAACGAACAAAGGGGTCATAAATTTACGTTTCTGTAACAAAGGCGGAGACTTTATTCTACCCATTCCATTTCCGGCCACTTCGGCACCAACTCACCCCACTCGCATTGCTTAATGAACACGTGCAAGAGGTTATCCATCACTGTCAAAATGAACAAAGAGTATGATGGACAAAGGAACAGATTCTATTGTATTCACTTTTTATTGTCCGGAGCAAGGATTCTTTAGAAAGACCACCTGGCATCCCATTCCACTGCCGTATAACAAACAACAAAGCTGAACCCTTCTGACAAAAGATTGAATGAGAAAGGAACAGATTCTATTGTGTCCCTTTCCATTGTTCGGACACGTGCATGTTATAACAAAAGAAACTAAGGGAGGCACGTGCAGGCGAACAATAGAAAGGCTTGACCCTAGCTAACAAAGGAATAGATTCTATTGTATTCCCGTTCTATTGTACGGAGCAAGGCTTCTTTAGAAAGACCACCTTGCGGGGCATCCCATTCCACTGCCGTATAACAAAGAACAAAGCTGGTGCTTCTACCAAAAGAGCCATTGTTCGACCACGTGCGTGTTTGACAAAAGAACTGAGGGATGCTTTATACTTGCCCTGTGTTTGTTTGTCCCTGTGAAAGTCAGAGAGGACACTTTACCTGCTAGACGAAAACAATTCAACAGCGTTTGAGTCAACCATCATGGCTCTGCCTGAGGGCTGTTCTCCCTGAATGTCTTAACGAACTCCTACGGTTATACCCGAGCATAGTTAAACAAGCTCTCTGTTTATGTAGCTGACTGTTTTCAAACAGCGATATAAAAATGTATTTAACCTACACCATTACATACATTAAACCTTGGTGTATACTTGGATATCCTTAGATCGGTGTTCGATTCTTACTGCAATCTCCCTCTGGGTATCCTTTCATTAATTAGGGTAATAATATATAAAACATTAAATTATATTTGTTAAACACATTTTAATTTGACCGCGCATACTCTCAAAGTTTAATAGTTATTAAGCATTAGAGTTTTGCATGGTAAGATTCGAACTAGGAGCCTCTGAACACCCTTTCATTAATTTGAGTAACGATATAATATTATCAAGCATCAATTTCTCATTAGCAATTAAAACATTAAACTTTTTGATTGCGGTAAGAATCGAACACCGATCTATGGATATCCAAGTATACACCGAGGTTTAATGTATGTAATGGTGTAGGTTAAATACATTTTTATATCCCTGTTTGAAAACAGTCAGCTACATATACAGAGAGCTTGTGTACCTATGCTCGGGTATAACCGTAGCAGTTCGTTAAGACATTCGGGGAGAACAGCCCTCAGGCAAAGCTATGATGGCTGACTCAAACGCTGTTGAATTGTTTTCGTCTAGCAGGTAAACTGACCTCTCTGTCTTTCACACGGACAAACAAAGACAGGGCGAGTATAAAGCATCCCTCAGTTTCTTTTGTCAAACACGCACGTGGTCGAACAATGGCTCTTTTGTTAGAAGGACCGGTTTTGTTCTTTGTTATACGACAGTGAAATGGAATGCCCCGCAAGGTGGTCTTTCCAAAAAGCCTTGCTCCGGACAATAGAAAGGGAATACAATAGAATCTGTTCCTTTGTTAGCTAGGGTCAAGCCTGTCTATTGTTTGCCTGCACGTGTTCGCAAAACAATGCCTCCCTCAGTTTCTTTTGTTATTGACATGCACGTGTCCGAACAATGGAAAGGGACACAATAGAATCTGTTCCTTTGTCATTCAAGCTTTTGTCAGAAGAATTCAGTTTTGTTCTTTATTATACAGCAGTAGAATGGGATTCCAGGTGGTCTTTCTAAAGAAGCCTTGCTCCGGACAATAAAAAGGGAATATAATAGAATCTGTTCCTTTGTCCAGCACACTGTTTGTTCATTTTGACAGTGATGGATAACCTATTGCACGTGTTCGTTAAACAATGCGAGTGGGGTGAGTTGGTGGAGAAGTGGCCGGATATGGAATGTGTAGAATAAAGTCTCCGCCTTTGTTACAGAAACGTAAATTTATGAGCCCTTTGTTCGTTTTGACAGTTGATTGGCAGCCTTAATTGCTTAACTGTCAAGCTTCCATTATACTCAACAAGATTTGACCCTCAACTGCAACTAAAGGTAATAAGGAGCTGGGGAAGGGGTGGGAGAGGAGGTGGGGACCTCATTTACATATGAATACACATTCCTGCATATTAAGTGTGCCAGCTCTCTTATTTACCCCCTACTCATAGACATATCCCTTAATAGCTGGTTGCTAGGTGCAGCAACATTCTCTTTGCCACAGATTAATACTCTTTGCATATCCAGGACAAAATAATGAATAACGAATTCCCATTTGAGAAAATAAGTATTGAAAAATGTAAGGGAATAACAAGCAATATCTCGAAAATAATTCATTCAACAAAAAAAACTGTATATGACATAAATTGTGTATTTTAACGCTATCTACATTTTTTGTGTAGTAACATTTTGTCTATCTCTTATGTTTTCCAGTTATGCAAAAGTCGTTCAGAATGAAGAATACTTTTGGAAACATTCCCAGTAAGTTCAAGATAGACATTTCATTTGTCATGAAAATATCTTAAACATATGATATTTTAATCAAAATCGTTAGAGCCATTTTTGAGAAAACTAAAATGTTCGAAAAATGTTCCATGTAAAGGGTAATCTGGGGTCGGGAGATTTTCTTGAAAACCTTCGCGTCGCATCTCTGGAAGATACTGAACCTAAACCAAGTTTGATGTTTATCCGACTGTTCTTTTCTTTGTTATGCTGTTCACAGACACACACACACACAAGGACATGTTTCCAAAAATGCTTTTTTTGGATTCAGGGCGCCTCAAAACATATATTTCCGGTGAAATCTCAGTATCGAATTTTTGGATGGAATACAATACTTCCCCTACTTACTATACGTAGTGAGAAAGTAGTAATAAAAAGCTTTCCATTTACTGTATTCATTTCAATATTACCGCTTGGTGGTCATAGGCAAACATTTTGATTGAATGTTGTTGAGTCAGTCAGTAAACTAAATAGGTCTACATTAATAAAAATTATAAAATAGGATGCAGGAGTAGTGTTTTCAATGACGTAACACATAAAAATTGCAATGTGCGCTATAACTTGCTGTGAGAAATAAGCAAAAGGAACACACATTGTGTTTTCGGAGATTTCACATGAATCTTGAACTTGGTAGCACGTGGGTTTCCGCATATAAATTAATAGCTCTGAGCAACGAGGTTCTACAAGTATCTATCCACGAGTAAGGTACAAATGCAAAACTAGAATCATATAGCAGACTACTCTTTTGGCTGCAGTTGCTTTT
Organism: Deroplatys truncata; assembly: GCA_030765065.1. NCBI lineage: Eukaryota > Metazoa > Arthropoda > Insecta > Mantodea > Mantidae > Deroplatys > Deroplatys truncata. The sequence goes on along the minus strand of CM060978.1, from coordinate 236,986,651 downwards.
GGAATATAATTAATCATTAGTTTTAGTAAAACATTTGTGATATTTGCAAACTGTGAATTATGACTTGCGTCAGATTTTATAAGCCTGCCAGTTCCTTTTTACTTTCTCTACCATGTATACTAAGTAAGCGAAGTATTGAGTTCCATCCAAAAATTCGGTATCGAGATTACACTAGAAATGCATGTTTTGAGGTGCTCTGAGTCAAAATAAGGAATTTTTAGAAAAATGTCCGTGTGTGTGTGTGTGTTTGACTGTGAACAGCATTACTCAAAAATGAAAAGTCAGATAAACACCAAACTTGATATGCGAGGAGTTCATTATCTTCCAAGTATGCGACACACGAAGATTTTCAACTAAATCCCCCCAACTACCGCTTACGTGGAACATTTTTCGAAAATTTTGATTTGCTAAAACATGGCTCTGACAATTTTGATTAAAATATCATATATGAAAGATATTTACATCACAAATGAAATGTATATCTTGAATTTTTTGGGAATAGCTTAAGAAGTCCTCTTGATTCGGAAGGAGTTTTGTATAATCTGGTATAACTTGTAAACGTTAAGCGATAGACGAAAACGTACCACACAAAAAATGTAGATCTCTTTAAAACACAAAATTTACTAGCAAGCAACGGATAAATACCTAATTTAGTGTCTTAATTTAGTATCTTCCAGCGATGCAACACGAAAATTTACAAGAAAATCCCTCACCTTTTACATGGAACATTTTTCAAAAATTTTAATTTTCTAAAACCGGCACTAACGATTTTGATTAAAATGCCATATATTAAAGATATTTACATTATAAATAATATGTATATATTGAATTTTATGGGAATAGTCTGTAAAATCCAGTTCATTGGGAAGGAATTGTGTATAATCTTGTATAACTGGTAAACGTTAAGCGATAAACCAAAACGTACTATAAAAAAAGCATGTAGATCTGGTTAAAATACACAATTTATTAAATAGCTTTTTTGTGGCATCAGCCATTTCCGAGATATCCGTTATTAATGGTTCTAACATTTCAATATTCTGTAATACTTTTCAAGTCCTTTCGATATTCAGTTGTTTTTCGAATGGATCATGAAATTTTAGGGTCAGTATATGGGGTCCAGTTCTTAAACATTTGACTATCGCTGTTCTATTTATATCTATAATGAAGTGTGCAAAGCAGCTATTTCCGAATAGTTTTATCTCGATTAAAATGGAGAAGATAACAAAATAAACTTCCTTAAGAATAATTTGTGTATCAACTAATAAGCGCCAGAAGGCAGAGAAAGTCATGTGAATGTAACACATCATATTTTATTCTTCATTCACTTCATTACATATAATATGAATATTATGCACAACTTTAATTATTTATTTTTAAAAAGGAGGTCTAATGGTTGCTAATTTGAATGACAAATTTCACGTTATATAATGATACCAGCTTTGAAATTTATGTATACCGTATATGTTATTATATTTTCATAATAAATATTTTAAAAGCGAAGTGTTTCGTTTAAAGCAAAAGCAGTTCAGGAAAAATGAGTTTCTTTCTTGCGACGCTCTTGAGTTTACTTGTATAAGTAATATGGATTACATAAACAGCAGAAAATGGGTCAACATGAAATTAACATAAAATGACGCTATTTTTCATTTAACATACGAGATTTAAAACAAAAATTACAACCTTGCTGAATGAAACAAAAATAACCCATGGCCTGGGCCATGAACAAAATGCGTGTTTTCGAGATATGACGTCATGTCTAAATTTCTCGACCAATGTGAATGACCTTGCTTGGTGTATTCTATGTACCGTGGAGTTGTAAAACGCTACACGAAGAGATTATTTGTTACTTCGATGTAGTAAAATTGCTAAAGAAAAAACAAAATAGCAGCTGTCTTGAGCACTTCGGAAAGTGGAATCACATAGCGTCGGGACAGAGAATCTAGCTACAGAATTATGTGTATTTGGCAGGGGATTAGTGGATTAGATAGTTTATGAAGCTGTTTCCATGTAATGTTGATACAAAGTAAACGAATACCTACGGGGACGAAGCCGCGCGTAGAAGGTAGTTAAGTATAAACCTTATGTTAAGTAACTTTTGTGTGGCGTTAACTGTTTCGGCAATATTTGCTGTTGATGTTTGAATTTCCAAGGAGCATTTCTTAGTGTAACATGTTTAACAAGGGAATGTTCGGTTTTTTTCCTAAGATCTAAACAGCTGAATGCTGCCTATGCCCCTGCTTGCTTCTTTTCTTTTATATGAACTTATGATATACATACTTGAATACTTTCGCAGGTTGTACATAATTCCTTAATTTGAAACAGTTTTACGGAATCATTTATCACGATTAACAAACATAAGCTGGATAGAATAATCGCTTGTTATATGAAGAGTGTACCATACAGAGTTATATGTGAATTTTAATGGGCAAAAAGGGTCACTTGAGTATTGTGCAACATCAAGGAAATGATTCTAATTGTTAATTGCAGCAATAACTAATACAATTACTTTGTTTAGGCTCCCTATGCATATGGTTATCTATGAGGCATTACGGTAAAATAGATCACTGGTCCCTTAGATCCGTAATAACACAACTTCAAAATTTGAGACAGACTGACAGACTGTCTTTAAAATCCCACGTCTCTGAAATTATTCCGATGTAATTCATTAATATCCTGTATGAGTAATAAAGTTTTAACTTCTTGCTTGAGAAACTAACCAAGGCGCATATGACTTCTGCTGGAAAGAAGCAAGGCTAAAAGCTTTCATAATTTCTAATTGCAATTACACTCAACTAGAATGCAATTAATCCTTCTTCCACACAAGCCGTGTGCTGGACAAGGTTGGAACGATAGTTGACGACCGAAAAATTCAATGCCATAGCCGGGATTTGAAGCACGGATCTCCCGCTCTCCATCTGGTTAACCACTGAGCTACCTTGGCAACCTGCTTGTAGGATACTAAATTCTCCAACTGATTCTCATTTTTCCTGGTAAACCCTAAGGAGATCTCAAATATTATTGAAATGACATTCCCTAATGGCGACATACAATGTTGTAAGTCCCAGGCTTCATAGTTTCAACCACTATAAGGTCAATTAATGGAATTAATGGTTCTTCCACACAAGACGTTTGTTGGACAAGGTTGGAAAGGTAGAATCAGACGACCGAAAAATTCAATGTCATAGCTGGGATTTCAACCACGGATATTTTATCCCGACTATGGCATCTTTTGAACCACGGATCCCGGCTATGGCATTGGATTTTTCAGTCGTCTGATTCTAGCTTTCCTCAACTAGAATGTTGGTTTGATATTTAAATTCGTCACCCTATTAACCTCAATCTTAGTTTTACTAGTAAAGTCATGGTTATAAGGAAAACATAGATGGTGCAAAGACTTGGGTATGCACCTACTGCACTATTATATAAATCTGAAACTCTACAACAAAATTGATAGTCCAGAAGCTTAAAGACAATTAGCATATTGTACCCACATTGAAGTAGCGTATCACAAAAATCAAGCTTTAAATGTTCTTCCCATAACCGTAAGCATATCAGTTGTAAATTAGATCAAAAGATTCGGCGTAGAAGTTTAGTTGCAAGTGAAATTACACGTTGTGAAGCAATAGCAATCCAAATGCGATACTGGTTTGGATTCGAGTGTCGCAAATTGCAGGAAACCCCACCTCGGTAATAGTCTTCTGCTGCGCGAAGCCAGTTTCTTCATTAATATGTAAAGTACCATTATTGCTATTGTGCAAGCCAAGGCTCTGTTACGTCATTAAGATGCGGATATACGTGTTAAAAGGCGTGAGCACAAATGGTATTTCATCACTTGGGCACGATTTTCATTTGTTCTGCCCACAATCGATACAACGACTAGAGACACACAAAAGAAATCCACGCCTCGTTGCGATTTTTTGCTCTATACTGAAGACCTTTCACGTCACTGCTGATGGAATTTTTCGCACAGAAGATTCGCTTATAAATTTTAATTGAAAAACCCTATGCTTAACGGATGACTTTCTCTATCCATAACCATTTCGCAACAATTCCACTAACTACATATGAAAAGGTTATTTTTCTAACCAATACAAGTGAAGGTTCCATTCTGGATAAACAGATGTATTTTTGCATTTCTCTGATGCCTTTAGAGCAGTCACATCACTTCAAACCCCTGTATGTAAAAATTAAATGTGCCTATGTTTCTCATATGTTATTTTTAATAACATGAAAATATTTAATGAGTGACAGTTAGTTCTTTGTAGTGATTAACGCACGTTCTTACAACATGCGGACTAGCATTGGAATTCTTAAGAAGTTGCCTTCAAGCTATCTACACTAAACCATATGTCAATACAAAGAACATAAACACAGTGGTCAAGGCTCAGTGACGGTCAGGTAAACATGGTCTAGTGAGCGCTGTCTGCAACCGCTAATAAATTGTACGTGGAATGGGGAATGGTTTGTTACCTGCGACGTCTCTATCTAAAGTCCAGTAACAGCTCAACTATGCTTGAGACAGCGTTTTTAACACTTAAATGATTTCAGTCTAATTATATAATATAAAATATAATAACAGCCCGCCTTAAAGCAATATCTGTATACATAACATATAAAATGTATTTACATATTGTATTATGCTTATATTATTATCTACATGTATAAATAATGTTATGTGAATGTATTAGGTAATTTAACAATATAGAAGCTGTGATAATAGAAGCCGAAAGTTGCTAAGAATGAGGTAATAATGAGGTAACCTTGAGGCAATTATGAATTGGAAAGTTTAATAATGCTACTAGTAATTCTTTGATCAATAATGTAATGTTTTAAAACAGTTTATAAATAGCCAATCGAAAACTAGAAGCGCTGAAAGTTAAATAAAAGTATTCTATTGGAGTAAAATTAGCCAATCAGAGACATGAAATGGAAAAATTTACAAATTTAAGCGTTAAACGCCAGTCGCTAGAAGGCAACGTACCTGAGCAGTTCGTTCGCTCGATACGTATTCAGTGTGAGGCATATAAAATTCATTACGGCGAGAATATTATAAAGTTTAAGTGTTAAAAGTGCAATTAATTAATACATAATCTCACAGCTCTCTATATCTATTTAATCGTGTGAAGGATTAATAAAAGAGTTAATTAAACAATTATAATTTGTGTAAGCCTTCATTCCTTAGCCGCATCACCCCCTGCTAAGAGATACATATCTCTGCAAAAATACTGGCGCAGCCGAGGCAAACATAAAGATATAATATTTAAAGAAACATAAAAATACAAAGTTATTCCTAAACGTTGGGGCGAAGGCCACCGGGAACTTTGTACCATACGTGGGGCAGTTACTTCATTAAGTTTGGCTCCCCAACAGTGGAACTACAATACAACCTACTTCAAATTGGCACCTAAACGTGGGGCTAAATACGTACATCCACCTTCTTCATGCTTTCTTTCGTACTGGCTTTAATGTTCAGCAATTTCTATACATGCTGATGAAACATGAATTAAATTTATAATTGGAAAAGGAAATTTGGAAAGGAAACGTTCCAGGTCTAACTTTAGGGTACTCTCCGGTATTCTCCAGTTATGACGATAGAGGAAAACCTGGAGGAAAAAAAAAAAGCTTAGTCAGAGAGCCCGGTGCTGGCGGGATTTGAATCCGTTTATGAGTCCTTGCCACAACGACCTCGGTTACCCTTATTGGTAACATAGTTCAGAGACTGACTTTCTACTGTGCTAATATTTGTTGCTAGAATACGTAAGTTGCGTATTTGCAGCAGTGTAGACAGTAATGGCAACACTAGAGAGAAAAATTAAATAAACGTTCCGAGAACTTCGATACGGTACAGGTTAAGTGTGAGACATAAAACTTCATTACGGCAAGAATAAAGAAATAAAGTTTACGTATTAAAAAAGCGTAATTAATAAATAATCTCACAGCTGTATAGTATGATATATCAGTGAAGTGTTACTTAATCGTGTGAAAGATTAATAAAAAGGAGTGATGTAAAAATAATAATTTGTGTAAGCCTTATTCTTTAGCCGTACTGCCCCTGCTAAGAGATACGTGTTTCTGCAAATTAATACTGACGCAGTCGAGGCATACATATATAGTATTTAAAGAAACATTAAAATACAAAGTTGTTATGGTTACACCTGAAGTGGAAATGTGAATGTAAATGCAACAATAACAAAGAAACCTACAGAAGGAAGTTGGGGTTTGTAAATGTTAATTTTAAAAACTGATATTAGCAAAAGCAGTGAGAAGTTACTTCATGGGCATCTCCAGGTATGAAAAGGTTCTAAATAAGCAGGAGGTACGTTTAGTTGCATGCATACTGAATGTTAATTTCTCAATTTTATTTAACTAGCCAGAGTGATAGATCTTTTAATAAATCACAGATCCTAAAGAAATAACATTTACACCACATATGCACATAATTTATACACATCTAAATTTAACTAGATTTCAGTACATTTTCTCTTCCTGCTCCATTAAGAATTAGATTGATCATGAAAATGTTTAACTTATTAGATTAATATTTTATAAATTATTCATACAAATTATGAGGTCTTGGAGGATTAATTTTTACTTTCTCTACTACATACCTAGGTAGAAGAAGTACTGCATTCCACCCAAATATTCGATACCGAGATTTCACCGGAAATGCATGTTTTGGGCCTCCTGAATAAAAAAAAATAGTTTTAGGAAAAGGTCCCTGTCCGTGTGTGTGTGTGTGTCTGTGTGTCTCTGTGTATGCAAAATTAAAATTCCGATAGATACCAAACTTGGTATTTAAGTTCGGGGTCTTTCAAAGAAGTGACACGAAGATTTTCAAGAACATCCTCCCAAACTACCCTTTACATGGAAAAACAACTCATCTTTTTGATTTTCATAAAACTGCTTCTAACGATTTTGACTACAATGCCATATATTTAAGATACTTAAACGACAGATGTATATCTTAAATTTTCTTGGAATAGCATACGAATTCCTCTTCATTCGGAAGAAATTTTGCATAATTTTGTAAATCGCAAAAACCGCGAGAGATAGACACTACACAAACATTTACTCCTCTTTAAAACACACAAATTATTTCTCATATCTCTTTTATGGTATTGCCATTTCCGAAATTTCCGTTATTATCAGTTTGAATTTTTCAATACTTTGTCATATTTTAAAATGTTGTAGTTATTCAGTTGTTTCTGATGATGTCATGGAAATATGTATGGAATTTCAAGACCAGCGAATAGCGATTGAAATATTTGACTGTCCCTTAGGTTTCCTCTATTCACTTTGTACCTACAGTCAAATGTATAATGAAATTAATTCTGCAACCTTTATCTCGATTAATATGAAGTATATAAAAAATAAGCTTTTTCAAGAATAGTTTATAGAAGATATGCAAAAATAAAAGAGAAAGGTACGTGAATGTAACATAACAGATTTTAAATTTAATATGTACAAGGGTTGGAGAGGTTACTCTATGTTTAAATATGTAGAAGAACATTTTACTGAAAATATAGCAGCTTAATTTTAAGGAGATGGGCGAAGAGTTATTCCTTATTACGACAGGTATCTGCATGGAATCGTTTCATTGGAAGAAATAGTTATTTAGGGAGGCTGAGACTACAGTCAACTGTAGGTAAAATAAATTAACATGTGTTGGCCATTAGTTCACGAGAAACAAAACATAGTCTGTCCTTTAACGTTTCCCAATTATTGTGAAACATATAAAAAGTGAAGGAACTTAGATATTTTTCCAGGAAATTCAATAAGCATCATTTTATTTCCCTTCATAATAGTTTAAGCTTGAGATATTTTAATCAAATATTTTTAATTGCTATCGAGAATATAAATAGTAATCAAAAGTTAAGTGAGTATTTTTAAGCTTGAGGAAACCCATGAAAATGATCATCTTACACCCTCTGAAGACAAATTATTTAAATACCAAATTTGCTTTATAATATTTTTCATTCTGATTTATGCTTTTCATAGATAGGACTTTTTCTATAAAATGGCATTGTATTCGGCGGACTCGGAGCGGTATTTTCTCTGGAATCTCAAACTTTAATGTTTGCTTGAGTGTCATGTTTCTTCCAAAGAGAGTTTTCTGTATACCTGAGAGCAATAGAATCTCGTGCATAGTGGAAGAACCCCCCTGACGTTCATTTGTTTTGTTTATTGACAAGTAAATGCTCTCGCCACTCCTTACATCCTCAGCTTGATGGATGAGTGATTATGAATAAACAATGATATTCGCTTTATAATCATAAGCGTCATTCGCTGTTGAAAGTGAAAAATGATCAGTGAATTGGAACCTTTGCCCTGTGGAGGTAGCTTTTCTGAACGAGGTGTGAAAGATTACTTAATTTATTTACCAAAAACTCAAATTTTCTTTTAAAAATATGCTTTAACGCTGATCCGCGTGCATAAATAAATTAAAATATTAAAAGAAAAACTATTTATTTCAAGAAACCACTGGTAAAAAGAAAATTCATACACCCCACACTCTTTGAATAAAGCTTTCTCAATATTCCACCAGAAAATATTATAAAATTTACCTCTTTTGTTCTCAAAGGTGTTAAGTTTTATGGCCTTGCTATTTGCATTATTTAAAGCACTTTTATAAAAACGAAGGACTTTGTATTACCCGAGAAACATATTTCATTTTAAACATAATTACTTTCTCTACTACGTAGAGTAAGTAGGGGAAGTATTGTATTCCACCCAAAAATTCGATACCGAGATTTTATCCGAAATATATGCTTTGAGACCCCCTGAATCCTAAAGATGCATTTTTGGAAACGTGTCAGTGTGTGTGTCTGTGAACAGCATAACTCAGAAACGAACAGTCGGATAAACACCAAACTTGGTATTTAGGTTCAGCATCTTCCAGATATGCGACACGAAGGTTTTCAGGAAAATCTCTCCACCCCAGATTACCCTTTACATGGAAAATGTTTCGAAAATTTTAATTTTCTCAGAAATGGCCCTAACGATTTTGATTAAAATATCATATTTGAAGATATTTTCATGACAAATGAAATGTATATCTCGAATTTCCTGGGAATGTATTCAAAAGTATTCTTCATTGTGAACGACTTTTGCATAACTGGTAAACCATAAGAGATAGACAAAACTTTACTACACAAAAAATGTAGATCACGTTAAAATACACAATTTATGTCATATACATTTTTTTTGTTGAGTGAACATTTTCGAGATATTGCTTGTTATTTCCTTAAATTTTCCAAAACTTATACTTTTTCTCAAATGGGAATTCGTTATTCATTTTTTTATGTCCTGGACATACAAAGAGAATGGAATGCGCCACATAGCAACTAGCTCTTAAAATATTTCACTATCGCTTAAAGCCTACAAATTCCCCTTGCATCTACAAGAAAATTAGCAATAAGATTAACATCTCGATTAACATGAAGCATATGGTGAATACGCGTTTGTAAAATTAGTATGTACAAGAGTAGAGAAAGTCATGTAAGTGTAACACATCAGATTTTTCTAGTTACTACATTTTAATCCAAATAGATTTTGCAGAAATAGCTACATTACACATTTCGTTATAGGTATAATGAGAACAGCGACAATAAAATATTTAAGAACAGGGCGCTGCCCTTAAAATTCCGTACTGTTTTCATGCAATGCGAGAAACATCTGGATGGAAGTTTGACCAAGAAATTGACAATTCAAACGTTTAATAATGGATATCTCAGAAATGGCTTTTCCAAAAGAAAAGGGGAAAAAATTTTGAAATAAATTCTATGTTTTAAACTGGTTTACTTTTATTTTATTTATATGTTTTTGTTGTAGTACGTTTTGGTCAATCGCTTAACGTTTACCAGTAATACAAGATTATTAACAGAATTTCTTCGGAATGAAGAGAACTTCATAGGCTATTCCCCGAGAATTCAGGATATACATTTTATTTGTCATGTAAACATCTATAAAATGGTATTCTAATCAAAATCATTAGAGCCATTCTTTTAGAAAATAAAAATCTTCGAAAAATGTTCCATGTAAAGGCTAGTTTGGGGTCTGGGGATTTTGTTGAAAATCTTCGTAAGGCATACTTGAAAGTTACTGAACTCAAATACCCAGTTTGGTATTTATCCGACCTTTCCTTTTTGAGTTATGTTACTTACAGATATACGCGCGCGCAAGTATGTTTCTAAAAAAGTTTTATTTGATTCAGGGGGCCTAAACATATATATTTCCTGTGAAAGCTTGGTGTCTGACTTTTGGGCGGAATGCAATACCTTCTCAATCTACAATATAAGGGTAGAGAAAGTAAAAAGGAGACGAAGTACAATTGTTTATATTTCTGAATAATGAATAAACTAAGATATTCTCGCAGTTCTCATGGCTTGTGTTATCTTATTTGTTGGGCGATTAGTGTTTAATTATTTTTAAATTTGGGTTCTTTGTCCTCCGGCTAGCTATTATAACTCAGTCGAGCAAGTATCTCTAAGCAGGATGTGTAAACGGAAAGGAGTTGCTGCTAAAAGATAACACTGATAAAAAATTGTTTCTACACTGTTATTGCCGTCACACTTAATTAATAATTCACATATTTAATCTTTATACACGCCTGACTGAAACTGTGATATCAGAATGTAACTACAGTCGTTTTAGTTCCGCGCACCAATTACTTCGCGTACTTTACATTTTTGTAACTATGCGACGTGCACCTCGCGAGAGATTCTTCAGGACTGCATGACGTGCACCTCGTGAGAAACTCTTCAAAACTGCGTGGCACTTCCTTATGGCTCGAGAATATATACTCCTTCACCTCGAATTGCCTAAACATAATATAGGTGCTATTGGTTACCAAATCGCGCCCACTTGAGCGTCTGTTTTGGTCAGCCAATCACTACTACTAACATATATGCTCTAGAGAAGATATTCGCTCCATTTCTAAAAAAAGGCATGCTACCCTGACGTCATTTGTTTGTCTCTTCTTAGTGATAAACAACTCACCCCCTCGGTTTATTGTTACCCACTTCTATTGTCAGTTTCAGTGAGGCCGTGTAAACTAATTTCCTAACAATACTTATGGCTAACAAACATCTAAAATCCTGCACATACAATAATATTAATTTACACTACAATCACTCTGGCATTCACAGCATGTTATGATATAAAATACTGCCTCAATATTTAACACAAATGACCGCTTTGAGGAAGGAGAAGCTGCTAATAAGAAAGGAACAGTAATTCTACCATAGTTCCACTTCTGCAGAAATAGACACATTCAATTTAAAGAGAGCGGATAATGGGTGTCTAATAACATTTAATATTTTTACAGTTGTTCCTTCACTTTCAATATTTTAAAATAAGCAATTAATTGTAACAGTTTCGCTTACCACGCTTTTTGTTTGTTGTCTGTTCCTATGAGTATTGCTTGGTTACCAGAGTAGATTTGGAACTGTCAACTTACGGTTACGTCTATGACCCGCATTCGGGAGGTCCCGGGTTCAATCCCCGACAACCGCCCAATCTGGCCCATGGTTTTTTCGTGGTTTCCCCGAGTCGCCAGCCGAATGCTGGGGTGGTTCATCTTCTACCACGACTCTCATTCCTCTTATTTCCAGTACTCATCGTCTTCCTTGTCATCTGTTTCAGGGTTGTAGGACCAGGCGACAGTGTTCAGTGGGTTGCAGCTGGGCGGTGGTTTGCGCTCTGTAAAGGTTTATTCCCTGGCGTCGCTGAGGTACCACTCAATCAGGTCTCTCAGCGTGGCGCTCCGCTCCCGGGCACCCTGGAGGTTGTGGGCTGGAACCGTGCGGTGTCGGATGCGCTCTATCTGTAAACATTAGTGAACCCCGTCCGTGTTTACCCCCGTCGGCATCCGGATCTGGTTGCCCTTCGGGTCTCTCCCTTCATCCCTCCCTCCCAGGGGTCACGTTGGAGGCACAATGGAGCGACTGGCCTGCATGCGGTGCTCTGCCTCGGTTCCGGGAGCCCCTCCGTGATATGTACTTTTACCTTTACTTTACGGTCCCAATATGTCTCCGTGACAACATTAGGAAGCACTACACATTAGTCACGTAGAACGTGTTTATCAACCCTAAACGTGTTTAACCATTTTATTCGGAAGTTATCAGAATACGATAGCTAAAAACGAAGATACAGAATCATTCCAGAAAGCAAATCTATTTTCGTACACAAAATTATCTGAACAGTGTACTGTATGTGAATGGCAGTTACATAGCTACATAACAGTTGAACGTCCTAAAGTTTGAAATACTAAGGTTAGAATTGGTCTCCTGGTGCAGAGCTATAGATCAACGCCAGTTGTGTGCAAATTGGCTAATATGCAGCTTGTTTTTGCATATTCCTACATTACTTCTGTCATAATTCGACCTCTAGATCATAGCAAAAATTCAGTGAACTCAGTGATGAAGGAATTTACCTTGGAATGAATTCACCTATTATCTATGCGGCTGAGGAGGAAAACTGACTATTTATAAACTAGTCTAGCAAGCACAATATACCTCTTGTTTATACCTAACTCCTATTATGAATTATAGATTATAAAAGTTAATGTACCTTTTTGAATTCACCTGTGTATTGTAGCGTACCAATATAAAACATTTCAAAAGCTATAAGAGAAAATATTCAGTCCGGAATTCTTTATCACTCAACTCAAAACCTTTATAAAATAGTATGTTCGATTTCCTTCATCGCCTGTTTATCATTATGTATAATAATGCTGCACCATCCCACACCTAATGTGCGGAGTTAGGGAATCCCCTTTTGATAACTATTGATGTTTTCGTGCTTAATGCGATGACCAAATGACAACCAAGATAATACTGGTTAGTCAGGAATATGGGCGGGTAGGAACACTCCTAAAAAGACACTCTCTTCTGTTTTATCTTTTGTTTTTGGCAAGCCAAAGTGTAGTAAGACTACAATAGCATAACAACGGAATTATCTATCAAATATTGCTCTTAATTTCCTTAGCTTAATTCTCACATACCGCTAAACCAAATTCTTGTCCGTGATGCTGTTACAAATAGCACATGAACGAAGTAATTATGTGATGTTGCCTTTTCAAGCCAAATATTAGTTTTTATTTTAATAAAGGTGCTCTAAGAAAGTAAGCTAGTCATTGATAGCATGATAGTGGAGCAATTTGCACATGCTGGAAATTTAAGTTACCACGTAGAACTTAATGAAAACATAGATATGTATACAAAAAACAATAAAACCCGGAAAAAACTAGCACTTTGATGAATGTCGCGTAACCTTTAACTCTTTGGATACCGTGTTCACTTAAGCATAATTTCACCCATTTCATTCATTCATCGTACGACATGACCTAACAGCTTAAAGGATGCTAAACTTAAATAAATGGATATAGAAGTGGGTGAGAGAGAGAAAGGCGATGAAAATATACAAGTCGCATAAACTACGTATTAACAGCCACAGCAAATGCAAGCCCTATAGATTAAACAAGAAAAAAACTGAGTTAAGAAGCATGAGGCAATAAAAAATAGGTGCATTTACAAAGAATGACAGATGATAAACATACGAGGATTATATTAGATGATAAGATTGTAACAAGGTTGTTCTAAACTAGTATTGAATCACTCATCATACGTATACGTTTAGTCCATCTTTAAATTAACGTGGTGGAGTTACGGTATTTTAAGTTCTGTTTACTATTCCTTCTTTAAACAAAAATGCAATCCATTGAGCCAGCGTACTCGACATCAACAATGCCTTCGCTACGTAGCACAATGGAGAAAAGTCACCATTAGCATTATCATTTGCGATCCGGGTTTATAACAGAGAGCAATACATTACACTTGAGTAAAACAGGCAGAAAGAGGTATAGAAGTGAGAAAGCAATTTTGTTAGATTTAATATTAGGCAATAAAAGTAATGCTGAAAGTAACACCAATAACAACCACCAACATGTATTGCAATTTTAATGCCCATCAAGATGCATCTTGCTTGCTTTATTAATTTCTTCCAGAATAACTTTTAAGAGCATGATATTTATGACATACAGTTATGCTCCATATGACTTCATTACGACGTAACTACAAAATTGGTCATTTTGACATATCTGCAACACCATTGTCTTGGAAAACCAACCTATTCAATGATAAAACAAATGAACTCATATCTTTAACCCTTCTTGAGATAGTGTGCAGCGCATCTACAAATTCACTTTAATGTTTAGTGTCACAATAGCGTATTGCCTTTTAGCAATTTTGGCTCCCTTTGCAGTGTTATGGCGTTAAATGATATAACAGCGTATCTGCAGGTGGATAATCAAAGTAATAGGACTTCTAGAAGCTTCTCAAGGGAAAAATTCACAAATAAATACTTCTTAAACAAAGATTCTCAAAACACACAGGTTTGTTATTCCTTACTTTTTTCGATGTTTGATTTGTCTGAATTATTCAAATGCCAGGTTCTGTTAAAAAAGAATGAGCACATAATTTCTAGAGATCAATGAGGACCGCACGAATCAGCTGCAGCTAAATCACATGTTGCAAAGAAAAATTATCTCTCACATAAACAGCCTTCCAAAACTTCCTTCACATTATGCTGGAAAGGATTCGGAGAAAACATTTTCTACGAGTTAAATCTTTGAAAAATGCATCTAATGTATGTTGAAACTTGCGATAATGATAGCATCACCTCTAAAACAGAATATTTTTATCGAAATACTTATATATAATTCAGAATTTAACTCATCCTTCCGTGTACCTAAACATGATTTGTGTGATATATGCTGTAGTTCACTCATATAAATGCCGCAGAAAAGGAAATTAACTCTTCAGAGCAACATACATACATACAGTGTTCTTAGCTAGGGATATGAAAGACAGCATTTAGTCATCAGGAAAAACCTATTCAACTGAATTTGATCTGTAGGCTGACTGCTACTGTCCAAAGAGAAATGCTAAGTATTATTTTATCGACGAAGACTTGCTGTGTATAACCTTGAGACAGTATGTTTATCACTTAAATATCACATCAGTCTAATTAAATAATAATAAAATAACAGCCCGCCTTAAAGCAATATGTGTATAATATATAAAGTGTATATTACAGTCATTGTATTTTGTTTATTTTATTATGTACATGTATAAAACTGTTATGTGAATGTATTACATAGTTCAACAATGTAGGAGCTGTGAGAATAGAAGCAAGCTGTTTTCCGTAGCAAACAGAATTACAAAGTAGAACCCAAAAGTTGCTAACAATGAGGTAACCTTGAGAAAACAATAAATTAGAAAGTTTAAAAAGGGTACTAATAGTTCTTGGAACAATAATAAGTAAGATTTAGAACAGTTTATAAATAGCCAATGAAGAACTAGAAAAGCTAAAATTTAAATAAAGGTATTCTATTGGAGTAGGCTTAGCCAATCAGAGACTAGAAATAGAGAAAATGTAAAAATTCAAGCGGTAGACGCTACAAGAAGGCGTACCCAAGCAGTTCGGTTCGGTACGGGTTCAGTTGTGAGACATAAAAATTAATTGCTGTGAGAATAATATAAAGTTTACATATTAAAAACTGTAATTGACAATAATCTCACAGCGCTATAGTAGGACATATCAGTGAACTGTTATTTAATCGTGTGAAGGATTAATAAAGGGACTGGAGTTCAATTATAATTGGTGTAAGCCTTGTTTTTTTAGCCGTACCAGCCCTGTTAAGAGATACGTGCTCTGCAAATTACTAATGACGCAGTCGAGGTATACATACATATATAATATTTAAATAGACATTAAAATAAAAAGTTGATTCTTAAACGTGGGGCGAAGGCCACCGGAAAGTTTGTACCGTACGTGGGGCGAACACTCCTAGAAACATATCTCTCGCAAGTTTGGCGCCCAAACGTGACTCAAAACCTTGCTTCAAATTGGTACTCATACGTGGTGCAACGCAACAATTAAACACCCCTTCAATCTACAATAGAAAAGAGAAGCCTCACATAAATGTTGAGTTAAAGGCTAGCAAACGTGGATCTGCAGAAATTGTCTCATTCTTGTTTAATTTTCTAGAAGAAAAAATGTGGATGGTAAAGACTGAATTACTTTTCTGGTACACGTGGAGGTTAAAACAGAATACAACAATGTCTACTGTATTCTTGTATGCTATTGAGCACCCGTTAACAAACCATATGTTCTTTGAGTCAGGTTCACTGTCACTGAAGTTCAGCAGAAGGATGTACTGAATTTAACCAGAACGGACATGCTACAAGATAAACAACATAAAAGTTTACAGTGATGGAAATGATACCAACTGGGTCAACATAACCTGATTTCAATATGGGAGAAAAAAACTCAGAGCACATTTATTTTAAATGCAGAAGTAACATTTCTGAAGAATTAAAAGAATGGAAAATCTGCAACATGCAGCAGTGAGTGCAACAGTCTTTCACCCTTCACCCTTTTATTCTTCTCCAATAACTATACAGAACGAAAAGCTTAAGGTTCCTCTCGATCTTTGCAACATGGGATTATACCTAAGTAGTATCATCACTTCTACAAGTCATTAATGGAAGATACGATAGCTATTGAAACAACAGAATTTATTATTCATGATAATGACGACTAAAGTATATTGTCGTACCTCACATATTAATATCACTTAAATTTCATGGTAGAACAGAAAGGTACCCGGCATCTTTACATTTTCACATTGAACACGAGGCCGACGGGAGCGAGCCTAAATATTCCTTAAAACATGCTTAATAACACTAAAATTACAAGGATTATGGAGTAAGGTTACCTGTTCCAATAATCAAACCATTTTTAACTTTGGATGACCACTATATTACTCAGAAATTTACAGATTACTTTGCCTTGTTGCTTCAACGTGGACCGCCCATGTTCTAACACGTGTCACCTCTCCAGTGCCTTACACAAAGAGGAAGGCACCTACTAGCCTCGCCACGATTGTCAAGTTAACCCCACCCTTTTCGGCACGTCACATCCTGTCCGTGTTACCAACTACACTGACGTATTGCCAACACTAGCATCCCCAGTGCTACCAACACGTTACAATATTCAGCTATCAATAATATCTTTTTACTGTTTCATGAAATCTGTACAGATAAATATAATTATGTTGCGTTTGTTATGTATTTAGTATGTTGTGTTCTTCATGTACGTTACCAAATCCTCGTGGTATATATACTTCTGTTGTTCAAAGTCAAATGGCAACATAATTATGTGCTTTATAATTCATGAAGCACTCAAAACACTTAAAAATCTCTATAACACATTGTCTAAGAATATTCAACTTAGGTAAGCAAAATATGCTTTGTATACAAGTGCATACTATGCCAGTGTTGTTACTGCTACAGCAGATGTTACTAGCCAGAGCACCAAGATTTCTAAGTTAAAACAACGTATCTACAACACTGCTCAACTTATTGTTATGTAGTACTTAATGATAAAGCTCGTATATTGTTGAATGAATGTAAACACACTCTAATAATCCCAGATATTACGATTATCAGTGGCGTTAACTTAGGTGGTAGCAATGATAGTGTTTTCGTGTTGCAAAGCTTATTTTGCCTTTATCTCAAAACACGTGTTTTGTAGATACATCGTTATAGTTCTAAACCCTCGATTATATATCGCACAGAAACGCTATGAAACACATTTTCAGATATTTGCTTAACTACAGTCCTGAGACTCGACAGTTTACTGATTAATTTGACAGCTGAAAGGCACAAATGAACTCACATAAAACATTGGTCGGTGGTTTTGAGCATGCCCGTACCCAGAAAAAAAAATTCGGGGGGGGGGGGTCCTACAAGCAGATCTCCACCTAACAGTACCCCATAGAGTTACCATGTACCTACTCCATACATGGATAAGAAAATTGCTTGGATGCGTTATATGTATGTATGTATGTATGTATGTATGTATGTATGTATGTATGTATGTATGTATGTATGTATGTATGTATGTATGTATGCATGCATGCATGTATGTATATTTATTTCCATAATGATATACAAATTTCTTACAATTTTTAATACATTACTTTGAATAGCTATTTTTTTTTCTTTAGTCCATCATGCATTTTAACACCGTTGTTATTTATGCACGGGGGGTCATAACAAATTCATATTGCTTTATTTTTACTAAACTATTTTTCTCTTACTCTCCCCATATATTCTCCTATTCTTTTTATATCCCTCTCCTTTTGTATTTTCATTATCCTAACTTTTAATAACTCTTTGTTAACATTCTCCCATTCTTTAGGTAAACACTTATCTCTCCACAACTTAGTTTCTTCACATTCAATTATATAATGCAAATCATTATCTGCATCTCCACAAAGAGGCCACCTATTCAAATTCGCTCCCTTCCTATCTCCCCTTAGCCTATGTGCACTTAATCTAGACTAGGCCCACCCTTCTCTCACTAACCTATTACCTACATCCACATACTTCTCCCTTCCCCAGTCCACCTTTAATTGTCTGTATAGTTCCAAACTTTTCTTTCCTTCCAGACTTTGAAATAATTCTTATTTCTCTATATCTTCTACTCTGTTCCTCACTTCTTTCCAGAAACCTTTAACTAACCCCACTCTCTCCTCCCATAAGTTACCCACTCCTATTTCCTGTAAAATTCTCCTTACTCCTTGAGTCCAGTTCATCCCAGCACTGGATTTTTCTTGGATTATTAAACATTGCCTCAGGATATTATGCTCGTCCAATGATTTCAACAATATTAAGTTTCCCTTTTTCTTGTAAATGTGCTACTTACAATAGTTATCCAACGACATTTTTCCGTATTGGTTTGCTATGAATTTAAATAAATAAAATTGTCAGAAGTTTCGGGGGGAACCCTAAACCCCCTCTAAATACGGCCCTGGTTTAGAGCAGGGCAACGATGTTGAACAGGAGCGCGGATAAAGATGTCTCTCACTTTTGTGCAGAGGGGCATGTTGGTTGACAAATACAACGAGTGAAATGATTAGGAAGATAATTATTAAAGAGAAAATTTTCCTAAAACAATATGTGTTACAAAAATGGAAGGAAAATGCGCATGAATTATTATTATTATAATTATTATTCAATAGATAATGCAAATTAATGCCAAAATGATTTAAATAAAGCAATTTCGTAAGGGACAACCATTTATTACAACAAGTATTGCCATATGTTTGAACATAACAGGCGAGATTGTCAATAAAATTATTCCACCCTAAACTGGACTTAACATTAAAAAAAATGACTGCTTTGAATGTTATCAAAAAGTTCCAATGATTTTGATTAAAATAATAAATTTGTGATATTAATATGTCAAATTATGTGTATACCTATATGAAATTTTCATTTAATAAACTGTGAAGAAGCCCTCCACACACTCGTTTAATTTTGTACAGATTTGTGTAATAGGAGATAGACAAAAGCTTATTATAGAAAAAATTTAAAGTTGATTAAAACACATGATTAGTGAGAAATGCTTCGTAGTGTTAGCAGTTTTCGATAATCTATGTTGCGTGTTTATATTCTCCTAATTACGTCATCATGGATGTACTTGAAAGTTTCGATTTTTGTTTCTTATAAGAGCTCGTTTACAAGGCAAAGCATTTGAATGTTGTTTCCAGATGTTATTCACATGTACATAACTACATAAGTACACTCGCTAATTTGAAATTAGTCATAGCTAAAAATATGTTGTGAATATGGTAACGTGTATAAAATACTAACTTTTCATACTAACACAATAAAAACTCTGATCTAAATATAAGAAGAAAACAGCTTAGTATAAAATAAATAAATGAAAGACAAGAACAGCAATGGAATCAATTTACTGCAATTCCCATACCGCATTAACAGTACGATACACTGGGATTTATACTCCAGAAGATGGGAGTGACCGTTAACACGCATTTAAACTCAACATTAGAAACTAGTGAACTTCATAAATGCAAACAATAATTAGCTTAGTGTACTAACATTACGATCAAGTGCCTTAGAAACTGTAAAGCGGTATCTCTCAAGCAGCTAAAAGAGCGTTTTGTGAATGCAGATTACATTGTAGAATTTTCATCATATTACAGGCAAACTCATTACATAAACAGGCAATAGTCCAATATTAATGGAACCGCGTACATCTGCTTTTGTTTAAAAATCACACTGAATTCACGTTGTCGCGGTAATCTGTTCGTGTTATCTTATTTACTGGGCGCCTGTTATTGTTTTATTACTTTGGATTTTGGGTTCTTTGTCCTCCGGCTAGCTATTATTACTCAGTCGAGCAAATATTTCTGAGCAGGGCGTGTAAACGGAAAGGAGTTGTTACTAAAAGATAACACTGATAAAAGAATTTATTTTCACACCTTTATTGCCGTCACACTTAATTAATAGATCACATCTTAAATCTTTATACACGCCTGACTGAAACTGTTATATTTCCGAATGTAATTACTGTCGTATTAGTTGCCGCGTACTTCACATTTTGTAACTAACTTTACGACGCGAGAGATTATTCCAAACTGTATGATGTGCACTTCACGATAGATTCTTCACGACTGCGCGACATGTACCTCGTGAATCATTCCATAGAACTGCATGATGTGTACCTCGCGAATGATTCTTTAGAACTGCGTGAAACATGCTTCACCTCGAAATGCCTAAACATTGTAATAGAGTTACTACTGGTTACCAAATCGCGCCAATATTAGCGTCTGTTTTGTCAGCCAACCACAATTACTAACACATATACTCAAGGGAAGATATTCCCTCCATTTCTAAAGAAAGGTACGCTACTCTGACGTCATTTGTTTGTCACTTCTTAGTGATAAACAACTCACCCCATCGGTTCATTGTTATCCACTTCTATTGTCAGTTCCAGTGAGGCCGTGTAAACTTATTTCCTAACAATGCTTATAGCTAACAAACATCTCAAATCATTGTCATACAATAATGTTAGTTTACACTACAATCGCTCTGGCATTCACAGTGTTGTGATATAAACTACTGCCTCAACGTACTACCACCTTATACATAGTGGGCAAGCATAGCAATCGGCCGGCCAGTACATTGCAGTGCGGCATATTTCAAGAATGTTAACGGATTTGGACATGGGAAGACATGACGTTGCGGGATCTGTGAACGCTAATTTCATTGCGTTATAGTAAGATACTAAAAGATTAATGCAAGTCTTATTGAAGCGTATAATACAAGTAGAACAGCAAATAATGCACAATTTTTATCATCTTCACTTTCTTCCTTAAGTGCATCGTTTCGTCACAAATCAGCATCTTTGCTTTGTAAAAATCGCAATTTAAGCCGAAGTTACGATCGCAACAGCTATCTTATTTCTCGCTCGCTCGCTATCGCGCTTTCATATCTTCGCTACAAAGGTTGTTGCCAACATCGCACTTCGTTTTTATTTTCTTTTATTGAATATTTAAATAAAAATAGCATGGTTTACTTCTTATCCTCGTTTATTAAATGTCTAATTAAGTACCATTTAATATACTTCATGGCACGTGCATAAATTGTTAAACAAAAGTACAAACTTTATTTTATTTTTCCATTCGGTTCTCAATGAAAGCCAACAACTATACGTTTTATTGTTGCAACGCTACTCATCAGGACCAATAGCGTCATTACCAATCAATAAATGTCTTCTAGCAACCCACCATAAAAGCGCGGAAAATTCGTAGATGGAATCCACTACGTATAGTAAGTACAGGAAGTATTGTATTCCACTCAAGATTTCACCGGAAATATATGCTTCGAGGTCCCCTGAATCCAAATAAACCATTTCTAGAAAAAAGTTCGTGTGTGTGCGTGTTTGTGTCTGTGTGTGTGACTGTGAACAGCATAACTCAAAAACGAAAAGTCGGAGAAGTACCAAACTTGGTATTTAAGTTCAGTATATTCCAAAGATGCGACACCAAGATTTTTAAGAAAATCCCCTTCCAACTATTCTTAACATGGAACATTTTTCGAAAATTTGATTTTATAAAAAAGATTATATATGTAATATATTAAAGCTATTTACATGACAAATGAAATGTATAGCTTGAATTTTCTTAGAATAGCCTTTGAAGCCCTCGGAAAGGAATTCGCAAGGAATTTTGTATAATCTTGTACAATGGTAAACGTTAGGCGGTAGACGAAAACGTACTACACAAAAAATCACTTGTGATCGCTTTAGAAGTAGATCTTTTCAAAACACACAATTTATTTCCAATAAGTTTTTTATGGCATAAGCCATTTCTGATATATCCGTTATTAAATGCTCAAATTGTTCATTTCTTGGTCATTCTCCTAAGTCCTGTCAACATTCAGTTGTATCTCGGATTGCATGGAAACAATATGGAATTTTAAGGCTAGCATATTGTGGCGTGTATGTATGTGTATTGTCAAGCCAGACACATTATTGTGTCGTTGGCGACAGTATTGTTGGGGCTTTGGGTTTAAAGTTCGTCTGGCGTGGCGACTCACCACAATTTTGCTGGCGATCCTAGCCAGAGGTGGAGAGAGTGGGGGAAGTGAGCGTTACTTCTTTGTGTGTTGTGTGTTGAGCGTCACTTTTGGTCGAGTGTTGAGTCTAAAAGGTTATATGAAAAGTTATGTGAATGTAACCTCGTGTGTGTAGCATCTCCTCTCAATTTCTTCCTTTATCTTTTGTGTGTGATATAGGTAGTAGTTAAAGAGCGTTCATAAATAAAAAAACTTAATTTAGAACCGTGCTTATAGTGAATAAACCACAGGTAATGTGATTAATGTGAAATTCCCACGCCTGCTCTGAAATGTGTTGTTTAAGATTCTGGTCCTGTTGCTGCCTCTACAGCTATGCCTGCCAATGCTGGGGTATAAAACTTAATATCTAGCTGTAAACCTTTTGGCTTCACCCCAGTGTATAACAATATATCGTCCAGTTTTTAAATATGTGACTATCGTTGCTCTTTGTATCATAACGGAATGTGTAATCTAGCTATTTTTGCAAAGACTTGTTTGGATTAAAACATAGTAGATATAAAAATAAGCTTTAGTAAGTCACTAATAAGTGATAGAGGGTAGAGGAGGTCATGTGAATGTATCACTTCAGATTTTTTTGTCTCTTCCCTAACGCTTCCTGACCGTCAAAAACAGTTCTTAGTGTTGATATTGTTAATTTCTACAAATTTCAACCAATTTAACTGAAAATTTTGTACATTTTATATAATTTTTCAATATAATTGTAGCATGAAATTACTTTCCATCTTCCTATATACCTAACTTCCCAACAAAATAATGTTCAAAAAATGAAAATGTAGTTTCATATAAGGCTGTTGAAAATTTGGAAAGTTTAAACCTTTAAATTTTTGCATAGGCAAAAAGACCTCTGTTCAAGGAATAATATTATTCTTCAAATATAAGTCTTTAAAATCAGATTAAATATTACGTAACACCATTTTTTTCCTAAAAAATTATCTAACGCTTTTAATTTTCTAAAAGTAATCAAGTTTTAAATTAGTAAAACTCCGAATTTAAAAGTCTACTTTATACAACAAAAGGCTATTAGTTCTCTTTGTCAGCCTTCAGCAAATCTATATTCAAAATCTGGAAGAATTTGAGCCAAAATTGTATCCTGGGAAACACTTTAAAGTGTGAAAAATGTAAGAAAACGAAGATATAAAGAAAATCAAGTCTTAAAATTACACACGCTTTTGCGCATATCTTTGCACATCCATTGAATGGTTGGAAAGCTTGCTTTCATTTGGTAACATCCATTTTCTACACATAAGTTAAAAAAGTCATTTTCCCCAAATTTTGTCGAAAATTCAATATGGAACAACCTTAAGTTATATCCTGAAGCAAGCCTCATTTTCTCAGTAAGTAAAACAAACGTTTAAGCTTATTTTAGAGTGAAAACAATAAACAGAATTTTATAGATACAAATGGCAATATAAAAATTAAAACGCAATGTTTTGGACTTGAAAAAACAATTCCCTTCAAAGATCAAATTACACAATGAAAAATGAAAACATAAAATTAATAAATCTGTGTCATAGAACTTGAATTTAAGCATATGAACCATTAATTTATTTCATTCATATACCAGATTTCTTCTCCTTTCATTCTTTATCTTCATCTGAAACATCATTATTCCTTTCCTTCCTTTTTATTCTTACATCCTCCTCCAGTTATTTAAATTCTTAGACTTTTCTCTTCCTTTTTCTTCTCTTCTCTTCAAGACAATCGTAACTTCTCTGTGCAGCATTCTCTAAAACGAGAACATCTCTAATAGTTAAGTTAAATTTGAACTGTTTTAACACTTCCTTACCTTCTAATTTTGTTTTGGAAATTTCCTAGACTTATTTCGAAAACGCTCCATGCTTTTCCCTTATGATTCCAAATCCTTGATTATCTATTCTGCCGACTTACAGGTCAAATACACAAATTACTGAAGGTGTAACAAGGATTGAACCTAAAACATACGCAATGTAAGATGAGGAAGATGCAAAAGTGACGAGTGGTGAGCCATTATGTTACAAACATGTTTGTAAGAAGATTTTGTCAACATATGCACAAATGTTTCCTCTTTTTGAGTTCACGGTGGCCTATCTGTGTAGCTGCCAACTAACTAAACTAGTTTTCGTTCACAGTGGTAAACATTTTGGTTACTTTTTAATGCGATGTATCGCAGAATCAGGAAGCATGTTCAACTCGGTGTTTAGCACACTTTAACTGCCTCCTCAGAACACAGGGTAATAATTAGTTTTCTTTCAAACGGCAGTTAATCAATAACTACTATAGGTCTTACTGCAGGAAGAAAGCAATTTCAACAAACGTTTTATCTGGATGCTTTTTTCTACATTTTTTTTATGAGGCATCGCGTTTCTCTTTCACAGGTGCAAGCTTAGATTGCCGAGTCAATCTTCGCAAAAGGTCACTGAGAATATTTGCTTTCAACAGCAAGTGCCTGAAACTGACATCTTTGTAAACCAAAAGTATGTTCTAGATTATGTAGCGGATATTTTATGTTAAATGAAAATACAGCATAAGCTACAAGTATATAAGTCTCTGTTAGATATTTGAACCGGCAGTTCAATAGCAAAGATGGAGGAATATATGAAGTTTCTAACTTTAAATTCCAAAGAGTTTACCGTCATTAAATGCGCTTAAGAGAATAAAGACTGTTCTGGAAAGTACGAATCACGTTTGAAAAAGAAATATGTCTAGGTTTCGCGCGATTTTCACTATCAACTCAGAGCTTATAGATAATTTACATAGAAATATATTTCTTTTACTCTCATTACCTTATTCACAATAAATATTGAGGCAGTATTTTTAACACTTAAATGATTTCAGTCTAATTATGTCATATAAAAAAGTAACAGCCCACCTTAAAGCAATATATGTGTAAATAACATATAAAATGTATGTAACAGTCATTGTATTATGTTTATATTATTATGTACACACATAATATTGTTATGTGAATGTATTACGTAATTTAATAATGTAGGAGCTGTGAGAATAGAAGCCGAAAGTTGCTAACAATAAGGTAACCTTGAGGCAATAATGAATTGGAAAGTTTAATAATGCTACTGGAAATTCTTGAAATAATAATGTAATATGTAAAACAGTTTATAAATAACCAATGAAAAACTAGAAAGGCTGAAAGTTAAATAAAAGTATTCTATTGGAGTAGGATTAGCCAATCAGAGACTTGAAGTAGAGAAATTCACAAATTTAAGCGGTAAACGCCAGTCGATATTAGACAGCGTTCCCAACCGGACGCTAGACGGCAACGTTCCTGAGCAGCTCGATACGTATTCAGTGCGAGACGAAAATTCAGTACGGCGAGAATAAAATAAAGTTTACGTGTTTAAAAATGCAATTAGTAAATAATCTCACAGCTCTCTATATCAGTGAAGTGTTATTTAACCGTGAGAAGGATTAATAACAGGAGTGAAGTAAAAATTATAATTTGTGTGAGCCTACATTCTTTAGCCGTATCACTCCCTGCTAAGAGATACATGTTTCTACAAATTAATACTGACGCACCCGAGGTAAACATAAATATATATAATATTTAAAGAAACATAAAAATACAAAGTTGATTCCTAAACGTTGGGGTGAAGGCCACTGGAAAGTGAACGTTGGAGCGAAGGCCACCGGAAAGTGAACGTTGGGGCGAAGGACACCGGAAACTTTGTGCCATACGTGGGGCAGTTACTTCATTAAGTTTGGCTCCCCAACAGTGGAACTACAATACAACCTTCAAATTGGCACGTAAACTTGGTGCTAATAAATTAAAGGTAATCTATCTCAAATTTGGCGCCCAAAGCGTGGTGCTAAAAATAACGTGAAAGGATATACTATTTCAATATCCACCTAGAAATGGTTTCAGATTAGGTAAAATAAAACTCCTTACATGCATTAAGAGACAACAGTCAACTGCTTATGTAACAAGTCGATATTTGTCTGTCATGAGGTAAAATGAATAACAAAATAGAAAATTGCTCATTTTCAAACGTGTTATCTAGGTAGATGGCGTTCTAAAGTATATTTCACTTGAAAATATTAAAACACCTAATAGAAAATATTAAAAAATGTAATTGCAAATGTTCGAAAAAGGTTTTTTGACATAAATTGCAGGCTTTAATGATTACTGCAACTTTCTTAACTATTTACAATCTCTTAGGATTTTCCAATTATTTAAAATTCAATGAGAGAGACTTCTCCAACTATTTATAGAAAATTCTAGATATTATTTTATTCATCATAACTGCATGTTATAATTATGACACTTTAATATAAATTCTCAATGACATTGTGAACAAATGAAAACTATGAAACATTAAAGCTTTATGGATAGGGAGAATTTCAGAAAAGTCCTTCATCTGCCGTTCTTAAAACATGTTGAAATTAAATACAAGTTTGGTGTTTACAGACATTTCGTTTTTGGTTATGCTGTTATCTCTCTCTCTCTCTCTCTCTCTCTCTCTCTCTCACTCACTCGCACAAATGCATACACCTATAGAAGCTCATACATACATTCAGATTTTACAAAGCCGGCTTTAGGATTCAAGGAAAAATGCATTTTTGGCGAAATCTCAATTGGAATCTACAACTTTATAGTATGAATACTTTCTGACATCGTTTTATAAATAAAACATATTCTAGTTCGTTCTATAAATCAGATAGTAGGAGTTTTTTTTTAAAACACAGGGAGAACACGCTGACAGTTAAAATCTCATCAGTATTTAATTGGCGATAAATACATCCATGTTGCAGCTGATTTGTATTATTTACTTTTGAATAAAAAATGCATCTCTGAAGCTGCGAAAACAACAATATTCGAAGACCCATATGGCTGGTTTAGTCCCATTCTTCTGTGTCATACTTCATCTTTACAGCCATTCTTTATACTTTCTCTACCGTTTATCTATGGTAAGTAGAGAAATGATTGCATTTCACCTATAAATTCAATATACAAAGTTCACCGTAGAGGAAGGCATGAGGCTACTTAATCCAAGCAGAATTTGGTTTGTACCTGAGTGTGCGTGTGTGCGTGCGCGCAGTGTAACTCAAAAACTCCCAAACTACCCTTTTTGTGCAACGTTATTCCTTTTTTTTTGCAAAATAACTAGATTTTTACAATTTATGCTAAACAAAAATGTATGTATTTAACTATTTTTGAAATGCTCGCTTTTTTTGGTTTTTAATTTTAAGTAATATATTTTCGGAAGTTGAAAGTCATCATTCGTTTGTTTCTCATGAGATCAAACAAACAAAGAGATAAGATAGCGACATTTTTTAGAAACTATTTATTTATTTTCCATTTACACCCTGGCTTAAATTGCAATGATCATATCGACGGCCTTTTACCTTTGCAACATCGGTAATCGTGATAACTGGATGCAGTTGTCCCTTTATTTGGGTTTTATACATTAGATAACAAACACATTGATACTTAAATTCAATTGAGTTTTATTTATGGACGCTCAATAACCGCTGTGCCGTGCCGTAAATCTACGACAAGGGACCACCGGCTTTACTTCCCTTCCGAAGGAAGCCATGCTAAGCACCTTTACGCCCGAAAAAAAAACATCGCCCTCCGCCGGGTTTGAACCCGCGACCTCGGGAACTAGATGCTAGCATGGTAACCACTGCACCACGAAGACGACACATTCATGCTTCTAGACTCTTTGAGGGATAGGGAATAATCTTGGCTGTATTATTATCCTATTATTCCCCAGCCGGGAATAGTATTCGGGAACCCTAGCACAGCAGGCAGGTGCTCTAATAATTGAGCTAGGACACCATTTATATGATTATCCTTGATATAACCTCATTATCCAGTTTAAATATATGTTCATATGTTGCCAGTATAAACTTGGGATAAAAAGGTTTGAGAAACATGTAAGAGTTATTTATAAAGAATTGGGTGTTTTAAAGAAATCTACACCATTTATATGGTAAGTTTTATGGTTTATCTGTTGTACAAAATGATACAACATTCTTTCCGAATGAAATGAACTTCACAGCCTATTCCCAGAAAATTCTAGATATATATATATATATTGTTTATCATATAAATATCTATGCCTGTCTATGACTGACATAACTACGGAATAATTTCTTGAAAATCTTCCTGTCCCATCTTTCCAAGATACTACATTTGTGCCATTTATCGCGATTAACATGAAGTAAATTAAAAAATAAGTTTTAGAAAGAGTAGAGTAGTTTGCAGAAGTTTAAAATAAACGATAGTGATTTTTACTTTCTCTACTACGTATAGTAAGTAGGGGTCGAATTGCATTCCACCCAAAAATTCGATACCGAGATTTCACCGAAAATACATGTTTTGAGGCCCCTGAATCCAAAAAAGCGCTTTTAGAAAGAGGTCCGTGTGTGTCTGTGTGTCTGTGAACAGCATACCTCAAAAAGGAAAATTCGATATAAATACCAAACTTGATATTTAGGTGCAGTATCTTTCAAAGATACGACACGAAGATTTTTAAAAATATCCCCCTACTCCAGACTACCCTTTACATGGAACATTTTTCGAACATTTTGACTTTCTAAAAAAATGACTTAACAATTTTGATTAAAATTTCATATGTTTATGATACTTTCATGGGAATTAAATATATATCTTTAATTTTCTGTGAATGCCCCCAGAAGTCCTCTTCATTCTGAATGAATTTTGCATAACTGGTAAGAAATTGACAAAAGGTTACCGCACAAAAAAATGTGGATCTCGTTAAAACCCATTGTTTTGTCGAGTGAACCATTTTCGAGATATTCCTTGTTACTTTTTTGAATTTTCCAATACATACACTTTTACTCAAATTCGAATTTGTTATTCGTGTTTTCTTTTTTTATGTCCTGGACATGCAAAGAGAATGAAATGCTCCACATAGCAACCAGCTGTTAAAAGATTTGACCATCGCTTAAAATCTACCATACTCACCTTGCACTTATAAGAAAATTAGCAATACGACAGTTTCTGCAAATTTTTATATAAGCATTTGTAAAAATAGTTTGTGCATACAATAGTGGAGAAAGGCATTGAGTGTAATACATCAGATTATTTTTTATTTTCTCTAACACGTACGGTAAGTAGATGAAATATTGTATTCCCTTCAAAACTTGATGTCGATATTTCACCGGAAATATATGTTTCGTGACCACCTGCAACCTAAAAAGGAAGCATTTTTAGAGAAATTCCGTATGTGTGTATGAACAGCATAACTACAAAACGAAAAGTCGGTTAAAATCTAAACTTGGTATATAAGTCCAACATCTTCCAAGAATGCGACACAAAGGTTTTCAAGAAAATCCCCACATCAAACTACCTTTTACATGAAAAATGTTTCGAAAATTTGATTTTCTCAAAAATGGCGCTAAGGATTTTGATTAAAATACGATATGTATAAGAAATTTTCATGGCAAATAAAATGTCTATCTGAATTTTCTGGAAAAGGCCTCTAAAGTCCTCTTTATTCTGAATGACTTTTGCACAACTGGTAAATCGTAGATACACTACGTGATCAAAAGTATCCGGACACCTGGCTGAAAATGACGTACAAGTTCGTGGCACCCTCCATCGTTAATGCAGGAAGTCAATATGGTGTTGGCCCACCCTTAGCCTTGATGACAGCGTTCACTCTCGCAGGCATACCTTCAATCAGGTGCTGCAAGGTTTCTTGGGGAATGACAGCCCATTCTTCACGGAGTGAGGAACTGTGGAGAGGTATCGATGTAGGACGGTGAGGCCTGGCACACAGTCGGCGTTCCAAAACATCCCAAAGGTGTTCTATAGGATTCAAGTCAGGGCAGTCCATTACAGGGATGTTATTGTCGTGTAACCACTCCGCCACAGCCCGTGAACAGGTGCTCGATCGTGTTGAAAGATGCAATCGCCCATCCCCGAATTGCTCTTCAACAGTGGGAACCAAGAAGGTGCTTAAAATAGTATCAATGTAGGTCTGCGCTGTGAGCGTACCACGCAAAACAAGGGGTGCAAGCCCTCTCCACGAAAAACACGACCACACCATAACACCACCACCTCCGAATTTCACTGTTGGCACTACAGACGCTGGCAGATGACGTTCACCGGGCATTCGCCATACCCACACCCTGCCATCGGATCGCCACATTGTGTACCGTGATTCCTCAATCCACACAACATTTTGCCACTGTTCAATCGCGTAATGTTGACGCTCCTTACACCAAGCAAGGCGTCGTTTGGCATTTTCCTGCTTGATGTGTGGCTTATGAGCAGCCGCTGGACCATGGAATCCAACGTTTCTCGCCTCGCGCCTAAATGCCATAGTACTTGAAGTGGATCCTGATGCAGTTTGGAATTCCTGTGTGATGGTCTGGATAGATGTCAGCCTATTACTCTTTACGTCCCTCTTCAAATGTCGGCGGTCAACAGACGAGATCGATCTGTAGGCTGTACATGTCCCTTCAGGTTTCCACTTCACTATCACATCAGAAACAGTGGACCTAGGGATGTTTAGGAGTGTGGAAATCTCGCGTACAGACTTCTGACACAAGTGACACCCAATCACCTGACCACGTTCGAAGTCCGTGAGTTCCACGGAGCGTCCCATTCTGCTGTTTCGCAATGTCTAATGACTACTGAGGTCGCGGATAATGAGTACCAGGCAGTAGGTGGCAGCACAATGCACCTAAGATGAAAAACGTATGTTTGGGGGGGGTGTCCGGATAGCTTTGATCACATAGTGTAGATAAAATCTGACTACACAAAAAATCTGATGTGATACATATACTCAGTTTCTCTACCTCTATGGTTTATTAGCAGGTGTACAAAGTATTCTTACTAAAGCTTAGTTTTCTGTGTACTACATTTAGCTAAATCCAAATAAGCCTTTGCGGAAATAGCTAATTACACAGTTCGTTATAGATTAAAAGAGAACAGCGATAGTCAAACATTTAAGAACGGGACGTTATACGCTGATCTTTAAATTCCATACTGTTTTCATGCATCGCGAGAAGCAACTGAATCTTGAGAATTAAGAGAATAACCAAGAAATGAAATGTGTTGTTGTTGATCTAATGTGCAGGATTTTGATCCATCAATTTTTCCCTTGCTAGCCAATATAATTTGTGTATCTTCCCATCTGGTACAGCTTTCCTCAATTCTGTGCATTCTAGTAGGTGTTCTCCATTTAAAATCTTGTCAGCATTGCAAATTTTACATGCTTTGTCATTCATAAAAACAAAGCTATGTAGATGTTCTGCCAGGCAGTCATGTCTAGTGGCTAATCTGAAGTGAGCAACGGCTTCTTTCCTTGTGACATGTTTTATTTTTTGTACTATTTCTTTTATGTTAGAATAATTTTTGTTAGTGATTTCCTTTTGAATATTATATTGATGTTTGTGTTCTATATTAATCTTGATTTTTAGTTTCATATCTAGTCCACAAGGCTTTATAGGTTTTTAGTATAGCACTGCACCCTTTCTGGCCAGAAAGTCTGCAGCCTCATTACCATTCACTCTCACATGTGCTGGTATCCACAGTAATATTATCTGTTGAAATTTGTTTGTAGTAATCTAGAATAAGATCTCACGTCCTTAATATTATAACATTCATCTGGACTATCATATCGTTCTATTGCTTGAATGGCAGAAACTGAGTCTGTGAGAACAACTACTTTATGTTCTTTTATATCAGTCCTGTAGTATATCTGCTCTAATGCTCGTTGTATTGCAACAACTTCACCTTCAAAATTTGTGGATTGTCTAGGCAATGTAAAATAGTTGGAAAAATATTTACAGTATATACTACCTCCCACATTATTTATCTGCAGAACCATCTGTATAAATTCTAAGCCACTCAGTTTCGGGGAATTGATTATGTAGATGTTCAAGTGTAGCAATTCTGCATACTTCTGGTGAGTCTACTTGTTTATTTAGTTGTTCTGTCGGCTTTTTATTTGTTGCTATCTTGATAAAATCCATTGGAATTAGTTCTTGAAGGATGAGGGGTGCTTTTTTCTGATACATTTAGGTAGTTATAATTCTTCTCTATAAAGGATTGTTTGTAATCCGTGTTTTTAGCTTGTATTCTCTAGGTAGTTGTTGAAACCATTGATGTCTGCTTGGATTTGTTTTCAATTTTACATATAATAATGCAGTTTGTATTTCAATATGGTTTTCATTGGGTTATTATTTGTTCCAGCAAGAAGTGCACTAACTGGCGTTGTTTCACTGCTCCGGTTATCAATCTTAAACACTGATTTTGACATTTTTCAATCATATTAATTTTATTATAAGTTGTACTTAATAGTAATTCATAGTCATGTTTTAATACTGGCTTTATGTAGCTGTAGTATGTTTTGTTTAGAACTTCTATTGAACTGCCCCATTTAGATCGGCTAATCTCTTCAATATGTTATTTATTTTCGTAGCCTTTTGCGTGACGTTTTGTACAATGTCTTTCAATTTGAATTTTTTATCTAGTGCAATTCCTTGATATTTAATTTCTTCAGCATATTCTATTTGTTTCCCATTGATTTCGAGTTTTAAGCTTTTTCCCTGTCATCAAAATGTTTCATGGTGCAAACTTTGATATTTAGTTTTTGCTACATTAATGAACATATTATTTAGTTTTGCCCAATTAATTAATTTGACTAACACATTTTTAATTTTTTCGTCTAATCTGGTATATACATTCCTGTCATTTTTTTCAGCCGTCCATTGAACTACAACATCTGCATACATTGCAATGTTTATTCAGTTTTGTTTTATAGTCTTAGGCATATCATATACCATATATATATATATATTAAATAATATAGTACTGGATACTGTGCTACCCCTGCTTTAAGTTGGGTGTATTTGGATAATGTGTTCTTCCATTTAACTGAAATCCACCTTTGTTCTAAAATGTTTATAGCATCTAATTATATTTTATGGGCAGTTCCTTTGTATTAGTTTTTTAATTAGCATCCCTTCCCATACAAAATCAAAAGCTGTTTGAAATCTCAAAATACTGCTGCTACTGACACATTGTTGGCTAGTTTGTTTTTCACGTCTTCTATTAATCTAGGTGCTTGGTGAACGGTTGAGTATTGTCTTCTAAATCCAGCCTGTTCAACTGCTAATAGGTTATTTGTTTCTACATAGTACATTAATTTATTGGCAATCATTTTATCAGCTATTTTGCCGGAATTGAGGTCAATGATATGGGTCGAGCCTGGTACTTCGTTTTCTATAATTTTTTTTTTATTTAGACCAATTAGCTTTTTAAAATTCCAAGTATATAGTTTATCAATATTGGGCATTGTTTCTCAGTGTCACTAATTGCAATTATAGCTCTATGTCCACTTCTTCCATATTCAGAAACTAATCTTCTTGTGTTGTTAATTTGGTCATCTGACACTATTGTAAGATCTGGGTTAGTAGAGTTTCCTGCATAGTGTATGTATGTGTTAGAGTGTGCATCTTTATATATCAACTGTACCTGTTTAGTGTTTATAAAGTCTTGTAGTATCTTCCCTGCTGAAACTACGTCTTTATATCCCCATTGTCTTGAGTGTGCATTAAAATCTCCTAAAATAAACATTTTCTTCTGTGGTTCTATTATATCCATATTTAGATTCTGATTACTAGGTGGACTGTAAACTGAATACAAGGTGTATTTTGTATTATTTTTATATACAGTTGTTTGTGTAATTTGTGATTTGTCTTGCTCGTTCCTTTTCTTAATTATATTGAACTTAGAACTTAATTCTGATTTCCGAATAGGGGGATAAAGTAGCCTGTCTCCTCGTGGTGTCCCCTGGGTAACGCTAAATAGGCTACAACACCGTGCAGAAGTCAGCCAATATAATGCAAAAATATAGGAAATGAAAGGTTCGGACATTTAATAACGCATATCTCAGAAATGGCTAATGCCATAAAAAACTTATTTGAAATAAATGTGTGTTCTAAGGAGATCTACAATTTTTGTGGAGTACGTTTCGTTTAACGTTTACCAGTTGCATAAGATTATATAAAATCCTTTCCCAATGAAGAGGACTTCAAGGCTATTCCCAGAAAATTGAAGTTATGCATTTTATTTGTCTTGTAAGTATCTTTAATATATGTTATTTTAATAACACAGAGCCATTTTTAGAAAATAAGAAATGTAAAAAAATTCAAATGTAAAGGGTAGTTTGGGGTGGAGATTATCTTGAAAATCCTTGTGTCGTATCTTAGGAAGCCACTGGACCTAAATACCAAGCTTAGTGTTTATCCGACTTTTCATTTCTTAGTTATGCTGTTCAAGACACACGCAGACATGTTTCCAAAAAAGCTTTATTCGGATTCGGGGGGTCTCAAAACATGTGCTTGAAACATCGGTATTGCCTTTTTGGGTGGAATGTAACACCTTCTCTACCTACTATGCAGGTGGTAGAGAAAGCAAAAGTGTAGATCTGATAAAGCAAAACGTTTATATCCAATAATTTTTTTGTGGGGTTAACTATTTTCGAGATATTCCTTGTAATTGGTTTGAATTTATAAGACCTCTTCCAACCCCCTTTTCTCTTGGGCAAGTAAAGAGAACGCAATTTCAAAGTTATTACACAGTAACCCGTTGTTAAAACATTTGACTACCGCCTGAAACCTATGCGTTCCCTTAATCCCCTTTTACATACAAGGAAATACACAATAAAACAATTTCTGCAAATGTCTATCTCGATTAATATGAAAAGTAGAGAGATAATAAGCCATTGTAATAAGAGTTTATACAAGAGTGTGTAGAGAAAATCATATGAGTGCAACACTAAGATTTGCTATAATATATATTATATGTATTTATAAAACAGTTTTTAATTTTCTATTCTATGGAGTGTAATAAAATAAATAGGTTACAATGGTACAATACATTAGTATTTCCAATGCTTTTGGCCGATCAGAAGCCTGTACAATAAAGAAGAATGCCACAGCCAACATTTAGGGATAAAAATGAGCTTTCTGAAATCGGCTAAAAGTATAAAACAGACAATAGATTATGTTAATTAGCAAGAATGTTAACACAGAATATAAAAATATTCGCCATAAAATAGAAATAAAGAAACAAAATAGAAAAACACTCCTAAATAAAATAGAACATAGCAAATGTTCAGTTATTTACGCAAACTTTGAAGAATTTATGCATTTCCTCCACTATAAACGAGGTTGGAATTGTGACACGCGTAAGGATGTAGAGAGAGAGAGGGAGAGAGAGAGAGAGAGAGAGAGAGAGAGAGAGAGAGAGAGAGAGAGCGCGCGCACCGCGTGGTTTAACATTCCTTGTAACAGCTCATGTCTGCAGAGGGTGAGAGAAATTGGTGAAACGAAACTTCAATTGAGCCTGCGGTCCATAGAACAGAGATGTCCGACGTATGTTTTCTATAGGGAAAACGTTTTCTAGGCAACTCGCCGCAAATAAAATTCTAAATCGCATCAACCAGATCAGTAGGCTCATACACACATGGGAGTGAATAGGGCAAATGGCGCTTTCTTAGCTTTGCATGATGTATTTGGTTCTAAACTATGTGGAAATTACATTACTTTTATGAAATATTGCGACATATATTGAAGATGTAATAGACACAGTATACCGTTGTTGTTTTTATCTTTTTTATCATTTATTTGTATAGCCTCTTTAAGTTGTACGGTGAAAAGGGCGACCTTGCTTGAGTAACAACTGTTGGTGTTATTACTGGTTGCACTGCGGGTTTTTAAAGTTGGCTTTTATTCAACTGTAGCAAGTAATACATTCGCACTCAATCCATAACAGATCTTCCAAATTCTGTGAGATTAGCAAGCATGCTTCTTAAACAAATAAATTCTGTGATATTACAGAGTGATGTTTCTTAATCAAACAAATTCTGTGAATTAGAAAGTGATGTTTCTTAACCAAACAACTTCTGTGATATTACAGAGTGATGTTTCTTAACCAAACAAATTCTGTGAGATTAGCAAGCATGCTTCTTAAACAAACAAATTCTGTGATATTACAGAGTGATGTTTCTTAAACAAACAAATTGTATATTAGAGAGTTTTGTGATATTAGGGAGCGAAGTTTCTTAAATAAAAAGTTTCTGTGAGTTCAGGGAGTGATGTTTCTTTAACAAGCAAATTCTGTTAGATTAGGTAATGATGTTTCGTAAACAAACAAATTCTATGAGATTAGACCATAATGTTTCCTAAACAAACAAATTCCGTGAGATTAGAGAGTAATGTTTCTTAAAAAAACAAATTCTGTGAGATTAGACCATAATGTTTCCTAAACAAACAAATTCCGTGAGATTAGAGAGTAATGTTTCTTAAAAAAACAAATTCTGTGAGATTAGACCATAATGTTTCCTAAACAAACAAATTCCGTGAGATTAGAGAGTAATGTTTCTTAAAAAAACAAATTCTGTGAAATTAGGGAGTGGCGTTTCTTAAACAAATAAATTCTGCGAGATTAGGTAGGGATGCTTCTCTAAAAAGTCCCCCGCTCCAGCCTAGAATCGAATCCAGGACCTGTGTTTCAAGAAACCAGAAAACTCACAACTCAATACCGCTGGTTTTATTTCCTGTAAACCCGAGTTTAGAAGTCTGTGAGAATTACATTAGTTTAAATCAACATTTCTATGGCAAACTCCCTCTTTGGACAATGAATGATTTCAAGCATAGAGTCAGCAAATATTCTGTAGTGCTATTTTATATTGGTGTAAAAAGTCAGCTTGTAATCTAGAATACTCAATGTCAGATTTATGCTAGGGGATGCTGTATGAATCTGGTTTAGAAAATAACGAGGGTCCATTTTTAATATCATGTTTTGAAACAAGTGAATTTCCATAATGGGTACTTTTAATAATTATGCTTATTTACACTATACATCAAAAGGAATTAGAGACGTGTGCAAACTAAATGGTGAAGGTAACATGCTGCATCCGAAGCACATTAGAGACTTAACTTATATATCAAGGATATTTTGTGAGGTTTAACTTTCTATTCAAATTATCTTAAATATAAAATTTGCTATCGATATTTTACTTGCAATTCACATAAGCTCAAAAATGTTGTACTTATGGTATGAAAACAATAAACTCTAAAAAAAAAAACTCGATATATATGGAAAGACAAGTTAAACACAAATTTTCAAATTTAAGTCACGTAGCATTGTAAACAAGTACCAACTTAAGGTGTAAATTTACAAGAAAGCTCCGTTATGTTAACCAACCCATTAAATAGAAAACTTGTCGTTATTTTTAAAAGTGATTCAGATGTTATATGTTTGTGTAATGGCATGTAGGAATTGAAGTTTCTATAAGTTGTATGAAGTCCTCTTCGTTATATCTAATTCACTTACGCTTACCATGAAGCCAGAAAAAACAGACCAAACCTTGTTGCAGGAAAAACTTAGGCTTTGTTAAAATAAATAACCTGTATAATAAAATAGATTCCAACATATACTTTCTCTACCACGTATCTAGTAGATAGAAGAAGTATTGTATTCTACCCAAAAATTCGATACCGAGGTTTCATCGGATATACATGTTTCGAGGCTCCACTGAATAAAAGTCATATTTAGAATTTGGCCCTGTGTGTGTGTGTGTTTGTGAATCACTTAAGTAAAAAAACAAACAGCTTTTTATTTAAGTGCACTATCTTAAGCACCTGGTAGAGCTCCCGACCAGCCTTCAGAACAATAGCCGCGGAACCCATCATGTGCCGCTTCCCCGCCGATTTTACTGCTTCAGAGGATTCTTTTCGACATGTTCTAGTAGCCTCCCTTTCAAGAATATTCCGCTATGTAAGCAGGATCTATAAGGGGCTGAGTAGCACCCGCTTGGACAGTTCAGTCAGTTATGAAGTTACGAAGTTAAGTGCAGTCGAAGAGTTAGGACAGTGCCGAGGGCAGTTCAGTTTTGAGTTGTGACTCAGCAGTTCAGTTGTGTTTCGATTCGACGGATCAGTTGTGTTCTGTTCTGAGTGTGTGCCAAAAGTGTTCTCAAGTGTAAAGTTGAGCACCTAAGTAACAAATAACGTGTGTTTAGCAGCAACTGGTGTCTTAAGTTTTCTGAGAATAGCCTACGAATTGTTCTTATTCAAAGGATGGATTATTTTTTGTTTATAATTTTTTATAACGGGTATACTGTAAGAGATAGATGAAAACTTATATATAAAAAGTGCAGATCTCTTAAGACACACAATTTATTTAAAATAACTTCTTTGTCGTATCAAGAACTTCAAGATATCCGTTATACTTAATTGGTTGGAATTTTTTAATAATTTGTTGGTTTTTAAGGTTCTGTCCGATGCCAATTAGGAAAATGGAGTTTCAAGGCCAGCATATAGCGACCGCTTTGAAACATCTGACTATCGATTCGATATCCTCCCTTGTAGCTAGAACGAAATGTGTAATGAAACTATTTCTGTAAAGATTTAACTCAAATAATATGAGTCATTAGAAAAATAAACTCTCTTAAGAATTCCGTTTGGCATGTGAACGTAACACATATGTCCTTTTGTTTAACTATTTCATGAATTTAAATACAATTTTAAGTGTTAGTACCCGTTATTTTACTTGATATAGTCCATGCAGCATTTATACATTCATTATCTGTTTACCCTCCTCTTATGTAGGACTTACAGGCGTGTGCCTGTGGTCAGATGCCCGTCGAGGAGCAGACACTCATGGATCAGACAGAACATCCAGGATGGGTGATCAGCCCAATGCCTGGTATGGGATGAAGGAAGTAGATGAAACGAAATGTTGGTGAAATGGATGAAAGGAAAGGTGATGATGGAGCAGTTGGTGGAATGAATGGCGGGGGAAACCGGAGAGCCCGGAGAAAACCCGCCCAGACGCCGCTTCGTCCACCACAAATCCCACATGCAGGTCCCTGGGATTGAACCCTCGGTGGGAGACAGCGGTCTAACCACTCAGCCACGGCGCCGCCCCAGCATTTATACACCTGTTTTAATTAAGCAGCTGATTGTTATCTCCGCGTACAAAACATAAGTATGATAACGTGGCATTATCAGATAGTAACTCTACCAACAAAATATGCTTGTCGCGATTAACAAGAAATAGATAGGAAAATTTGTTGTGTAACAATCACACAGCCTTCTGCATCCATACTTATTGTATAAATTAATTTATAACAGCTTCTATAAAAATTT
This sequence comes from Deroplatys truncata, assembly GCA_030765065.1. Taxonomy (NCBI): domain Eukaryota; kingdom Metazoa; phylum Arthropoda; class Insecta; order Mantodea; family Mantidae; genus Deroplatys; species Deroplatys truncata. Next base: position 236,947,001 of record CM060978.1, on the reverse strand, counting down.
TAAACAATCACTAACATTTTTATTAAGTATGATAATATATACTTTGTAGTCTGATAAAGCAATCAAAAGTAGGTAGATAATTATAAAGTAGCGGCAATATAACAAAGTCTTCATCAAGTTTGTGAGAAAGAAGAGGGCAGTCACTTAACATTTCAAAATGCAATACTTAAAATATAGTTAAATGGACAAGAGCTAATATTCCGGAAAGGAGCCAAAAAAACCTTTATTTGACACAAATAATTTATATATATATTGATTGTTATTAAGTTGATAGATTTGCTATACTTATATAGAACTATGTTACAGTTTATTCTTGTATTGTATATTTTAAAAAGAATTAACTATATAGTTATACTTTGCCTACAAGAGGAAAGTAGGAAGTAGTTAACATTTAAATAATAAATAACATTTAATGTGAATGAGGGAGACTTCCAATGCTATTTACAGAAAATTATATATATATATATATAGTATCTCAAATATGTGGTACTTCAACAAATAGCAATTATTAAGAAAATAAATAATAAGGAAAACATTTTCTGTGAGAGGAATTTCCTGAAAATTATCGCCTTACATACTAATAAGAGACTCGAGTTAGTGTGAAGTTTGGTATACTTGCTTATAATATACTGTAGTACACTAGATTTTTGGCTTTTGAGGTACGGTGTTTAGTGACAGAGACAGACAGACACAAACTTATTTTTTAATAGCTGTTTGTATTTATTTCTTACGCGGGGAATCTGGAAAGAATTTTTTTGAGGTCGAATACTACTTTCCCTGTACCTAAGTGGTAAATAATGTAAAAATAATTCATAAGATTATTATAAATTAGCTTGAAATAGGGAGAGAAAGTGACGTGGTTATTGTGCATTCGATTTTCTCCTTTTTATCTCATGTACAATGAGTGAAGTACTTTTTTTACATTTTAAAAAAATTCTATGAGCCAGATTAGAGCAGAGAAAATTTCAAAGAAAGAGAAAGAACAAACGATATTACAGTTTCAAAATTTATCACTTGTGAGTTTATTAATTTCATAAGCTTTTGTAGATGCCGTGATTTTTAACTTTTTCGTCTGTAGTGTTTACAAAATAATTTTACATGCATTTAACAGAGAAAGTTGTTTGATCATAATAATTTTGCTCTGACAGAGGAAAAAAAACCATTTAAAACTCAAATTATCAAGGTTTTAACTGAACTGTCTCTTTAGTGTCTGAGTTTTTGCCACTTCACAAGCTTATTTCTACTTCATTTATATAATATGTCTGTGGTACTGTAAGATATCATATTGAGAAGCCTTATTGTTTCTGACGAACATGGGCTACAAAACACCTAATTTCAATTCATAAATTACTAAAATATTAAAACGGATTTAGAAAGTCTATGTTGAGAATGCCGAGGAGCAGAAAATAGTTGTGCTCCATGACAATGTCTGTAGAAGCAAAAGCCGGTTAGCTGCTGTACTCCGCAGAGAGTGCATGGTAAAAACAAACGCAGAGTACATTTTATTCCCAGCAGTATGCATAGATGGCCACGATGCAACACTTAAGCAAACAGAAGACAGAGCATAAACAGATCGATCCTGTTTATAACGGCACAAGTCGTATGTTATCCTTATCTCTTTAATTGCCATTTAACAAATACTGTAATGAAACAGTGTCAAAAACTCTGAATAACCATTATTCTAATTCTGTAGATGTATGCACTGAAGATTCTGGGTGCCAAAACCTTCTGATAATCCTCATGTATGGAGTTTTGCTTGATTTTCTTTGTACTTATGTTGCAATCAAGTTCGTTAGCAGGGCATGCTAAATAATTGTATAAAGAGAGAAAATTGCTACGATTAGAAATCAGTGAACGATATTTTATATTAAAAATTGACAGGATTATTTCTCTCAATTGTCGCTGACTGTGTGTCTTTTCCAAAGAGGTTAGCTTGGTGTCCTGGGAGTGCGGAATCTTCATATTGTGACTGGCAGGTTATATTCTTAACTGTCATGTTTTGATTTTAACTAGTACAACTACATTGGGAGTACACTATCACTTCACTGTCCCTTTACTTTCTTCGTGACGTAGCATCTTCAACGGTTCACTCCACTGGGGAGTCGAACACAAGACCCTACAACCCGCCGCTCTGCAGTAACACTAGCTGCAAGTCACAATAGTCGTCACCAAGTCGCTTCAAGAATCGCTCTTGATGTCGCGCCAGAAACCCACTCGCTAACTGCGAGAGCGCTCGCTTATATAGCCAATGGAATCTTTCTACAAGGTTCTCGAACGTTCTAGAACTATTTCGACACACTTTCCACAGGAGGGAGAACTTTCCAGAAGGTTGTAATTATCAGCGGATAGCGAGTCCGGTGTTTACGCTGGCAAGCGACCGTTATCGTTGTTTATGCTCCGGCCGTCCGGCGCCTAGTTCCCAAGCCGCTGCGTCACAATATTCACCAGGTTAACCTTTATTTCTTTGTTAAGTGTTTATACGTTATGTGAAAACTATAGGTATAGCTTTTATGTTATTAAATAGCTATGGGATCAAAGAGAAGTACAAAGTTTTAAAAGTTTACCTCCTGTAAATATCTAAGAAGTCACTCCACAATTCTGATTGATGATTCTTCCATTGCCAAAGGATATTTATGGCTATGCAGATTTCCAGATCTTGGAAGACTGTCGAGAGAGGGAAGGGATTTAAGGAACTCAGATATTCCACTGATGTTTCACACACTTTTGAGTGAATATCAGATCTTTCTTTGGTTATTAGCCGGAAATTACTAAATGTAGGGGGCAAAGAAGAGGATTCACCATAAAAATCCTCTATAACACTGACAATATTTGCATAAAGAATACGGGGAGGTAAATTAAATTAATTAATTGGTTATTCAGGTTAAAAATCTAACCTGTAACTTTGGGTAAGCAAGCTAGAATAAAATAATTTCGTAAAACAATGCACACGAACAACTGAAAAACCGGTGTAATTTTCAAAAAGTCTATAAGGCTAACTAAATGAATCACTGGAAAACTCCAATCACGTAAACTGTAGTATCGTTCGTTGTTTCTGCATATTAAAAAGCAAAATTTCTTCCATACACTAGCGTTTACAGCGATAGAAGTATCCTGGGTTTCCTAGTTGCGTTTGTCACAATTTAATGCTGTGGCAAGAAGGAACATGCTGTTATTACTGGTGCAAACTTTGGGAAAAGGAATGGTTCCTTACCAGGCAAGCTAACGAGAGGAACAGAACTGGTTTAAGTGGCGATTATCAAAGTCCGGGGAGTGTACAGCGGCCCGAGGGTAAATCTAGGCCTATAAAGTCAAGGCAGCGTCATCACCGGGACCGATATGGCCTGGCATACGGGAGGCGGGGTAATTGTAGAAAATTACCCATCAGAACGAATAATAATTACGACGTTTATAATTATAGTTCTTTTACCCACTCGCACCATGTCTCAATAGCAAGCATTACAAGGTCGGTGAATATAAAGAAACGAACGCAACGAAGAAAGGAAAGACAGAAAGAATAATAATAATGAAGGAAATCATACACACACATACAGTGTATATTTATAAGCAGGTATATAGCGAGGCGTGTGTGTTGGGTTGTTATCGAAACCAACAGATGGATCTACGTTCGCTCAGCAGTTGAAAATCGGTGCCCCAGGGCAAAAACTTCCCCATGCTATCCATCTTCTCTTCTCTTAATGCTGTTTAGGAAAATTATTGACCATTAGGGGTGGGGAGTGGGAGAGGCATTCGAGGATTTATATGCAAATGAGCAACAAACTTGCATGCCCCCTATTGGCACCAAACCTTGTTAATTACAACAATGGGAGGTCGCAGTCTATGTTGGTACATCTTGCCTGCAAATTGTTCCTGCCATTTGCGGTTATCTTCAAAATAATATGCATTTACTAACGCCTCGGTGGGTCCATTATCTCTCCGTCAGTTGTTTTTGTTCTGTCTTGCCTGTATCTTTACGAGTAATGAAAACAGCTGGCTTCTTGTGATTTCATTGTATCTTCTTGGAGATTTGAAATATTATCTGAATAAAATAAACCTACTTTTACTTTATTAAATACGTACATTTAAATCGATCGCTTTTAATTTATTTCTGTCCTGTGGAAGCAGTGATGGTATTACGTATGTGGCGATGGTTCTCCAGATTTCTTGGCTGATTTCGCGCTTTTCTGTCTATGCCTGTAAATTATTATTATTATTATTATTATTATTATTATTATTATTATTAATCTTTATAGCTTATTATGAGAGTAAAGCATAGTGTTCGAATTCCGTTACAAAAATAACTGCATTCATATTCTAAATGTATAACCTTTTTTTATTTCGGAAAGTCTGCTCTTGACAAACATGCATATTTACTGTTGTTTACTTCTCTTCCCCTTTTAACTACCACAATCTACGTAATTAGAAAACAAATCCCATTAAGGGAAACTGCGATGAATATTTTACTGTCCGAACTTTTTTACTTAGCTATAAAATAAATTTAAACCTTATTAAACATGTAACTTTTTTTATCTGTTATCTTGAATCCGATAAACATTTTACTGTTGCCGAAATAGTATTTTAAAATAATTTTCCTCATTTTGTGTTTCCTATATCCACATAACACGTATAATCTTTAAGTCCTTATTTGAAAATGTTACCGCTCCTGCTTCATGGCATACGTAAAAAAATATCGTAGGAACGTTTTATATAATTTCGTACTCAATTACTTGATTTTCACCGAGTATGACTTTGAAAATTGCCCTGTAAAATTACCTTTATTTCAAGAATTTGCTTCTCAAAACACAAAACCATTAATGGATGATATTGTCTGTATTATACGAATATATATATAACTTTCAGCATTTTATTATCACACTTGCGAACAAAAGGACCAGGGATATTAGGATTCCCTAAATCTAAATGAAGCACAAAATCCAAAAACGTGGTACCCAACTTCCAGAATGAAGAGCTCCAAACTTGCACTGCTTATCCGTGAAGAACATTCAGATTTACTTTAACGAGTTCAAACGAATGCATAGGATGCAAATGTGTCCGTTACGTGCTCTGAATGACAGTGACGAACCTATCTGTCACATTTATTTATGGCCGTCGCATCCTTGTCTCCCTTGCTTTATGTTTATGTAAATATTTTTCGAGTTGCTTTCTCTTCCAAAAGGCCGGTGTGTTCTGTGCAGCATCTCTATAACTGTAGTTTGAAAACTTAAATACTTCAGTACAGAAACACTACCCATCAATATTTCACAGCGACTCCAAACACTGTTCACATAAAACGTTTATTTTCTGTCCATTTTATGTTAATCATGTTAGGTGGCATGCATAAGGAATACAATGCCACGTTATCATATGGAGGTGATCAACATATGAGACCGCTACACGGTTTTTGGGCTCCGAGATTCCGTAAGATTAAAATCATATTAAATTATTTATAAAATTATCGTAAATTTATCTAATTTTATTCCTAGTATGTTATTTATATGAGGCTAAAATGGAACCAGGAAGCTGATACATCATGGTATATTGTTTTGAAATTAATCTTAATAAAATAAACAAAATATCCTTGAACGCAATGCATGAAGCCACAAATCAATGATGATATGCTAAAGCTAATTTACTACTGAAAAACCAGTATTAGAATATTGATCAGGAGGCTGACTGGCTTACAGGAAGTTAACACCTTGCATTCTTTTGCTTTATTTATTTATCAGATTATGAACACTTCTTTAAGGATAGAGTAGATAGCTGGCAGCATATTAAGACAATACCAGTTATCCTTAGCTACCCTTAACTATGCAACCAGAGAGTATATAATTATAAGAAAACACTATCCCTTTTGCTCTTCTTCCGTAAGGATTCTTTAACACATTTATTCGCTGCTAACATGCATTTACATCTTAATGCCCGAATTCATTTCAATCTGAAGGAAGAAACTACACTGCCGTTTGTGAAAATTGCAGCACCAAGAAGGAAACGCATGAATTCAATGAATTTAATAACACAGGTTAGGTACATGACAAGTAACAAATGATAAACTTTCCAAAACCTCTGAGCCCTAATATTCAGTATTTGGTGTGGCCTCTATGCGCTACAATTAGAGCTGCTATACGCCGTGGCATTGAATAAAAAAGGTTCTGAATAAGTTCCTGAGGGATTTCCCTCCACGCAGTTTGTATTCGAGCCCACAAATCCGTGACACTGGTTACTGCAGGAACGTGAGGCACCACCACATCCCAGACATGTTCGATGGGCGACATGTCGGGCGAACGTGCAGGCCAGGGAAGCAATGGTACCCGTTGCTCTTCGAAGAAGGCTTGTACATTCCTCGCAATATGTGGCCGGGCATTGTCCTGTTGAAATGTGGCCTGTGGAGATGCATGAAGCAGGGGCAGTACCTTAGGATCTACAACCACCGTTAGGTACCGGTTGCTGTTCAAAGTGCCCTCTATTCGTAGGAGGCGTAACCAATGGCGCCCCAAACCATCACACCTGGTATTTGTCCGCTATGCCGCCCAACAATGCAGCCCTCCAGGTTGTGCTCACCACGGTACCGCCGGACACGCCGGACGGCCATCACTGTAGTTCACGTAGAAGCGGGACTGGTCCGAAAATACTACGTTTTGCCCTTAGCATCCCAGTGACGGTGTTCACGTGCCCATTGCAGTCGGAGGAGCTTGTGGTTTCCGGACAATGGAAGCCGACGTAATGGCATGCATGCAACCAGTCCAACCTGCAGCAGACGGCGACGAACCGTTGATGCAGAGAAGTTTACACCTGTTGCAGCGTCGAGCCAACACTGTGGATGAAGCTGTACGGCCCATTATGTCCATGCGGACAAGATGTCCGTGCTGTGGTCATGTTCCCTGGTCCAGTACCCGCTCTTCGCTGCGTACGACCTTCATCTATCCACTGCTTCCACACACGCATCACTGTCGTAGCAGCATGCCCTGTACGAGCCGAAATGTCACGGTATGACAAACCCGCTTCCCGGAGACCGATCATTCCTCCCCGTTCGAACTCACATGCCACCTTGTTTGACAGCTGTGCACTGGCTACACTTGCGCAACACTGACCTTGTCGGACCGACACGAGAGGGCTCTGCTCGGCCTACGTGTATTCCATCTCTCACTTAGTGCTTGCACACTCTTCTACACTTCCACCAAGTTCGGAGTTTTCGGGAAATTCTTTCTTGGTGTAGCAATTTTCACTAACGGCAGTGGTCTTATATAATATCAACAGTAAGAGATTGTAAATCTCATTTCCTGAATTTGATGTATCACTAATAAAAACCAGAATTGTTTTCTTGATAGTTGATCTGACATAATTTTATCCTATTTCCGTTACAGAATGCGACTGACCCATTCAGCATGTTTGGGTACACTATGAATTTTAGGTTTGTTTTTGTTTTATGTGAACCCTTTAACTTCTATCGTCATATCGGGGGAATGACTTTAGAAACTACAATTTATGTGTTTTAACTGGTTTATTGCCCTTTTATTCATATTGCAGTCATATTTATTCCCCATTCAAACCTTTCGACTCTACGGAGAGTAGAGAATAACCCTAATTAAAGAAAACTTCCCCCAACCCAGCCTGGAATCGTCATGGTTCTATTGGTCGAGAAGCCAAAAGCTGACGACTCGAACACAGAGACAGCTCTTGGGAGGGTCCAAAAAATTGGAACAATCCACCCCTCCTCTACACTTACCAATTCATTTATATCCTTATATCTTTCTTCCAGAAAACTTGCCGATTACATTTCTCTTGTTCTATATTTTTTCCTTCAACACAAACCTATGATGCAAGCTTTAAATCAGCTTGTAGAAAAAGTTTGTTAGCTGTTAAAGGAATTTTAATATTTTAAGTGTATACGCTTCTAAAGAGAAATTAAATTTGTATGATGGAAATTCATGACAGGAGTATAAATGCAAGCAATCCATAGAAATCCTATCAAGCTGTAGGTTGACGTACCTAAAAGCAACATGATGTTTCGCTTCGCAAAATAACTGACGTCCAATCGTCATTCGCTCGGGAACTTCCTCAGGCGGCCTCCAAAATGGATGTTTGAAACCTAATATGATAAGAGTTGTTTTATTTATTCAATTTGATTGACTTATCATTCAAGTCGAAGAGGTTAAAACGGATACTGAATACAACCAAGAGATTTTTAATGCATTTACAGTATCCGCCGATAATGCTTGTTTATTAAGTTTATTATTAATTTCAGTTCTTTCTCAAGTACGTCGAGGAGAATAGCACAAATCTAAAATTTAATTATTTCTACCTGATTTTAATATTCTTGTAATTTTCGCACAAACTTTTATCCGGCAATATCCAATTTGAAACACGAAAGAGGGAATAAGTTGTTTGGCGAAGAATTAAATTCAGGCAGTGCAAAACTGAAGTTAGAAAGTTACAAAAGGTGTTGCATTGCAGAGACATTGAGCTACCCCCAATGCAGCTATGGAAATGCTATTTGGACTCTTCTTTTACACATTTGGATCGAGGCGGAGACCTTTGGGACATTCCATAGGTTAAAACATCATACTGAAGTTCCCTTTGACGGGCGCTTAGATCGCCTCAAATTACCCTGGGACAAAAAATTGTTCACGACGCTCAATATGAAGACTCAGGTTTCTGTTTGATAAAACCTCTACTCTCTCTCTCTCCCATCCTGTAAATGGGAAGTACAGGTGAAATCTGAAGAAACTAAAGTGCCAATCTGACACAGTATGGTTATAAAACCACATTTGGGACAGTGGATGAATTCTATGACAATGGCACTGAACCTTCATTTATCTTAGGCGAATATGCCACGGTGTTTCAGAAAGATATGTTTTAGCTAGTACTTGGAAGAGTGTAAAAAGACACTATAAAAATCTGATGTGTTACACTCACATGACTTTCTCTACTCTTGTACAAACTATTTTTACAAATGCTTATTCTCCATATGCTTCATCTTAATCGAGATATCGAGATGTTAATCTTATTGTTAATTTTCTTGTAGATGCAAGGGGGAATTGGTAGGCTTTAAGCGATAGTCAAATATTTTAAGAGCTGGTTGCTATGTGGCGCATTCTATTCTCTTTGCATTACCACTACAAAAAAATGAATAACGAATTTGAGAAAAAGTATAAGTATTGGAACATTTAAGGGAATAACAAGCAATATCTCGAAAAAGGTTCACTCAACAAAAAAATGTATAAGACATAACTTGTGTATTTTAACGCGATCTACATTTTTTTGTGTAGTAAAATTGTGTCTATCTCTTATGGTTTACCAGTTATGCAAAAGTCGTTCACAAAGAAGAATACTTTTGGAGACATTCCCGGAAAATTCAAGATATACACTTTATTTGCCATGAAAGTATCTTAAATATATGACATTTTAATCAAAATCGTTAGAGTCATTTTTGAGAAAATTAAAATTTTCGAAAAATGTTCCATGTAAAGGGTAATCTGGGGTGGAGAGATTTTCTTGAAAACCTTCGTGCCGCATCTCTGGGAGATACTGAACCTAAATACCAAGTTTGGTGTTTATCCGACTGTTTGTTTCTGAGTTATGCTGTTCACAGACAGACAGACACACACACACACACACACACACACACACACACACACAGACACACAGACACACATATGGGCATGTTTCCAAAAATGCTTTTTTTGGATTCAGGGTGTCTCAAAACATGTATTTCCGGTGAAATCTCGGTATCGAATTTTTGGGTGGAATACAATACTTCCCCTACTTACTATACGTAGTAGAGAAAGTAAAAATAGATTCAGATAGTCAGGCAACCCTGAAGTTCCTCGATTATCACTTGAAGTCAAAGTTGGTTTGAGAATGCCCCGGTGCCTCACAGCACTAGCCTCCCACAATTCAGCTCAGCTGAAGCGGGTGTCGGGGCATGTGGGGATTCTGGGCAATCAAAGAGCAGATGAAGCTGCTAATAAGGGAACTGAGAAACCTTTTATTGGACCTGAACTAGTGCTGGGACTTTCATCAGAACCAGGAAAAGGTTGCTGGAATTCATCTGCGAAGCTCTCATTTAGTGTTTGGACAGGTGCAAATCGCAAGAAGTGCTGAAATTAAGCAGGGGAAACTCTCATGGGCAACGGGACCTTTTCACAGACCACTCACTGTGCCCTAAGGTGACACTTACACTACAGCATGTATATCCTATCTGCAACAGCGGCAACAAGTAGATGACAACCCAGCTGCCTATCTATCGTGTGAGCACCCAGCACTTTCTCACCAAACAGCTCATATTTTTGGGAGCCGCTTTCCAAAATTCGAGAAGCTTTCAACCATTGCGGCTGAAATAAATATAAAATTGTATATACCGGTCAGCCAGTTGAGTCCAGTATTTAAATATAATATAAATTCAATAACAGCCCGCCTTGAAGCAATATGTGTATGTAATAATTTGTAAAATGTGTGTAACAGTCGTTGCATATGCTTATATTATTGTAAACATGTTCAATAATGCTATATGAATGCATTACGTAATTTAATATTATAGGAACTGTGAGAATAATAAGTTAAAAGTTGCTAACAATGAGGTAACCTTGAGGCAATAATGAGTTTAAGAGTTTAACAGTACTACTTGTGATTATTGGAGTAACAATAATGTAATTTTAGTCACAGTTTATAAAATAGCCAATCAAAAACCAGAAAAAGCTTTAGTTAAATGAAGGTATTCTATTGGAGCAAAACTAGCCAATCAGAGACTTGCAATACAGAAATTTACAAGTTTAGGCGCTTGAAATCAGTTCAGTTGCTTGCAGACAGAGTTACTAATCAGACGCGAGATGTGCCCTCGAGAAATTAATTACGTATTCGTGTGAGACGAAAATAGTATACGTGTTAAAAGGTGCAAGTATTAAATAAAAGAATCTCACAGCTCTCTCTCGATATCAGTGAAGGGCTATTTAATAATATTTAATTTGTGGCAAGGATTAATAAAAAGGAGTGAATTAAAAATTAAAATCTGTGTAAGCCTACATTCTAGTCGCATCACGCCCTGCCAAGACTTCCATGTCTCTAAAATAAATACTGACGCAGCCGAGGCAAACATAAATATATAATATTTAAAGAAACAGTTAAATTGCAAAGTTTTTTAAACTTGGGGCTAATATATCTACTTCAAATTGGCCCCAAAACGTGGAGCTAGCAAACCTTACTTCAGATATGACAATTTGTTGTTTGTTTAAATCTCTGTCAAGGGTGTGCGAATTATTCGCATGGTATAAAATTATTTTGTATGTACTACACATCAAGCTGAAAACATAGGGCTGTTTTAAAAAATACAATTGAAAACTTATAAAAACGTTGGAATGTGTACTTTAATATTATTTGTTCTTTCTGGATAATAATAATTGTAATTTACTCTCCGTTAATTGGACTCGTAGAATTTCACTTTCTTCTGCTAGTGAAAGTTTTATTTTTTTCTTCATTTCCATTTTCAATATGCACCCTAAAATTCGATAGCGGGGTTTCACAGGAAACACTCAGTTTGAGATTCCCTGAAAAAGAGAAGGCATTTTTAGAAAAAAGTCTATGTGTGTATGTGTGTGGGAGGGCTGTGAGCACATAACACACCAAACTTGGTATATAAGATCAGCGATATCCAGGAATGCAACATGAAGTTTGCCAGGAACTCTCCCTATTCTAAACCATTAAAATTGTTGTTATTTTGTATTTTTACAATAACGGCTCAAACGATTTTGATTAAAATAATATATGTTTAATATTTTTGTATGACAAATAAAATGAATATCTTGAATTTTCTAGAATAACCTATGTAGTCCTCTTCCGTCTGGATAACTTTTTGTTTAATTGATAAAGTAAATTCCTACTATACAAAAAATGTATATCTCGTTGAAGTACAAACGAAGTTTGTGGCAGTATCTATTTCTGATATATTCTTTGATAATTTAATTTGAAAATACGTATGGTTTCTTTAAGAGGTAAATCGGTATTTGATTTTTCTCCTTTTCATGCAAAGAATATGTACTGTCAAAGATATCACAAAGTCACCGACTTTTTAGACCCCTGACTATTTTAGTCTACTGAATTTTTCTATACCTACAACGAAATCTGTATGTACAATGAACGTTGATATCGGATAAATAAATTGAATTTTATTTATGGACACCCTTTAACTATTCATATGAATGCAACATATAAGATTTTTAGAAAAATATCCGTACGCGCGTACGCGTGTGTGGGTCCGTCTGTGAACAGCAGCATTCAAAATTGAAATGTCACAAGCTACCCTTTACTTAGAAAAACTTTAATTTTTTTCGATTTACTGAAAAATGGACCTAGGATTTTGATTAAGAGGTATATGTTTAAGATGTTTGCAGAAAAGCAAAATGTAGGTATATCTTGAATTTCCTGCGAGTAATCTGTGAAAACCTGTTCATTTTAAATGAATTTTGCGTAATTTTGTGAACTGGCAAGCTATAAGAGACAGACCAAAACGTACTACACAAAAATATAGATCTCGTTGAAACAGAAATTTTTGTCAAATAAATTTCATATGCCATTAATTATTTGAGAGATATTTGTTAATAATTTGAATATTCATATGGTTTATACATTATTTCAAATGGTAAGTCGCTATTCATTTTTTCTCTTGGTCTTGCAAGAAACATATCATTTTATAGCCATCTATACCGACCCGCTTTTAAAAGATTTGATTAAGGTTGCATCCAACCCTATCCATCTTATATACCTACATCGAAATAGGTAATGAAGACGTTCTTTAAAGTTTAACATGAAGTAGATAGTGTGTATAATTCATAGAGAGACATGTGAATGTAACACGTAAGGTTTCTTTTTTCTCGTTGTAGACTTAAGAGGAGGAATGTAGTACTTTTTGAACGGGTGATTGATTAAAAGAATACTGAGATAGAAAGCGTGAAACATATTAAATTGTATACTCTCCTGGGAGTCTGCATTCTCTTTAGTGTTACAAAAGTCTTACTTATTTTTATTTTCTTCCATTTGTGTACTTGGCTAAATGTAATTTCTTTGTGTAATTGGTAATTGCTCTGTCATCCGGTTGTCTACATTTTCAAAATGAGTGTTCCTTTTGTGCTGCCTTTTACATTGAGTATGTGTGTATTAGCATTAGTTTTATTTTAATTTATTTCTTCTAGTTTAAGCTAGTCACATTTATTGCTGATTTATATGTTCGTTTTTATTTTACCAGTATGCTCTAGTGGCCGCTAGAAAGCCATTTTTTATTTTTATCCTTTCTCATTGCTTTTTGTAGTAACCTTCTCTTTAATAAGAATAAGCATGACTAACTTTATTTTGTGTATCTGTATTTCAGTTAACAGAATCCTAAAATATTTCATTTCTTCAAATATCTTATATTTGGTTGGTTATATTTGCCTCCACTCTCTTAAAACGTTGTTGCTGTCGATTTTTCTTCAACAACCACACATTGTTTTCCTAGATAATAAGCCGCTTTCTGTAAATTATCTTTAGTCTTGGGCATTTCTGCAAAGAGGAGCTAAAAGCGTAGTCGTTTCATAGACGTGGGAATAAAAAACGGATGGCAACGCAAAGCGTTTAAACACAGAGAAAAGAATATATGTAAGATCTTAATATGGAACAAATTATCCGTTTAAGGAGGAGTTAACCTGAACAGATTATCATTCGAATTCTGTCATTGCATCACGTTCCGAGTGTAAATGTGCCAGGATTTATCACTTGGAAAGTGCAGTAAATAAAGTACTAATTATATCTGCCGTCGGTGAAAGGAGCATTAATGTGCCTAATAATTGCGTTTCTGAGCTCCTAGATTGAGCTAACGTTGCCGTATTTCTCTGCACAAAACTCTCAGTCGTAGATTATCTTATTTGTAACAAAATTTCTGTTCATATGCATCTCATTTCACATTCCATGTTAACTTTATTATAGTTCTCTGCGAAAATTACAATATAAATATAATTCAAATTTAAGTAACATCCAAATGTTATTCTCAGCAATAATAATAATAATAATAATAATAATAATAATAATAATAATAATAGTAATAATAATAATTGACCTGTAAATCGTAGGTTAGTACAGTGGAAAATGTGAAAGTGATAGATCACAAATAGAATTGGCAATAGAAATTTATTGTGCTGTCATTAATCATTTGTTTTTGTTCCATATTTATAAATATATATCAACTAAGGGAAAATATACTTTGTATTTTAGCGCAAACAGAATTATTTTCACTTACCAAATTCACATTCCTGTTGTATATGATTACGCTGGGGCAAATATGCAAGTAAATGCTGGTTAGGATTTATTTTTGTTTCGAATGAAAAACCACACATACCCTTATATATGCATTATGTTTACATTTGTATTTGGTGTATACACACACACACACACACAGAAATACACAGACACACACACTGCCCTTTTAATAAAAGAACTGATGTATTGCATTCACATGACCCTCTACTCACTCTTCTACAAACTATTCTTACAAAATCACATATCCACATCTTGTTAATCGTATCAAACTTGCATTACACATTTACACATTCGTTGTAGGTATGAGAAGGATACAGCAAGTTAAAGCGACAGTCGCAATGTGATGGCGTTGACATTCAATATTGTTCACCACGAGAAAACACGAATATGGACTTACCACTTCAAAAAGTATAAGTATTTGAAAATTCAAATCAAAACAAAAAATATTTCGGAAATGGTTAATCCCACAAAAAATTACATAAATTGTGTGCTTTAACGAGATTTCTATTCTGTTTGTTTGTTAATATTTTGATTATCTCACGGTTTATCGGTTACACAAAAGTCACATTGCTGGACAACAGAAAATTCAATATATATATTTTATTTGTCATGCGAATATCTCAGACGTACAATATTTTAATCAAAATCATTAGAGCCAGTTTTGAGAAAATTACAAGTAACAAAACATTTTCACATAAAGTGTAGTTTGAGGTTTCCAGTGAAATCTGGACTGTAATTTTTAGTTACAATATCGAACGAAATGGCTCCGCGGTAACGTGCGAAGCTCGCATTCGGGAGGCTCTGGATTCGATTCCTGTGGGACAGCCGCTATGAACATGGGTTTTTCGTAGTTTTCTCTGGTTGGCAAGGCGAATGCTGAGGTAGTTTCTCTTCTGCTACGAATTTCCTTTCCGTAATTTCCTACCATTCCTCTTTCCGTTTCATGTTTTCGGTAGGATTAGGGACTGTGTAGTGTCGGTGGTTGTCGGACAGATGGCGCAGATGCCTACTCGTTAGAAAATTCTTCTCGGCCGTCACAGATCGTAGCCTTCTCTGAGCGCCTCAAGTGGGTGGAGTTCTCCACGGTTCCGCCAGAGGGAAGCCTTATCTGAGGAGCCAGCCGGTGGACCGGGTCATCTAGCTTGGAATCGTTAGGGACCTCTGCGCATCTCGGTCGGGCGGCTTTCCTGCGGCCTACAGCCCCCTGATTTCCTTCACCTCATCCTTTCCTTTGTGCTAAGCAGAAAAGATCCACATTGGTCGAGGTTCGAGGTATCCGCTTTGTTTCCTGGTCATTCATTTGGGTGGAATACAATACTTGCTCTGCCTACTAGGCGCTGGTATAGAAAGTAAACATTTAAACACGATCTGTTTACTCCCTCCAGAAGCTCCATACGCTATTCTCAGTCCTGTAATAGCTATATCTTTCACAACGTTGATATTGTTCATTAGGTAGTAAAATCGCCTGAGAGACAGTGCCTGACTCAACTTCTCCTAAGAAACTCACGATGATCAGTGTTCCCAGTGTCATAAAACATAAACAAAATCCCCCATATGGCTGCTAGGGATAGAAGACACGTCTCCTCAAACCGTAGGTTCGCCACTCTACAATGGCTTAAATACAATTATATGAACGTACAGGTAAAGCATGTGTCAACAATGCTGAATTCACATACTATAGTACATATTTGTATGGGTATTCTACTGACAAATTACACATTTATTTAGCATTGTAAAACGCATCAGTTTAGATTACTTTAATGAGGAAATTGGCTACACTGAACTACAACAGCATTCAAATTGGTAAAATCAGTCGTGCTACTCTGTCTCGAACATAAGCCTTTTTTCCTGTCAAAAGTTACGACTTTGAATAATTGCTGTGTTTTATAACATATTTAATGTGTTAAAAGTACCTGTTTGTGTCCAGGACATACCTGAAAAAATGGACCACGGTTTGCAAATTTTGCACCATCCTGAATGCTGAAAACAGCTATCTCTTTGGTATCTTTTTCGGATGACACTATGACTGGACTGCAGCTCAGTTAATATAGCAGCTGCCTGTGTTTCAAAAGACCCAACTGGGGGCGAGAAATTTTGTTTTTGATTAATACGTTTCCTCTATATGTCGAATAGTTTGACGCGTGTGTGCCTGCCAAAATTAAATTAAATTAAATTGAGTTTTGTTTTTGAACGCTCTTTAACTGCCGTGGTCCTTAGCGTCCCATTCTATATTGGGAATGAAAGACCGGAAATTTTGCTCAGAGGCCTGTTTATCAGCCTTAAGGTTCTTTTACGTACCGTAAATCTACGACACGGGACCACCGGCTTTACTTCCCTTCCGAAGGACGCCATGCAAAGGATTTTTACGCCCGAAAAATTCCATCGCCCTCCGCCGGCTTTGAACCCGCGACCTCGGGAACTAGAGGCATCAGAACTGTCGCTGGGCAGTTGCCTCAGTACATATTCTGCAACCATTCTGACCCTTTTGTGCTACAAAGCCTACTCCATAAAAAATAAAATTACCACATGCGTGCACACAGGTTCTTTCCTGCTGTAGAGGGTTAGGAGCGGGATTAAGGGACAGGAGAGCACGCCCCCTGCCTAACCCTCCGCAATCCATTTTGATAGCAACAACTTAGCCATTATGACCATAGTTATTTATCTGCATGCAAATAACAGCCTCCATTAGAGGAGCTCAAGGAAAGTATTAATTCTATTTATTCAATATTGCTCTAAAATACCCTCCTCCATTGCAGCCAAACCAGAAGCATTGGTAGGTAACCGTATCGTGTCAAAACTTTAAAGGATATAGTTTATTATTACCGTTTTCATCATTATTTTAGTCAGGACCGAAATTTCAGTGCTTGATTCTGGTGCATCCCCCCCTCCCGCTCCCCTTTAATCTGCTGCAGAACGTTTATTTATCACTACTTTGGTCTTATTTGTGAATTGTAGCAATCTTTCAATCTTTCAATGCGCTATGCATCATGTTTATTTTTTCTAGCACATAGGGGAAAGGTCCCTAATTTGAACCGCCGCTTAAATTGGACCGCTCCGATATTTTCCAAACTCTTCGACAGATGTCACCATAATCCTAACAGAAGCGTGGGTGTACAGCTATGAATGCTTAGAGTTGTTGACTTCGCATTCTGAGCTGTGGTTTCAGTTGTATGAAGTGTATGTGTTTTTGGTGCTTCAGAAGTAATATTTGACTCGTCTAGCTAAGCTTATAGGATCACTTAGCCTACGTTTTTTCAAGCAGCGTCTCTCCTTGTCACGTAGATGCTAAAGCTTTCAAAATGGCGTGGCTCGTAAATTGAACCACTGTTTGAACCCTATATTAAGCTGGTCCAATTTAGGAAACCTATTGAAGTTCTAGGATTGCTCAACTGCGAATAGTATATCGTGTGAATAAATATTCACATAATATGCTAAGTTAAAAAAATGATGTTAAAAACAGTGGATGACATGAATATCTGAATTGTGTGAAATGATGGACATGATCCATTGTGTGTGAGTTGTAGGATATGGCTTCACCAAAAGAGTGCAAAAGTTAGTGACAAGAAGAAAGTGTTTTATTTTGAAGACTGTGTATAATTGGACTCTTCTGTATGAGAGTAAAAATTAGTAAAAACTCAATATTTGCAAATAATACCTATTCCATAATCCAAGTGATTGTCATTGTATATAAATTCAAAATGTTCAAGGAAATTGCTATTTTTATCACAATTTTTAACTCTACTTTTGTTGTTGATAGCTCATTTGTTTTGAATGTACAATAAAATATGTGTATTTTGTATTAATAAAAATACTTTTAAACTTAAAAGTATGTGATTCATTTTAAGACACGGGTGGTTCAATTTAAGGACCACGCTCCTAATTTGAACCGATTTACACCATCTCACTTTTTAAATGTTATTTACTTTATAATTGTATTAATTTTAAATTGTGTTGAGGATATTTATAGCGCAAGAATTTGTTACTTTAACGCTTGTGTTTCTGAAAATTTTGATTTGAAAATATAATTATTATTTACTAATTAGGCTCAAGTGGTTCAATATAGGGACCTTTCCCCTACTTAGAATAGGTACAGCAAGTATTTTATTCCACCCAAAAATTCGATATAGAGATTTTACCGGAAATATATGTTTTTACGTTTATGCGTGTGTGTGTATGTGAATATCATGACTCAAAAGCAAAATGTCGGGTTAGTACCAAGTTTGTCATCTACCAACAATGCGATGAAGATTTTCCACGAGACTCTATCATACCAAACTACCTTTTACGTGTAAAAATTAGCAATCTTTGATTTTCACAAAAATGGCATAAACAATTTTGCTTAAAATACCATATATTTAAGACATTTGCATCGTAATAAAATATAAATTTTGACTTTTGTTCATATATAGCTGTGAAGTCTTCTTCATTCTGAATGACTTTTGTAAAATTGGAAACCGTTAGCGATAGGCAAAATTCTACTATAGAAAATGTAGATCTCGTTAAAAGACGCAATTTCTGGTACGTAAAATCTTTTGTGGCGCTGTTTCAAGACATAATTTGTTATTCGTCTAATTCTCGAATACTTATTATATTTTCAAGTGGTAAGTCGCTATTCGTTTTTTCTCCTGTCATGCAAGGAACGCTGAATTTCAAAGACTAGCGATCCGCTAGTTAAAAGTCTGACTGCCGCTTTTGTGCCCTACTCTTCTTATTCCTGCAAAGAACGTGCAAATGTGTACTGAAAATTTATCTGGATTAATAATCAGTAGATAGAAGAATAAGATTTTGTAAGAACGTTTCGCTCAGGCGGCGTCTGTGGTCCGCTTTCGGGAGGTCACACTTTCAAACCAATCTGACCGAATGCTTTCTTATGTCGCTAGGCGAATGCTGGGTTGGACAGTTTGATCCGCGAGTTTTTCTCTCATCACTTTCAACACATTTCATTTCCTTCTTCTTCAGCGACATACCAGGCATTGGGCTGATCACCAATCCTGGATATGCTATGATTTAAAGTTTGCTTGCTATTTGACAGGCTACTGATCCACGGCAGTGACTTCTATGTCCTACAAACAAGAGGGAATCCGTTAAAAAAGAAGAACATTTTATAGAAGAGTAAGCAGACAAAGACATGTGAATGCAGCACTTTCACTGTGCGTTCTTTGGCTTTAAAGATGCGGATGAACACGGGATTGAATCCACTATAGTATCAATTTGCACCTTTAATGTTGGCTGTTGCCATTAAACAGATTATTTGCAATGTTCAAGAATGTTATATTTTAGAAATACATGATGTACATAGATTAACGCTGTAACCTAATTTTTTTCTAATAAGTTTCTACTTTGGAAGAATAATTTATACTAACTAGTACGATGAGCTACCAAGATGATAACGAAACTTGACGTACATCATATTCTAGATCCCTCTAGAAAATAGGACATATGACATACTTTTTCAAAAGAAGGGTTTCTAATAATGCTCAAACTAAAACACATCGAAATATCTTGCTTACAATAATAAGGTTTTGAAAATGTTATATGACAAAATTGTATAAACATAATTTTTCGTCAAGTTTTCTTATATACAACATTTTAATGGGATGGATATATAAGAAGTTATACAATTTCCCCTACTATTATTGCTATAGCTAAAAGGCTTAGCAAGAGGAACTGAATAATTGCGATCGCATTGCAAACATAAGAAGAGGCACATCATTTTGTACTGCTAAATGCTGTCGTCCTCTGTGGACTAGCCAAGGTCGCGGATTCAAACCCGGCGAGGGCGATGGATTTTTTCGGGAAAAATCCTTAGCATGGCTTCCTTCGGAAGGGAAGTAAAGCCGGTGGTCCCGTGTCGTAGATTTACGGCACGTAAAAGAACCTCAAGCCTGATAAAGAGGCCTCTGAGCAAAATTACCGATCTTTCACCCCTAATATAGAATGGTACGCTAATAACCATAATAGTTAAAGAGCGTCCATAAATAAAATAAAATTCAATTGCTGAATGCTTACTCATCTTTTAACGTTTGTTAACATCCCAGAGAAAGCACAAAACGCTGCACACACACACACACACACACACACACACACACACACACACACATACATACACACACACACATATTGCGCAGGGAGAGGGAAGAAGAGACGGAGAGGAGGCTAAAGATGGGTAAAGAGTGAGAATGGGAATAGAATGGAGAGCAAAGGTGAGAGGAAACAAAGGGAAAGGGAAGGAAAGCGGGAATGAGAAGAGCAACATACAGTAGAATCCCTGCAGTACATTCATAACTACAAAGTTTGGTTTCCATATAAGATTGCAATATAAGATATCATGTTTCCCAAAAATAAAAACGAGTAGCCTGTTTTATTACCTCTGATCAGGTTACAATATTTGCCTTTTGTACCAACTTCCTATAAGCACTATAGCTTTTTCTTCTTGTGATAGATTGTATTTGCTAATAGTTACAAATCGAAGCTCAACTATTCTAAAGTACAACTATGTTTTTACTATTGCTAGCATAGTCTAGGATGTTATCTCGTCCAGAACAAATTCTCGACCTAATCTGGACAGGATGAGCCGCCTCTACATAATGCATTTTGGGATTTGAAGCTGATCGAGATTCTGAAGGCTGGAGTGCGGCGATTGCATATTCCGTTTCCATTTCTAAATAAAGCGATGGCCCTGGCCATGGGACTGGAACAAAGGCAACTGTCACTGTGACATGTAACTGTTTATTATTCAGTTGAGAGGTCTCGTCAGCGGGGCATGCATAATCAGTGCTCTTCGCTTACAGAAAAAAGAAAGGGGGCGGCTTGTTCTAATGCATGCGGAGGGGGGGGCAGGGGTTGTCAATGACGAGACCTGTGGTGTGCCGCTGCCCGTTTTGGGTATAGGCCAGTCGTGCGCGACCTCTATTTGTTTATCTCAAACTTAAGTACAAGATAATTTAGATATTATTATAATAGACTCTGGCGGCCCATGCTAAAAATTAATCTCTTTACGAAAATTAGTACTAAATAAGCCCTTTAGAGAAGGTCAAACGCACTGCCTCACAAACAATAAAGAACAGCTTTCAAGCGAATTGGTCGAAATGTTTAATTTAACAGACTGTCACTTCTTTATGAATATTGAAGAAGGTTTGTTGCTGCTACGTATAGCACGCCAGTTTGAAAAAGATGTATTATATTTCGACTGTTGGGGAAGCGAACTTGAAATAGGTGCAAGCGCACGTATGGTAAAAAGTTTCAGGTAGCCTTCGCCCCAAATGTACTTTACCCCAAGTTTAAAAAATATTAACTTTGTAATTTGACTGTTTCCTTAAATATTACATATTTATGTTTGCCTCGGCTGCGTCAGTATTATTGTCTCTTTGCAGGGTTGTGGTGCGACTGAAGAATGTAGGCTTACACGGATTATAATTTTACTTCACACCTTTTATTAATGCTTGACACGATTTAAACAACACTTCACTGATATATAGAGAGAGCTGTGAGACTTTTTATTAATTACTTGCACTTTTTAACACGTAAACTATTTTTGTCTCGCACGAATGCGTATTAAACTTCTCGAGGACACATCTCGCGTCCGGTTAGGAACACTGTCTTCAAGCAACTCGTCCGGTTAGGAGCGCTGTCTACAAGCAACTGACTTGATTTCTACCGCCTAAATTTGTAAATTTCTGTACTTCAAGTCTCTGATTGGCTATTCCTAATCCAATAGAATATTTTTATTTAACTTAAGCTTTTTTTCTAGATGTTGATTGGCTATTTTATAAACTGTCTCATAATTTACATTATTGTTTCTCCAATAATGACTAGTAGCATTATTAAACCTTCTTACTCATTATTGCCTCAAAGTTACCTCATTGTTAGCAACGTTTAACCTATTATTCTCACACTCCTACATTATTAAATTACGTAATAAATTCACATAACATTATTGAACATGTATACAATAATATAAACATATACAATGACTGCAATATACACTTTTTATATCTTGTTACATACGCATATTGCTTTAAGGTGGACTGTTATTGAATTTATATATTATATAATTAGACTGAAATCATTTAAGTGTTAAAAATACTGCCTCATATGTATTTGTGTATATGTTTTCTAAACATTTTGGTGCTGTGTAATAAATGATTTGCGTACTAAGCATTTACTCCTTCAGATTAGGCATGAGGGTTACCATCAATATGAAAAGCTTAAGTTAAGAGAGTTAAGAGAGTTCAATTTGAAATCTCTACGATTATTTAGTATAGCTTGTAGCATTTTCCACTGCTTTACAAACATTCACCAAAGAACAAAGAACCCACATTAATAGTGAGAAATGTCAGAATGATTGTTAAACTTGCAACATTGCTGGCCAATCTAAATCAGAAGGAATCATAAAGATGTTGCAGCAGGCTTTAGAATTTTGTAAGTTAGGAGGAAATTCGAATGGGTTCATTGTTTCGTAAAGTTTATTGGGTGTTGTTTCTAGACTACCTTTATGGAATGAGAGTAATAAGGAGCCAGTTATGGACATATTTGACCATCATAGCAGCCTGTTGATATTGCTAGAATTACAAAAACGTTATTAATTAATATTTAAGCCTCATTCACAGCACTATGTACTTTGTTTCTAGACAGCGAAACGCTATGAAACCTTGAGCGGTTGATTCTGAAAACCCTGACCTGGCATTTTGATGCAATGATAGAATAGGTATAGATATTATTCTACAATAAAGTTGACTAACGGTAGCTGATGTTCTAACAGCTTATTTACAATGAGCAGCGTTACTTCTTTTGTAGTGAAGTGCAAAGGAAACTGTGGTACATACAAGTGATTTACGTTGTAACTTGTTAAAATGAATAGATAAAATACCCAATATTAAGTATAAATTGAATTAAGGTAATCTTATGTCCAGTTTGTTTTGAACTTTGTTTGTCGGTATCGTTCAAACAACGATTTGGACTGGTCAGAACAATGCTTATACGGGTGGTCAAACGTTAAATGCTTGTTTCGCTATTTAATGTTCTCAGAATATTTCAATAATACACACAAAATCACAGAAGATTTTCAAATTTTCTGGAAAATTTTCGCGTCTTTGCAAGATGCTAAACTTAAGTACCAAGAACGATATTTATTGGACATTTCGTTTTTGGGTTATGCCATTCAAAGGCAACACAAACATGCGCGTGCACGCGTGGATTTTTTTTAAAATTTATATTATATTCAAGGGATCTCAAAACGTGTATTTCGACTGAAATCTAGATATTGCATATTTGGGTGGAATGATGCGTTCCTTACGTACTGGATATGTGGTAGAAAAAGAAAAAAGCAAATCCTGGCCCTGAAAACGCATACACTTTGAATAGCAGATCTGAAATAAAAGAACCTGCATAGCATATCAGAAGTGTGTTGCAGATGTGTGTTGTTTAAAACATCAGAACATTAAAACGAGCAAATGGAAATATACCGCAAACGGCTAAAGCTATAGAAAAAGTTATTTAACATAAATTCTGTAGTAAGTTTCTGTCTATTTATAGTGTGCTAGTTATACAAAAATGCATTTAGAATGAAGAAGGTTTCACAGCCTATCCACAGAAAATTCAAGATATGCATTTTATTTGCCAGGATAATCTTACAAACATATGAACTTTTTAAAAAACAATCAGATCTTTTTATTAGAAAATAAAAAATGACGAAAACGTTTCAGCGTCAAGGTTTGATTCGTATTGGGAAAATTTTGCAAAAGTCTTAACCTTTTATATCCTTGGAATATTGTGGATTTAAGCACATAGTTTGATACTCCTGCGTGTTTTTTTGGGGGGGGTATGGTCTCTCTCTCCTCTCCTCTCTCTCTCACACATATATGCGCGAACCATTTTCTAAAAGTGACAAAACACATATTTCTGGTGACATCGTTGTTTGGAACTTTGGATGGAATACAATACTTTCTCTATACAAGTAAGCATTACAGAAAACAAGTATTCGTTAAAAACAGACAAACTGTATAATTAATGCATTATCATCCAAGTATTTTCCTATGAAACAACAAATAATAAATTATAAAACTTTGAAAAAATAAGGAGATACGAGAGATTATTTTAAACGCGACTAATGGCGCGACTTGTTAACTTTCTATATAGAGTGTACTCAGCACTGAAGAAGTATAATTAGGCGCACCATTGACGTGTCTACCCTGTAAACAAACATAATTGCTGCTGGAGGGATCAAGAAAGGAAACAACGGCACGACTTCACAGGATGACCCCAAACTTATTGTCTAGCTGCATTCTCTCTAATCCACTTTCCTCCAGACTTGCTAATTGTTTCCTTTGCTTTATGCCTTTCATTTATGTTATTTATTTAAAAGGACTGGAAGCAAACAATTATTGCTTATTTCCTACTGGAGATAATGATGTATGTTACCATCTCGTTCTAAAGGTTCTGCATACAGAGGATTGCATTTAAAGCAACGTGTAGGTACTAATGTAGTTATGTTACGTTTAAATTTGGCATATAATGTTTGAAAAGTTCGGGTGTTTTGTGTTCTATTAGAAGCTTGGCCATTGCGTTTCACAAATTAATTTACTCACTCACACATATAGATAAGGTGGCATGTCATATCTTCACTCCGTTCTGCTAGGTATCACTCCTACATTTGAACTTACCTCACTGTCTGCTAGGTGGATATATTAGGTGTATAGGGTACACAACGGAGGAGGGCATCACACTGGGGCCTACAGAGAGACTACCATCCTCAAGAGGAAGGAATGAAGTAAAGGAACCATAGGAGGCTACAGGCCGCAGGCAGACAGACCACAAAGACGCACTGAAGTCCCTAAAATTTTCTGTCTCGAAGACCCGGTCCACCACCGGAGCTGCCCAGAGAGGGCGATGAGCGACCCGTACAACTAGCCAGAACTCTGGTGAGGAATGCTGTTTCCCTGGAGCAACCATCCGCGTCATTTGTTCGAAACCACCAAGGGAAATGAGGGAAATTAAATCGTGGTAGATGAGAAACCACCTCAGATTTAGTCTACCGACCAGGGAAAACCACCAAAAAAAACTCGAGATCAGAGTGGGCGGTCGACGGGAATCCAAACTAGGACCTTTCAGATTCGAACCTGGAGCCAACTCGCTCGGCAGGCAAATAGATTAGTCGAATAGTCCTTTACATTTAGAGAACTATTCACATGTGGTACTAGTTTCATAGTCGTCTTTAATTGCCATTTAGGGACCACGTACACCTTTATTATTCATATAAATAGCTCGTGTTGTTATCTAGTTTACCTAGCCACAACAAACCTTTACACAGAAACTGTTTCAGGTTAGGCAGCATGGACTTATTGATTGCAGGATGTGAACACAACACACAAGCGTTTACGTACAATGTTTTCTAGGAGCTTATGTAGAAAAAGCAAAGAGGAAGACCTCGCAACATTTCAGAAATTATTAATGTTACGAACAGAACGTTCATTCATTCATTCTCTCTTTTACCTCCTCTTATGCAGGACTTACAGGCGGGTGCCTGGGGTCAGAGGCCCGTCGAGGAGCACACACTCATGGATCAGACAGAATATCCAGGATGGGGGATCAGCCCGATGCCTGGTATGGGAGGAAGGAAGGAAGGAAGGAAGTAGATGAAACGAAATGATGGTGAAAATGGATGAAAAGAAAGGTGATGATGGTGGAATGAATAGCGGGGGAAACCGGAGAACCCGGAGAAAACCCGCCCAGACGCCGCTTTGTCCACCACAAATCCCACATGTGGGTCCCTGGGATTGAGAGGTGAGAGGCGAGCGGTCTAACCACTCGGCCACGGCGCCGCCGAACAGAAAGTTACTTGACACAAACTACAATTTTTTTTATCGAAGGCTACAGCTTTCATGCAGTAAAATGTAGTGTGCCTGTTATGATTTCCGCGTAAAACAAACTCAGTTTCAATGAAGAGAGCTTGGTTTTTGCGAAAAATTCAATATATCAAATCTCAAAATATTGAAAAATGAATCAGAAAAGAAAAATTCAGTTTTAATCCCAACTCGTACAGGGCCATTATTAATTAAAGTTTATCATACATGTCAAACTTATGATATTTTAATCAAAATTAACACATGTTTAGGAAATGCAAAACAGCCGAAAGAAAGGTTGTCTTTGAGGAAATCCCTTTCAAGCTCTTGCCTTTCATCCTCAAAGGATTACTAATTTAACATTAAATTTGTCATTTATCCGATTTTTCGTTTATCAGTTACGTTGTTCATACACACATTCCACACACTTTTCTAAAATCTTAACTTTGTGGCTGAGATACAGCAAATCCTCAAACACACATATTTTCGGTGAAATTCTGGTTTGTATTTCTGTGTTAACTACGGCCTTTGGTGATCTGAAACTTTCAGAGATAATTCTGAAACTGCTAAACTTCCAAAATGACAAACGTAAAGTTATGAAAAACAACGTTATAAATCCTATAGATACCTAATTAAAAAATAATCTGTTTATTCTAAACTTTCCCTCTCATCTATTTCTTAAAGTTAGCCGGCCCTCGCAGCAGTGGTTGCTGGAGTATATACCTCCTGCGCTCCGCCAAGCTAAGGGTCGCGGGTTCGAGTCCCGCCATGGGCATGGGTGTTTGTATGTTGTGTAATTGCGGAAATAAGCGTAACGAAAACAGTAAAAGCACAGTGAAAAACTGGGTGAAACAAGGGAACTTTAAAAAAAAAAGTGGACAAGGTCATGGCACTTTCCAGTATTTATTTTCTGAATGTGGCAATGAAAATAAGCAAATGCGCAATTGACCATTAAATGGGATTCCAAATCAAAATCGACCGATGTCAGCCGTCTTAATCATCTCACACGGTCGAGTATTGAGTTATTCGGAGTGTTCTGAATAGAGATAGCAAAATATGTCCATTTTAAGAACCATGGTAAGCACAAAGGATTAAATTGCAACAAAGTTTGCTGTGATATTAAATGTTTCATACAAGTTTAATCTACGTAAAGCTTGCCAATTTTTCTTTTATGACAGAAGGATCTTCTTTCAGAACCGTTACTAAACGGGGGTTTCAACAGGATAATTTTGAGGCAGCCTGTTGGTGTAGGATCTCTGAAAAAGGAGGGAGGAGGATATGGCAGTTATCTCATTGCCCACTTCTTTGTTAATATCTGACCAGATTCTAGCTTTAACCGTCACAGTTTTATAGGCATACAGTAAAGGACGTTCCCAAATAGTTTTTCTCTACCTACCATTCCTACTGTTAAGTGTTTCCACTGATTTTTCTCCCAATCGAAATTTCTCAAGATAATTTTTCCAAACCCATTTTTTTGGTATTCCATTCTTTCCTGTCCACTTCCCCAGTAATATTTGTTTAGTGGAATGTAACTGCGGCTGCATTTTTAACTAAATATCCCTTATAGCATTAATTCTTAAATGTTATGTGACTAAGGTGATTTCTATAAATGAATCAGGATGGAAGAACAAAATTTACAAATAATTACTTCCAGCAAAGGTGGCAGCAAATTGCTCCATGGTGGCTTCATTTATTACAGAAGAGAATCGAAAAACGGGGAAAAATAACTGGTAATGTTTTGCGTAAAATGAACGTAAAGCAGTAGCTATACCAAATCAACAGGTGACGCTATATTAGTCCTGAAAGAGAGCGAACTAGAGCTGTCTATCGAATGAGTTTTTAGTCATTGCGAGTAATATGTACCACTCATGTTTACGGACACAAATCAGCTCGTATATATGGGCGAGTTGCGTATATCAGAACTCGAATGGTGTCCCGCTCTCAGTCCATTTGTATATCAAACGAGTATGTGTATCAATCATTTCCTCTTCGAACACCCAGTGTGACCAGACCCAGGGGGAAGGCTCAGTCTGTTTGCTTCATTGGTGTTATTGTCGCACCGTAGCTTTTGCACAGCTTGACGGTATATACTCAAGTGATACAAGAGAAAATGTTTGCTTAAAATTTAATGAAAGAACATAAAACCGAAAGAAACGATGTATAGATGCGCTTCGAGATTATTGTCGAGAAAGCTAAATAATAATAATAATTCCTTAAAGTTTTCTTAAATTTACTTTTAGGAAACCATTCTTTGATTTTATTTGTATACTGTTTGAGATTTTGTACTACATATTTATGTCATTAAATTGCTCTCAAGTATCGTTAATTTTCCGTTAGAGATTTTGTTTTTGTCATTACCGAGTTTATTCTTAGGTTTGTTAATTTGTATCTTGTTAAAATAAAACGCAATTTTAAGTACAACCATTGTATATAGCATTAAAGTAAAGCAACAATTTTGAGTTAATTTACCTTAATTTATGTTAAAGTCTGGTAGTAGCATAACTTACTTTAATGAACACTTGTGCAATTTCTTGCGTTTAAAGAATAATCATTAATTAATTTGTAGTATTATTTATAATTTATAAAGTGTATTTAATAGATGTTTATACACATGTCTCTGAGGTTTCTTTCCTCTCACAAAACTTCTGAATGAAATTGTATATAAAACTTATATGACATGAGATTATGTTGGAATATGTTTTAATGTATGTTTTGCTTAGGTGTAATGACAGATCAGAATGTAACAAAATGGAATTTATATCACATAATGAAGTAAAATAAATTTTTACTGTAGCAGTAGGTAAAAACAAAGTAGAAAACGGAATAACATGGCATAGGCCATTGTCATTCATTTACCCTAATGCGTGGCAACAACGCTGAACTCTCGAGCGAGCGCTCGCTCGAACGAATAAATGCCCATTTCCCACAAAAGCGCATGTAAAGCAGAAGCTCGGCCACAGTTCGGTATTCTAGTTGCTGCGTTTCGAACGAGTTTTGGGCACGAAGAAACGAGCGAGTCTCAATATGTACCATAGAGTAAAACGCATGTTCTTGACAGCACTAGAGCAAATATCAACAGACTCCAAATAAGAAGTGTATAAAGGCTGAGCTCGCGGTTCAGAGATTAAAACCACTAGCTAGTGAACACAAGTATTACCGCCAATATAAATTCTTAGGAAACAATTACCATGCGTTTCTTCAGGAGTTTTAACACAACTACAGAACGCGAAAATCTGAAGAAATGTATTCACGAATTAGGCAGAAGGAACACTGCGATGAACCAGCTGCTGATAACTTCCTGATACGTGACCATGAATACGAAGACAAGTAGCAGTGATTTTCAGGACAAGAAGAAATTTGAAACTTCTTAATAAATCTGAAATATGGTATGTTGAACTGCTCCAAACTTATTTACGCTAGTTTTTACAATAATTGGTGTAGTTAAAGGAACGGGACCAAATGTGGATGAGAACATTACTCCTTGCCCATTCGTCTATTGTTTGATGCGTCTAAATAAGAAGCCCTGTGAACAGCAGTACTCCAAAAAGTAAAATATGTCGTTAATAGAAGCAGGATTCATTTTCAGACATCCGCAAGGAGTATGCGTGACTTCGAACTATGTAAAATGATTGCAGCAATTTGGGGATTCCCTATAAAATGATGTTACTTTAATTTTTCCCGGTCAATGCATAGGAAAACACGAGCCAATACATGATGGAAATGGTAGTAGCAGAAAAGCCCATTACGCTCAGTGTCGAGGCTCCAGGGAGCTGGTATACAGACTTTTAGAATTCTCCAAGTTGTTTGGCGTCAACTTATGACTTATTCTGTACAGCAGTAGATGTGATATGAAATTTTGAGAAAGGAAAACTACCAGACGAGTTACAACAATGAACCTGAATATCGCAAGATATTTGCAACTTTCTTCAAAAGGATACACTCAGAGAAGTGAAATTATCTTTATAACAAATAAAGAGTAAGAAAGCAAAATACTTCCAGCAACAAAACAAGAAAGGAAAGAAATGATGAAACAGTGAAGGTTCTGATACGAGTTTTGCAGCTCCTTTTAGGTATATATACATCCTGCGATGTACAATGTCCGCAGTAATAGAGAGAACGCCAAGTTTGCTCAAACTCCAACAGTCATTGGCTTTAAACCAGCAGAGCTATAAGAGTTTGTAGTAAAGATAGTAGTTACGGAAAATAAGACTCTACGGAATGATGAAGACAGATAAACATGGCTGTCTGTGTGGTCGGGTGGTCAGCGTTCTGGTTTCTCGACCCAAGGACCCGGGGTCGATTCCCGGCTGAGAGAGATAATTTTTACTTTCTCTACTACGTATTGTAAGTAGGGGAAGTATTGTATTCCATCCAAAAATTTGATACCGAGATTTCACCGGATATACATGTTTTGAGACCCCCTGAAACCAAAAAATAACATTTTTGGAAACATGTCCGTGTGTATGTCTGTGTGTGTGTGTCTGTGAACAGCATAATTCAGAAACGAACAGTTGCATAAACACCAAACTTGGTATTTAGGTTCAGTATCTTCCAGAGATGCGACACGAAGGTTTTCAAGAAAATCCCCCCGCCACAGATTACCCTTTAAGTGGAACATTTTTCGAAAATTTTAATTTTCTCAAAAATGGCTCTAAAGATTATGATTAAAATATCATATGTTTAAGATATTTTCATGACAAATAAAATGTATATCTTGAATTTTCTGGGAATGTCTCCAAAAGTATTCTTCATTGTGAACGACTTTTGTATAACTGGTAAACCATAAGAGATAGACAAAGTTTTACTACACAAAAAATGTAGATCGCGTTAAAATAGACAATTTATGTCATATATATTTTTTTGTTGAGTGAACCATTTTCTAGATATTGCTTGTTATTCCCTTAAATTTTCAATACTTATTTTCTCAAATAGGAATTCGTTATTAATTTTTTTTGTCTTGGATATGCAAAGCGTATTAATCTGTGGCAAAGGGAATGGTGCTGCACCTAGCAACCAGCTATTAAGAGATATGTCTATGCTTAAAGGCTGCTGTATTTCTATATTGCCCTTGCAAATACAAAACAAGGGGAACATACTAGGCCTTAAGCGATAGTCAAATATTTTTAGAACTGGTCGCTATATGTAAAATGTAATTCTCTTTGCATGTCAAAAGATCGTTTCTGCAAATGTATATCTCGATTAATATGAAATAGATGCAGAATAAGAGTTTGTACAAAGGTAGAGAAAGTCATGTGAGTGTAACACATCAGATGTTTTGTTAATCAGAATCAATCTACGACAAATTAATTATAACACCGTCAATTGTTTCTCAAGCTAAAAATTAAAGCCGCTTAGAGGTTAATGGGATCTAAAAGTCAATTATGTGGGAAAACTGATACATTCAGCATTAATTAAAAATTGTACTCGTATTCACATTACGTTATTAAGAAATTATTTCACATTAAGCGTAAGCGCATAGTTACAGCATGTGGGAAAAATCTTGTTCATAACAGAAAAATGCAGGAATCAATTGAGAAGTTGTAGTAGCGAGCTCTTGTGGAGGGCTTTTAGAACAAGAAGAACAGCATACTTTCAAGCGATGGAAATACGTTTGATAAATATATGTAATATATTCGGTACATTCTGTAGCAGTGTTATCAAACTGCGAAACTACTTATGCCTTATTCAAACTGCGCAAGCTTCTGATCGCCCACGCCAGCCCCGACGTCATTTCCTCGCCTCCACTGTATTTCTATCCGATTAACTGTTAATTCTGTATAATGGTCTGCCCATATCCGAAAATGTTCTTACTTTCTCTACTACGTATGGTAAGTAGGGGAAGTATTGTATTCCACCCAAAAATTCGATACCGAGGTTTCACCGGAAATATATGAGACCCCCTGAATAAAAAAAAAAAGCATTTTTGGAAACAGGTTCGTGTGTGTGTCTGTGAACAGCATAACTCAGAAACGAACAGTCGGATAAACACCAAACTTGGTATTTAGGTTCAGTATCTTCCAGAGATGTGACACGAAGGTTTTCAAGAAAATTCCCCACCCCAGACTATCCTTTACATGAAACGTTTTCGAAAATTTTAATTTTCACAAAAATGGTTCAAAGGATTTTGATTAAAATATCGTATGTTTATGATATTGTCATAACAAATGAAATGAATATCTCGAATTTTCTGGGAATGTCTCCAAAAGTATTCTTCATTATGAACGACTTTTGCATAACTGGTAAACCATAAGAGATAGATTGCATTAAAATACACAATTTATGTCATATACACTTTTTTTTGTTGATTGAACCATTTTCCAGATATTGCTTGTTATTCCCTTAAATTTTCCAGTACTTATACTTTTCTCAAATGGAATTTCGTTATTCATTTTTTTTTGTCCTGGTAATGCAAAGAGAATGGAATACTACACGTAGCAACCACCTCTTAAAATATTTGATTATAGCTTAAAGCCTACCAATTCCTCTTGCATCTATAAGAAAATTAGCAATAAAATTAACATGTCGATTAACATGAAGCATATGGAGAATAAGCGTTTGTAAAATAGTTTGTACAAGAGTAGAGAAAGTCATGTGAGTTTAACACATCGGATTTTTTATATATTTAAGTTGTTCAAGCACATATTTGCCTTAAAATTAAAAGCGTTGGATTCTCCCAAACAAGAGGAAGCATCAAATCTACAAATCCTCTAGCATTATACATCGGACAGCACGACAAAATTGCAATGGCCATATCATTATTTATCGTAGCATGCCATTTTCTCTCATAAAATTTTCCTTAGACAACCGCTGCTTCCGTTTATAGTTGAGTGTTACACAAATTCCACGTCGAGTATGATTACATATATCCCTGGAGCATTTCGTCTAATGCTTCTAAGAGTTCGATCTATTTTGTTCCAGAGAGAGCAGCGATATGTGTACATCTTTACACTCGAGAAGGTAACTTACAATTGAGCTAATGATGTTAAAATAATAAATACGGCGATAATCCTTCAGGAAGTTCACACGGTTAAAATATTTAGATAATTTAGTCGCAATATTTTTAACATTAACACGAAGCAAATTTTAAATATCAAATTCATATGAGGTGCATTATATGAGGTATCTATGAGAGATAGGAAGGCATGTGATGCTAGTCCTAAGCCTAAAACAATATATAGAATTGACATATTTACTCCTCTGAAATGTGAAGTAAATTCGATTAACGTTGCATGTTGAAAGTTAGTGAGGGCAGAGAGTTGTGCTGTTAGACACTGTTGCATGCTGGGTAGATGGCCTAAAAGTTCACATGAAAATTAAATTAATTTTGAGTACCCAGCACGTACATTGAGGGGAAGTATGCTTACTTGGTTGCGAAGGACCGAAACGTGGTGTGGAGGTTAAGAGGAAGGCGTGGGTTTTTCACTGTACAAAATTCATAACACAAACCTACTCACACATTCCTAGATTCATTTCGCAACCGTTTGGGGTTCCTACATTATTAAACATGGAACGTGGGTGAGATGTCCATCGTTCCAAGGCCCGGCTTACAATACATGGTCAACGACGACATTAACTCAGTTGTGCATTTAAGTTTCGTGTAACAGTCCTTGTGTGGTCCAGGTCACCTCTAAATCTAAAGTTACCAAGTTCGATTTTCCGATGGGGAAGAGGAATATTTGTATAATTGTAAGGCTTTCTTACCTTCCTCAGAGTCGGAAAGAATGAAAACAAGAACTTATGGAGCAAAACAATAAAGTGTAGCCCTAGCGTGAAAAACCAGCCTAAGTGAGTTAATACTAAGAAATGGTTTCTAAAGCAGAGGTCGCCGATGCGAACAGAGTAGTTAAAGGTGACTACAAAAATGCGTTATAACACGGAAACCCTCCACTTTCAAGCAACTAGTAGTTCCTAACGTAACAACACGCCGCGCGACTTGTTCGGCTAGCACCTTCAGTATGACTACACTTGTGCTTTACGGGACATTTCCCCATCCGTATTCATAAGTGTTTATTTTCTGAGTTCCAAGTTGCTTCCTAATCTTTGTTCGTTCATATTATGTTTTCTATATTCAGTATTTCAAATGAATTGTTCGGCTCTATACAATTTCAGAGGTGCATTGAAAAGTGAGTTCTATAAACATTCAAAATGAACGAAATTGAGACGAAGCTTCTAGGCAGCCCAGCTGGGTACCGCCGACTTCTAACACTTATTTAATTGCGGACACATATTATGAAGAAACAGCAATAGTATCCTTCATAACCGTGAGGTTTTTCATCTTCACTAGTTTTGGGGTTTTGTTCGAGCTTATTGCGGTCACTTTATTAACTTCTGTGTCTTGACAGGTCAAAGGCCTGGTTTTGAGGCAGTATTTTTAACACTTGAATGATTTCAGTCTAATTATATAATATAAAATATAATAACAGCCCGCCTTAAAGCAATATGTGTATACAACAAGATACAAAAAGTGTATATTAGAGTCATTGTATATGTTATATTATTGTATACATGTGTAATAATGTTATGTGAATGTATTACGTAATTTAATAATGTAGGAGCTGTGAGAATAGGTCATAAGTTGCTAACAATGAGGTAACAATGAGGTAACCTTGACGCAATAATGAATTTGAAATTTTAACAATACTACTTGTAATTCTTGGAAGCAATAATTAATTATTGTGACAGTTCATAAAATAGCCAATCAACAACACAAAAAGCTTAAAGCCTATCAGAAACTAAAATGGAGTCAGTTTGTTGTAGACAGTATTCCTAATGCGAGATGCGTCCTCTAGAAATTTAATACGTATTCGTGTGAGACGAAAATAGTTTTACGTGTTAAAAAGCGCAAGTAATTAATAAAAAGGAATCTCACAATCCTCTATATCAGTGAAGTGTTATTTAAATCGTGTCAAGCATTAATAAATGGAGTAAAGAAAAACTTAAAATCTGTGTAAGCCTACATTCTTCAGTCGCACCACTACCTGCTAAGATATCCATGTCTCTAAAAATAAATACTGACGCAGCCGAGGCAAACATAAATATATAATATTTAAAGAAACAGTAAAAATTACAAGGTTAACATTTTTTAAACATTTGGAGAAAAGGCCATCGGAAAGTACATTTGGGGCGAAGGTTACCGGAAACTTTTTACCATACCTGCGGTTGCAACTACTTCAAGTTCGGCTCCCCAACAGTTGAAATATAATACATCTTCTTCAAACTGGCTTTCCATACGTAGCAGCAACAAACCTACTTCAGTTTTTACAATTTTTTTAGCTTTTAAGTGATGGTTTGGCTTTCCCTGTTGGCGCACCGCCTATGTTGTCACTATGCAAAAGTCAGAAACAGAAGAGTAGGACCTTCCAGAATAAAATTATGAGGGTACACGTTTTGGACCTGATTACTATAGATTGGATCTAATCTTCAGGCTTTTATTATTCCATTGCCATTATCTTGACATCTATTTTTGCCAATGTGAGATGTAATTTTCCGTACTAAATATACAGGTTTAATTCATTAATAGAATTAACGTCATTCCTGAATCCTCTCCTAACTCATGATCGATAATTTATAGGTATCTCATTTTGGTAGCAAACAAATGTGTTACCGTGCTATTTGTCATTTGTCGTACGACATTGTGTAGGTAAATGTTTACTTTACGGCACTTCTATAATTAAATCCACACTAAAGCTTTTTTGGATTGGGTATCTACATGTAAACAAAAAGAACTGAAAGAAGAATGTGTCCGATGTGATGGCCTGGGAGAACAAAGACGACGTGCACATATTTGCAGGTTGTTGGGACCTCAACAAGCGGTTGTTGGCTGAAGAAGAATGGTGCTATGTAAATGTGAAACAATAAGGGTACAAAGTTAACGCGCTCCTCTTCACTTCCGCAAAAGCAGCACCTTGTTTTCCAAAGAGTTAACCAGATGGGAGCCTTTAGGTAATGATGAGGGCCGGCCGGCCGCTCTTCTGGACAATCTTTCATCCGGGTAATGAAATTACTGTAATCAGCTTCTCTTGCGCTCAACTTGCTATAAAAAAGCTCAAGAGGCTCGAGCCAAATGTGGCCCTTGGGCTCTCTGCAAAGAGAAAACAATATGCTTTCAGTAATTGGAAAATATTTCGCCGCAGCACGGTAAAGGGCACGTTGGTTCGATTGCCGTTAGGGCCTTTCTCTTCTCCTGTCCGTGCTTCTTCGTTAACTGCTGCTCCCCCTCTATCCTTTTATACCTATTTTTGTAAAATTTTAGGGTGAAATTTCAACCGTAATTGCAAAAAGCATAATATTCTTTCTTCTCTTCTTCATCTCCTTCACCTTCTCCCATTTCACGCCTTTCTCCTAATTTACTTTTTAAATAGCTTTCTTCATTCTCGGGCGGCGCCGTGGCCGAGTGGTTAGACCGAGGCGGCCCGGGTTCAATCCCAGAGACCCGCATGTGGGATTTGTGGTGGACGAAGCGGCGTCTGGGCGGGTTTTCTCCGGGTTCTCCGGTTTCCCCCGCCATTCATTCCACCAACTGCTCCATCATTACCTTTCCTTTCATCCATTTCAGCATAATTTCGTTTCATCTACTTCCTTCCTCCCATACCAGGCATCGGGCTGATCACCCATCCTGGATATTCTGTCTGATCCATGAGTATGTGCTCCTCGACGGGCCTCTGACCCCAGGCACCCGCCTTTAAGTCCTTGGGGGTGTAAATCCTACATAAGAGGAGGTTAAACAGATAATGAATGAATGAATTTCTCCATTCTCAATTGCAGGCTCTTTTAATTTTTGCCCCCGTTTAATGTTATATACCTGGAACTTCTTTTGTGGTTCTCCAAAAGCGATATTCCTTGATTATCTTATTTTAATTTATTTGGAGTGGCTTAATTAAGCAGCTTAGGTATTGGTAGAAATTTGCACACATTGTATAATATATATATATATATATATATATATATATATGTATATAAAACCACAAAGAGATCTCAAATTCATTTTGAGATGACATACCACAATGGCGGCTTACAATGTCGTAGGTGCTTTAGGCTTCATAGTTTAATCAACTATTAGGTCAACCAATTTCAATTAATTGCTCTTTCTTTGTGGTTTACTAGGTGGGAAATGCGAGTCAGTCGGAGAATTTAATGTCGTGCCAGAATGTGGCCACGGTAGCTCAGTTGGTTAGAGTAACCGGTCGGAAAGCGGAATACCCATGGTTCAAATCCCGGCTATAGCATAGAATTTTTCAGTCTGATTCTACCTTTATACTTATTGTTCCGATACACATAACTGGAGCGGAAATACGATCTACAAGGTGACTACCACAATCAACGAATTGAAGTTATGTCTCTAATGAGCGTCCACAAAACAGCATATGTAATGTAATCAGCATGGCTCTGTATTCGGCTATTTTGGGTTTCTGTACAAAGTAGCATACAACAAACAATATCATGGCGGACCAGTGCGCCAAAATTCTAATGAAGCAGTAATAGCAACCTCTCATTTACTCTTCACTGGTGTATACGAGATAGTTGGTAATCGTCACAGAATGTATAACGTGTGAATGATGCCTTTAACGATGAAAGAATTCCGCATTATGACGTCAGCAGCACAGCATAATTAAGGAATGTCGAACAAGTATGATCAGGTATAAAACCTATTGATATCGACCTCGTTGTGTGCTTTTTCTTTTGAATACTCTCTCTTCAGTGGGCCCTGTTTTGGAGTATGTTTTTGTGCTTCTCTTTGATTCCTTTCGCCTGGACGCGACAAACTGCGGCGACCAGATTAGACCTGGATGTCGGAAACATGCACATTTCTCCAAGGTAGGAATACACTTGCCCTTAATTTAATGGCTCATCAAACAAAACATAATGACAAAAAACAAAAAC
Organism: Deroplatys truncata; assembly: GCA_030765065.1. Classification (NCBI taxonomy): domain Eukaryota; kingdom Metazoa; phylum Arthropoda; class Insecta; order Mantodea; family Mantidae; genus Deroplatys; species Deroplatys truncata. The sequence goes on along the minus strand of CM060978.1, from coordinate 236,909,004 downwards.
AAAAAAGCCTCATTCAAATATAATGAAAATATAAGGCGAATAGCTTTTCTGTATTTCTCTGAGTTTACAGCATACCCTACATCAGGTGTGGCGAAAATGCCTTTCTCTCTCGAGTCATCAAATATGCAACACGCACTACACATGGAAAACAAATGAGTAGACGGCTAGAAAAGGAGTTACACATGCGAGTCACACTGCCTTGCATTTTCGCCACCACTGCCCTACATGCCAATATTAAATGTAACTTTATTCTTGAATATTTCTTTATTTGATCAGCGATGGCTAACTGGATTTAACTGACAATTTCTATTATAATTGTGTGTATACAGTTCATCAATAGAGTGTAACGCACGTATCTGTGCTACGATACATTATTTCACCAAATTCTGTGAACAACTGAGAAATTATCAGAAACCATTATTTTTGACTACCCGGATATCACCAAAGAAGGTGTTCAAATAGAAATAAGCTGACAGTTATCTACCTTCTTGGATTTCGCCGGAGAATCCTGGAGTTTTCCTCTCAGTTAGAGCTTGTTGATATCTGCTCTACTATAATGGTGGCGTAGAATGAAAATTTCGGAGCTTCTTTTTCATGGCGACATGAATATGCATGGATTTCGAGCAACTTGCGAATCTTTTAGGGATATTATAGTATACATACAGGGCGGACCATTTAAGTTGAGACTGCACCAAATCTCCAAAACTAAGCGATATAGAAAGAAATGTCTTGAATAAAATTTGCTAGATATTATGGGGGAATGTAAATGCCGTTAGTCGTGTTTTATTTGGAGGAGGTTGTGATGGTCATTTTAGAGTCAATTTGATTTGCCCCTAATTGTAGGTTCCCATTTTAAAAAAAATTAAACTCCCTAAAATGACTATCACAACGTCCTCCAAATAAAACACGACAATGGCAATTACTTTCCCCCAAAATATCAAGCAACTTCTATGCAAGACATTTCCTTCTACAACTTAGTTATCGTACAGTCTCAACTTAAATGGTCCACCCTGTATAAAGAATCCATTGCTAAGCTCAAAAATAAGAAATTTTAGAACCTTTCACTGAACTAGTATGTATGCCAGTATGTATTAAATACATTTTCCAGGTGCCATATAACAATTAAAAATGTAGATAAATAAATAATAAAAATAATAATTATAATAATAATGAGAATTACTCTTATCAATTTTTACTATGAAAAGCTATCACACACTGGCGTAAGTATTATAGTAATAAAGGCTTATAAGTCTATATGTTAGAATATATCTGTTATTGCTAAAATATTATTAACGTCTATTTTATAACTTCCTTTCAGTATTTATATCAGTTCTGTAGCTATATTTGCTTTTTATTTTTAAAAAGAGCTGTTAACGAGAATACCAAACCACGTGTATATATTACAAATGCAGTTTCTAAAAACATGGTATGCTGATATTTGCATTTTGTACGTATAAACTCCTCAATTGTATCTCGAAGTTTAATGAAATAGTAGAGGTAGAGGTGATTCAACGGAGGCAGGCACCTCGCGCGCTGCGACCTGCACAGGATTTTCGGCTCCACCCCCAGGAGGAAGGGATGAGGTGAAGGAACCAAAGGGGGCAGAGGCTGTAGGCACACAGGCCAGAGACGCGCGGAAGTTCCTAACATTCCCAAGTTCGCGGACCCAACTCACTGCTGGAGCCCCCGAGAGAGCGATGAACGACCCAGCAAACAAGCAGCCCTCTGTGTCCACGGGGAACATTCTTCCCAACGAGCAGGCATCCGCGTCATTTATTCGGCACCGCCATTCGCCAGGGAATCTAGTAGCACACGGAATGAAGGGAAATGATGGAAAGAAAATCGTGGTAGAGAAGAAGCCAAATTTCCCCAGAATTCGCCTACCGACTCCAAGGAAACCACGAAACACCCATGGGTCAAAGTGGGTGGTCACCGGGGATCGAACCCGAGATCCCCCCAGATGCGAGTTGCACACGTCACTGCAGCGTCACCTCGCTCGCACAAAAGAGCTTACGAGTATCTCGATATACTTCTATAAAGGGTATGAAGGCGAACTGTGTAGTTTAATTTGCTTAAAATCTTATTTCATACTCGGGATAAAAAATAGTGTATTATCAGTGCTGTGATGAATTCAAGAGCGGATTGTGGCAACCACAGAAGACAATAACTTATTTACTTGAAATTCGGCCAAATAATCATAAGATATTAAAAATATATGTAATTGGTTTGTATAATCACGTTATATGGCGTACATGCGTATTCTGTAAGGTCGAGAAAACACAACCCCGGGATAAAATTATTACTGATAATAGGATATATTAAAGTTTCATTGTTTTAATTTAGGCAATGATTGGTTCTCTAACGATAGTAGTGCTACAAACATTCATGTCTAAACTTACAGTGGGTAATATGACAAAACATTGACACCGCTTCTCTTTTAAAATTATATTCAGAAGTCCCAGCTCGGAATGCGGCAACATCAAAATAAAATAAACTTATATGCAATTTGATAATGGATGTGGTAAACCTTTTATTGCACTTTGTAATCTTAAACTTATTAAGTGATAACACTAATGAATAAATTTGAAAATAATTTCTTATTTAAAATTAAAAAAGAATTGTTAAAAACATTATGCTTTGAAATGTTATCACAATTTTAACTGCTAGATTTAGCAACCATAATGTGTCTTACGTAAATGATAATTCTTAATACCTCTTTTTAGCTATTTTCAAAACATATATTTTCGTTTTATTGCAGTGTAAGATGTAACAGCCCATAAAGCAATAAAGAATTCTTACGAGTTTGAAATAAGCATGCAAATTAATAAAGCAGGAGTAAATAATATGCGCTGCAACAAGAAAAAGTAGAACATCTAACCTGTTAGGAATTTCAATTACCTTACTAAAATATCACTTTATTGAGCAGAACATCTTTATTAAAATAATTAACTTCGATACAGAAAAGTATATATAATGTTTTCGTGATTCAGCAAACCGTGAGGCAGCTAAGAAAACACCTGAAGGAAATAAAACGGAATGGAATAAAGAATAAATTAGGCCACTGCAGAGGCAACAATTAATTGGAAGAAATGTTGTCTGAAATAAAGCAGAAAACTAAAACGCAAGTAAGAAACAATCCTTTGACTGAAGTGACGTTAAAAGTTACACCTATGCCGCACTTAGTTTATACGGCAGATTTGCATCATGTGCTTTGCCGACATGATGGCTGACTTCAAGTGGGTCAGGAGTGTATTTTGCACAATAATGAAAGGTTTCCGAGATATTGGAATACACGCACAGTAATACGTTTATGTTTCAAAAGTTGTATCGTTATACTTTATGTTGAGTTTCGAAACGTACGTTTTCTCCATATTATTCCGCGCATGAAAGCAGGTGATGGGCGAGCTGCGTGCCATATCCAAGAGGGCCATTGAGGGGAACTGTGACGTAACGCAGCTACCCCTGTATCGGAGCAATGGCGTAATGCGATTCTTAGTTCTGAAAACTTAGAAATGCCTACTTATTAAGGTGCAATGTATGCTTAAATACAAAACAAAATCAAGTACTTTATTTATTTTCATTCATATAATAAAGGTTTAAAACGGAAAGAATATTTTATTAAATTGAAGAATTAAACGTAATAGCAGCCTGTTTCAACTGACATTGGTTTACTAATAGAAGTAATATCGCATGTTTTTTGTATTATTTTGCAAAAAATGTAAATTAAATAATTCATTTATCAAAGAAGTACCTCAGTGTTATTAAGGGGTCAACAACTGCATTGAAAAATCATTTGTATTATAAGTAAACAATTTATTATATTTAAATTTGTTTGGATCGGATAAGGTACATTCCCATTTATATTAGCGGATTATAATTATTTTCAAGTAGCGTTTTATACAGTTGCAATTTTCCTAACAATTATTTGAATTGTTTAAAACTTTAATTATTGATTTGTACCGTTTTGTTGTTTCGTACGCTTTGTTTATGACGGCCTCTAATTGGGGGAAGCTGAATTCGGTAATAGACTCCGTACACACACCGCGAGCGCGCGTACTCACACACACACACACACACACACACACACACATACACACACAGCACAGTGCAGCCTCCTTGTATACTATGTTCCATTATCCATTAATATCCTTTCTAAAATTGATGTTACTTCTTTTTCTAACCCATTTTTTCGGCTTGAAGGTTAACGTCCTTTAATCTGGTAGGTAATTTCGAACAGTGTATTAATGAATGAATAAAATGGGTAAAATTATGCCCAAATGTGAAAGAGATCCACAGAGCTTAAAGTTATTGGATATTGGTCTTCTCAGGATAAGGGAAAACATCGGGAAAAACCTTACCCTGGTAGCTCTCACTAAAGAAGATTTGAAACTAGGCAAGCTTAATATATTGTATTACTCTCTTCATCCAAAACAAAAAGAAAAAATCTTCAAGAAGACGAATACAGAATTTTAAAAGATTCTTCTGTTACTTCCATATTTATTGCATCTGATCTAGGTGATTTTTTGTTGTTTTTATTGTATTTTCTAGTTTTTTTCTCAATTTATATCTCTATTGGATATTTGTCTGGCGTATAGTAGTCGGATACTCCCTTATAGTTGCGACGGACCTCTCCCGTGGCGTCGTCTTCCTTCCTTCCTTCCTTCTGTGATGGAGTTGTGGGTGGTTGGTCTAAGCTGAAATTACAAGCCTAACACACTTGTGTGTTGCCCTATTGCTAAACTCTTCCCTAGGGTGTGGTAACAGTAGACGAAATGAAACTCCTTGATGAATTAACTTTAGTTTTATTAGTAGTGATAATAGTAGTGCTTTACAATATCGCTAGCCGTGTGCTTTGTTTAATACACAATTCTAAGGGGCCTATCTGTAGATATTTACCTCCCCAAGCTAAATATATTCCCTATTGCTGGTTTCACACGCATCGTCACAAACATGGCGTGAATTTTACCTCCTCTCCAGAATCAGCAAAGCGATAACACGCCAAAGCTTTACACGTGCTCCCTTTTATACCATCACAGGGGGACGCTACATTTGCCTAGCTATTTTAAAAGCTTTACTCTGATTGGATCTCCCCTGCGCGTGGTATGAAAATATTTGCCCTCATATTTGAAGTCCTGATAATTCTCCAAAGTGTCAAGATCTCTCTCACTCTCTCTCTCTCTCACTCGTCTCTTGCAAGTGCCGGTGACCACTGTAGCAGGGTTGCCCTTTCTGTCATCCTCTCTGTCCTTTTGTTACCTGCACTCTTACCCTTCTCACGGCTAGCTGGCCTTCCTTCACATCATACCTGTGTGTTACAATATTAAGTTACCTTATTTCATATTACACTGACATTTACAATGATTTAAATTTTTTTGAGTTGGAAAATGTAAATTCCCATCACATATGTGCGCTAGATGTTATCGCAGGAGCGCTTTCGAGAGATGTTTCTCCCATCTTCAGCTGAGATTCCAACTGACGGATCTCCCTCTCCCCTCTCCCCAAGAAGCTTTTCATTAAATGTTATTTCTGCCCTCTGTTGGGAAACCTTGGAACCTAAAGCTGTTGCTGCCCTCTGTGTTATCTGTTGGCCACTCATCATGCTTCTTTCTTCTCTCTTGTGATGTAATTGGTCTGCATTCTGTTGAAAAGTCTTGAAAACACTTGATCTTGAATTTGCTGCCATCTGTGGAGAACCTTGGGAACTTCTATTTTTTCTCTTGTTGTTTAAATGGATCAACTGCATTAAGTGGTCTGTCGGTGGTATCTCAAAATTCAAAACATTCTCAATGTTGAAGTGAATGAAGATCTTTTCGCATATTTCCAAATGTGATGGTATCTGAATAAATTTGAGTAGTTTTATCTCTTGTCCAATCTCATGGTTGCTATTCCAAAAGTGATTAGCTACTGCTGATCTGTCTGTTTGTTTCAATTTTATGTTTCTTTGATGTTCACTTAATCTAATTTTTACATTTCTTTTAGTTCTTCCTATGTATAAGCCTTGACAGTCTTGACATGATATCTGATAAATTCCTGATTTTTTTAATTTGTCAGTTGTATTACTTAAAGGTGTATTTAACATATTTTTCAAACTGAAAGCATTCTGAGGTGCTAATTGAATTTGGTATTTTCTGAATAACTTTTCAAACTTTTTGAACATGACTGGATGGTATGTGAACCTCTTATATATCACATCCTTTTTATTTGGGTTTTGTAAAGTGCTACTACTATGTAAGTTTTGTTTCTTTTTGTATTTAGTAAGTAAGTTATTAATAAGTTGAGGTTTAAAACCATTTTCAATGGCTACATTTTTTATATAATTTAATTCCATAATGTACTCTTCTTTGTCTAAAGGTACCCTCATCAATCTATAAATCAAACTTCTGAACACAGCATGTTGGTGTAACACAGGGTTGTAGAAATTATTTTTAATGTAATTATCCACATGCGTTGGTTTCCTATAAATGCCAAATTTAAGACAGTTTTCTTTTCTTTTTACAAGTATATCTAGAAATGGTAGGGAATTATTACTTTCAATTTCCATGGTAAATTTAATGTGATGGGAATTTACATTTTCCAACTCAAAAAATTTTAAATGTTACATAACATCACTATAAATAATACTACTGGTTTATCATAAAATTTACAATGATATCGTAGTTCCCGCTATATAGAGTTCACCCCATGCCTAATCTGATGTTACCTTGATCTTGGCAGTGCCATTTCTATGTTTATTCAAATGCCCCATTATCTTAAAAGGGAAATCATGTCTGCCATAAACGTGGTATTTCACATCGCTTATAAAACTTTCACTGTTGTCTCTGTATGTCTTCCTTGTTAGTGTATTTCCTTTGTTGCTTGCCTTGTTGTCTCTTTTATATTTAATGATGGTGTTTGTAAATATTATTTAAATATTTGTTGTTTCTCTTTAATCGCCTTTTCAATATATTTATTACCAATCCTTAATATTTCCTCCTTAAACATATTGGTTGTCGTCCTCAGCTCTTTTGCGATGCTTTTTCATTTTCTCCCATTCTTTATTCACATCTTCTTTTGTGACTTGGTTAACTACTTTCGGTTTAACTTCTGCCGACATTTCTTATAAAAGTTTTGCTTTCTAACTTTCCTCCATTTATTTTCCCAGAGTGTTTTAGTTTGTTTAATACCTTCTCCACTGCTTACCTATAAGTAGTACCTGACGAAAGTATTGTATTCCATCAAAGAATTTGATATCAGGATTTCAGCAGAAAAATTATCGTTTTGACGTTACCTGAATCCATAAAAGCATTTGTAGAAAAACTTTCGCGCGGGCATGTGTGTGTGTGTGTGTGTGTGTGTGTTGCCAGCATAATTAAAAAACGAAAAGGCGATTAAATATCAAATTTAAGTTCAGCGCCTTTCAAGAATGCGACACAAAGGTTTTTAAGAAAAGATAGCGAAAACATTTCCAGTTTCTTTTTATTTTCACAAAACTCGCTTCTATGCTTATGATTAATATATTATAGGTTTACGATATTTGTATGATAAATAAAATACATATCTTGCATTTCCATGAATTGCTCCTAAAGTCCACTTCATTCCCAATGAAGATTGTATGATTTTGTATAGCTTGTAAACTGTGAAAGATTGTAGACAAACACCTACTGCACAAAATATGTAGAACTTGTTAAAGCACAATAGTTTATGTCAAATAATTATATGGCATTTATCTACTATTTCTTTGCTATTGGTTTGAATCTTCTAATATTTATACATTTTTTTTTCAAGTGCTAAGTCATCATGACATTTGTTTCTCGTGGTCATGTTAAGAGTGGAATTTAAAAGTCATCTATAGCGAAACTTTTTTACTTTCTCTACCGAATACGTAGTAGGAGGATAGGGTATTGCATTGCACCCAAACGTTCGATACCGAGATTTCACCGGAGATACAAGTTTTGAGGCCTTTGAATCCAAATAAAGCATTTTTCGAAACATTTCCGTGTGTGTCTGTGTGTCTGTGAACATCACCCATAAACAAAAGTCCGATAAATACCAAACTTGGTTTTTAAGTTCAGTATCTTCCAAGAATGCAACACAAGGATTTTCAGGAAAATACTCACCCCCAAATACGCTTTACATGGAACATTTTTCCAAATAGTTTATTTTCTAAAAAATCGCCGTAGCATTTTTTATTAAAGTACCACATATTAAAAATATTTACGTGACAAAAAAGTGTATATCTCAAAGTTTCAGGAAATAGCCTGTGAAGTCCTCTTCATTCGGAAGGAATATTGTATAATCGTATATAACTGGTAAGCGTTAAGTGATAGATGAAAACGTACTCTACAAACACGTATCTTTTTAAAACACACAATTTATTCAAATAAGTTTTTTGTGGCATAAGCCATTTCTGAGATATCCGTTATTAATGGTTCTAATTTTCATTACTTGATCATTCTCTTAAAATCCTGTCAACATTTAGTAGTTTCTGGCGATGGCATGGAGACAGTATGGAATCTTTATTGGTGTCATATATTTGGGGGACATGGGTCTGAAAATCAACCGTTTCGTTGTTATAGGTCAAAGAAGCTGTATTCCATGAGTGAACAGACGGATATTCACTACACGTATGGCCGTGAAGACGGCAATGCAGCACGAGCACGTGAACTTTAAGCAGAAAGGTACCCTAACAAGCCGTTACCGTGTGCAAGAACACGAATTCACCAACGCTTGAGAGAGAATTGCGCATTTGAGATGAGTACTAGGGATGCTGCAAGGGTGGTACGAGGCATTGAGCTTGAAGAACGAGTTCTTCGTGCTGTGGATGCAGACCCACCACAAAGCACAAGACGTATGGCTGTAAGGGAGAATTCTGCATGAAAATCTTCTGTACCCGTATCACCTTCAACGTGTGCAAGGATTAAATGAGGCGGACTTTGAGCCAAGAAGACGTTTCTGTCAACGCATGTTACAACAGTGTGCTGTGTTAATCAATTTCCTAGCCTGTATCTTATTCACGGATGAGGCTGGTTTTACTCGCGACGTCATCTTCAATTTTCATAACACTCATAACTGGGCATTTGAAAATCCTATTGAAGTACGACAGGACAACCATCAACAGAGGTTCTCTCTCAACGTTTGGGTGGAATCTTTCATGTCCCTACTTCTTCCCTCCGCGTCTGAATGGACAAACCTATCTCCAGTTTCTCAGAAATGAGTTGCATCACTTAACTGATAATGTGCCTCTGGACATCAAACAACGAATGTGGTTTTTACACGACAGTGCTCCAGCTCATTTCAGTATGATAGTTCGTAAGTTTTTAAATGATCGATTTCCGAAAAGATGAATTGTCGAGGGGGATACATTGTATGGCCTACTCGATGGCCTGATTTGAATCCAATGTATTTCTTCGTCTGGGGACATTTGAAGTCCTTGGTTTATGCGACTCCTGAACCTGGTGTTGACAGTTTGAGAGGACGTATCCAAACTGTATTTGACCAAATACGAAACACACCAGGAGGAATTTTCAACAGAGTATGCCAGAGCATGGAAGGCAGACTTACTGCATCCATCGAAGCAAGTGGAAGCCACTTCGAGCAATTTTTGTAACTTTCGATTTTGTGTTGTAACTCTGAAATAAATGATTTTTAGACCCATGTTCATATGACCTTTTTTTACTGTTTTGATGTCACGAACATGTCCCCCAAATATATGACACTAATAAAGATACACTCTGTATAGCGTTCGGTTCTTAAACATTTAAATATCGCTATTCCGTTTGTATTTATAACGAAATGTGGAATGTAGCTATTTCTGTAAAGGATTGTTTGGAATCAAATGTAGTAGATAGAATAATAAGCTTTAGTAAGAATAAGTTGCATACCCACTTATAAATATAGAGGGTAAAGAAAGTAATGTGAATGTATCACATCAGACTTTTGAAACATGGCTTGCTTCATGCTACAGAAGCGATAGTCTAGTTCTGTTATACATACAACGATATGTACCCTGAAACCATTCTCCAAAAGTTTATCTCGATTAACAAGAAGCAGATGGATGAATAAGATTTTGCAAGAAAAATTATTACTGGGGAGGAGAAAGTCATGTGAATGTAACATGGAATATTCCTTTTTATGTAGAGGCAGTCATATGAAGGAATGCACTCGTTTATACAGTGGAGTAAAGAAAAAAAGCAGATGTAGCAATAAGGGTGAACATAAAATGCAAGCAAAACATTACATTTTATGTATTTGTTAATGAAAGATTGAGAACGTTATTTTGTTATATTGTAGTTCAACTGTTGGGGAGCCGAACTTGAAGTAGTTGCAACCGCACGAATGGTAAAAGGTTTCCGATAGCCTTCGCCCCAAATGTTTAAAAAAATTAACTTTGTAATTTGACTGTTTCCTTAAATATTATATATTTATGTTTGCCTCGGCTGCGTCAGTATTTATATTTTTTAGAGACAAGAATGTCTTAGCAGGGAGTGGTGCGACTGAAGATTGTAGGCTTACACAGATTATAATTTTACTTTACTCCTTTTATTAATGCTTGACACTATTTAAAAAGTGTTATAGAGAGAGAGCTGTGATTATTTTTTATTAATTACTTGCACTCTTTAACACGTAAACTATTTTCGTCTCACACTGAATACGTATTAAACTTCTCGAGGACGCGTTTTGCGTCTGGTTAGGAACACTGTCTACAAGAAACTGACTTCTGATTTTGTAAATTTTGCTATATTTCAGTTTCTGATTAGCTAATCCTTCTCCAATAGAATACCTTCATTTAACTAAAGCTCTTTTCTGGTTGTTGATTGGCTATTTATTAAACTGTTTCAAAAATTACATTATTGTTCCTCCAAGAATTACCAGTAGTATTATGACTTTCTAATTCATTATTGCCTCAAGGTTACCTCATTGTTAGCAACTTTTAACCTATTATTCTCACAGCTCCTACATTATTAAATTACGTAATACATTCACATAACATAATTACACATGTATACAATAATATAAACATATATAATGACTGTAATATACACTTTTTATATACTGTGTTATAGACATATTGCTTTAAGGCGGGCTGTTATTGAATTTATATATTATATAATTAGACTGAAATCTGCCTCAAGATTTATGAAAATAAGACTTAAAATAACATTAGCAAAACTTGATATCGCTATAAGACATTTGCTGTAAGGCAACGTTAAATAAAGTTATTAATAAAATTATAGAACAGGACCATTTACTCATAAGACGGCAAACTGGATGAAGTAGAACAATTCTATAAGGAGCTGAAACAATAGTTAAAGATAATCATACAGATCAAAATTAATTTGCCGAGATCTATTCAAAGGATAGTAGAAGTACATGGAGAAGTTCTATAATATTACAAATACCTTCTAATAAAAAAGTTACCCAAAAAATTCGGCTGCCTCTGTGGTCTGGTGTTTAGCAGTTGGTGTAACGCGTTGTCCTGAGGTCCCGAATTAGATTCCCAGCTGGATTATCTTGAGCCAAGATTATGGCCTATCCTCCCTAGAGTCTGGCAGTATGAATGATACTGTGGATGTGTGTACGAGTGTGATTTAATATTTAACCAATAAAGTAACATAAAGTGAAACACAAATAAATCTAAAGATAAAAGAAAAATACGCACTTGGAGTATTGGAGGATATAGATGTAGCGAAAAGGCAGCATTGATATTTATACAGACCACGTTAGCGTTTCAACAGTAGTAAGAAACAAACAAACATAAAAGTTATACCTACTCATTAAATCATAAAGCTCGGGAGGCCCCGACAGAAAAGGAGATCATTTCATCATATTTAGGAAAAAGTGTAATTTTGCACTTAGGAAGAGAGCATCTTGTAACGTGACAAAGTACAGTTCAAAGAACCGAAGTAATTTACAAGTTACATAGGTAGGTATTTGCACAAGTTCTGGCTCACATTCCAGATTAACAGCGCCTTATGCTTGACGCTCTAGAACAGGGGTGGCCAACTTATTTTGAGTTTGGGTCAGTAAATTGATATACCTTTTAAAGGGTCATCTAACTAAATTTATATTAATAACTATTTTGAATTTGAACTAAACTATTATATGCTCGTATAGTTATACAACGGAGAGGGACACCGCGCGCATTACGTCCTACATATATCTATTGTGGCTACCACCCCCAGGAGGAAGCGATGGAGTGAAGGAAATACTGGAGGCCACAGAAACGCGCGGAAATCCCTAAACATTCTAGTCCCTACTGTCCATTTCAAACCAGAGTGCCTTTCACTGAAAACAAACTCTTTGTATTATCCGCGCGAAAGTAGTTTGCAATCCCAGCCCATAATGGCTGCTTGTTCCCCTCCCACTGCTTGTTGAACACTATTTAATCTATAAAAAGGCGCCCTGCATGAGAATCATAGTTCAAAATACAACCTCAGGTACAATCGATTTTATAAGTATGCGGCAATGAACATTTTACTTACGTTAATCACAATCCTCGGGTAAAAGTGCAACACCCAAATCCGAATCCTCCGAAGATGACTCAGCTGTCATATCAGAATCAGAACTACTCTCCAAAATAATTACATGCTTATCCACAATTCCACAGCACTGTCACACTTAAAACAAGTTCACACATTGTATCCTCTTTTATGTTGTATTATGTCTGTTTATATTCCCTGCTTGCTTTGGTTACACTTCTCACTGAAACGCCTGTAAAATTCGGTATTAGTTTCGTAATATGCAATAATGCAAGTGTCGGGTATTTTTGTAATAATGAGTTGAATATATGAAGTATTGTTTGTTTTTAGCCACTTTTTAACTGTTTCCCGCTTCTGTGTTTGAACAGTTTATTCGCACTACACGCACCTTCCTCTGCCATGTGAGCTCATATACCAACTGACGAAATCACAAGATTTGACCTGAGCATATGTGTGTTAGTGTATTATGAATGACTGTTCGCTTATCATATATCCTGTGTTACGCAAAGTGTTTATTCGGTACTCAGATAGCACCTCTGGGAATTCATTGCTGCAATTCTTGTGTATGCAAGAGAGTGGTACTCATGCATGCAGTTGGTATTAACAAGCAAGATGCGGCGTTAGCGCAATAGCAGGCGAAAATCATATTTTGTAATCTCTTAACAGCTAGTATATATCCATTACCTTTAACGATGAGTTCTTATGATAACTGCAATAAAATGTGCAGTTCTATACCTTTCCTGTTTTAATATTTCATAATACAACACATGTATTAAGGAACTATTTAAGTTGGCGTAAGAGTATATTCTTGGGTTCGTGACAAGCTGAAGCACGTTTGGAATGGACAGTAGTGTCCATGGGAGTACGTTTTCCTTTGACCAAGCATCCGCGCCATTTGTCCGTTACGAAACCTAGAAGGAAACGGAAATGGTGGAAAGGCAATCATGGTAGATGAGAAACCTCACCAGCATTCGCCTATCGACCAGCTGAAGGCAAGCCTCACACGTTATAACGAGCCATCTCGCTCGGTAGAGTGTTACATAAGTATTAGTAAAGTAGAATCTTTTAAAAATCACTCACTTATTCTTAATATTCACTTTCAGATTTTAAAAGAACATCATATAATTTTACATTTGTTTAAAATTAACATAAAATGAAATACAGTGAATGACGTTGGAAATACTCCTTAGTGCACTGTTTAATAAAAACATTTCTATGGATTTTGAAGACCTAGAATATTAAAATGACTTGTGAAGGTGCTTTTCAGTTACCGATTTCTCAATATTTTACGTGGACAGAACAAGTAAATTAGCAAGGTGTGCATCTGGAATAGCTGAACGTAACTTAATCTTAATAACATTCATGGCATAAAAGACTTGCTCACAAATTTATGTGGAGCTAACTCTACACACCGGGCTTAGAGCATGATCGTTATTTTCAGGAAACCGGTCTGCAGGAGTATATTTCCAAACTTCAGTCAAGTTAGAATAACATCCACAATGATCTTTAAATTTAATACAAAGTCCTGAGTGATTTTTGATTCCTATTACTTCCATTTGCAATGATGAGGGAGTGTTTATGAATCTAAGACTGTGAAATGCAAAATGGATTTATGAAAATTGTATGCTACTCTTTTCATATTCGAAAGAAGAAGAGTTTTTAATCAAAAATAGGTTAACACTGGATCTTGAGCTGTCGGCGGGCAACTCAAAATGTTTTGACGGGTCATTACTTGGCCCGCAGGCCTAAGGTTGACCCCTTGCTCTAGAAGACAGAAATAGTCATTAGCGCATAAATAAATTCAGTGTTAGGATGTGATGAATTCGTTAAGCGACTGCAAGTGCGATGTGTCCTACAGGCTGTCAACTGCCCTATTTCTCTCAAAATACGCGGTAAGTAGTTGAGTAAAGCAGTGTAGTGCTGGCTTAGAGATGAAGAGCGTGGATGCAGGTGCTAGCCTTGGCTGGTCTTCTTACGATACCTGGTACAACCTGTTCTAATTCGGTATATTTAGTCTACATTTATACCTTAAGAATGAAATTGTATGTGACCGTGGGACCAATTCAGCACTCCAAGTCACGGGAAGTGCATGTTCTCTTCGGTTTACACAATATCTTCCATTTATTACCCCGTTTTTCACAATCTGAAGCCTGCATCACTAAAGATCTCGTTGCCAAAACTGTTATCTTCATTGAGTTACAACCCCATGCGTTACAACAGAAGGCCACAATCTATGTTTTGGAATGGACATAGTTACTGTTTTCGTTTAAATAGGAGACTGGATAACGTACGTGGTTACCATGTAGTGGGCAACCAGAATATTATTGACTTCAGGACATTGCATTGGAGCTTATCTGAGGAGATATAAGAGACTGATGGACCATATGGCATGTTCTCAAAGTATAAAGTGACCTGTCTTCCGAGACATTGAACAGAAAACGCTCCACATTCAGAACAATGTAGCGATGGTCTCCAACATTCGTGCTTAACGCTTCTTCATCGGACCGCACCCTCTCCTCCCCCTCCTTCTCCTCTTTCCTTCTTCTTGCTCGTCTCTGTAATTATCCATCAAAATTAAAGGTAATAACGCACCTTGAGATAAAAACCACAACCTTCTTGCCTCTCTCCTTCCATTTCTCATCAGTTGGGAAGTTTTTTGTCTGTCTCTCTCTCACAGTTAACAATTACACCAGGCCACGTCGCCCAAGTTCGCCAAGTATTAAAGCTTTAATTACACTGTAATCACTGTGCTCGAGTACGACTTTGTTGCTCTCCAACAAAGGGCAGCGGAGTATGGAGTGTGGTATCTCTCTCCTTCATTGGTAATGAAAGGAGGAGGGGAAAAAGATGCTTGGCTTAAATTAGACAGCTGTTTCCTTTCCCACGATTATGTCACTTTTCATTATTCGGATCTCGCTATACAACCTCATCCTCAAATACACTTATAAAAATAAAATGATATGAAAAAAATATTATTGCTTAAGAAATTATCTTCTAGCTTACCGCTGCACTGTTGAAAAAAACAACAAATAAATAGTTGTTGCGACATTCGGTATAGCTGAAATTTCTCCCTATGAACAAAGGAACTACTGATTCAATAAATAGATTTTTTTCTCATTTACGCAATATTTATGTTATATTTCTGAATGACTTATTTATCGTGCGTTGTTTTGAAGGCTTTACGAACATGCATGTGTTCATGAGTCAGTAACCAATTGTTATACCAATGATTTTAGCTATCCGTTATTGTACAAGACTATTCTGAACTATTGTTGGCGATACTGGGTATACAGTTGTACCTTATGAGTATAATAAAACCGTCGCCAAAGTTCATTCGATTGCAATAATTACTCATTTTGCATAAATAGCTGGAATTAATGTAAATGTTACCTTAAAGCAAAAATTCAGTCTTTTAAAGTGCGCGCGCGTGTATATGTGTGTGCTGAACCAATTGCTTAAAGCTTTATATAGTTTAGTTATATCCTATTTAGAGAACAGACTATATTTTATATTAATTCCTTTCCAAAAGGGCGGAGTATAACAAGGCACAAATCGCCACATTCTTTTCTTTGTGTTTCTTAATAGTCCAACCCATCTCCCTGCACTGGGAACAAAATGTAACGTGGCAACAATCACCTGACGGAAGTTTAGCGAGAAGAAATACCAAGTTTTGAGGAGCGGATGTTAACATAATGAGCGCAGCGATAATATCTATTAGGAAATATAGCCTAGATCAACGCGGAAACAAGCACAAAAAACGAACTTATTACTCTTGCATTAGCGTTATAGCTCTTTTTCAATTCCGCATTCATATCACCGTCCTTGCTATACATATACTTTCAGGTAGCGTATTGTTTATATTTATTGTATTTTCATATTACGCACCCAACATCTTGCTTAGCTTATATATGCTTAAGACGCAATATATTGATTTGCAGTCTATGGGAAAATAGCCACTAAACTTTCCAACACGCATATTGTAACATCGAAAAGTCTGGAAATATAAAACACTCAACTATGTAGAAAGTAGGCTCATTATGTGCGTACACAGCATTTACATAGCTGTGCTTAGCAAAATACATTTCTCCGCCATTAAACAATACGATCGTGTATCTAACGACCGCTGTAGCAGACTCCGTTAACCTTCAAGCTCACCTCACATAACCATAAGTCTCGGGAAGTAAAAAGCGTGTATGCCTGTGTTGGGCAGTTAGAAACATTATAACCAATTATAGATACATTAAGACTTGCAAGATAATTGCGTATATGCACAACGAGAATCATGTTTCATATTGCTCGTCCTTCTCCGTAACTTTGTCTATGTTTCCCTCGGTGTGTCCAATATGTCACATCAAATCGTGCTTATCCAGAGTACTTGTTAAATCTGGTACTTCATTATTATATTCGATGGATAAAGCTTTTCTGTGTAGATGCATTAACAAATTGTATTTATAAATAAGTTTCTTTTAGGCACTACAAATATATTTAGCGAAAGAGAAACGCGTCGATATTTTAGAAGTCCGAAGCTCACTTGTGAATTTGGGATGAGGCAATTGATCAAGTGCCCAGCTTCAGGGATTTGGTTGAGCTGTGTTTGAATTAACCTTTTAATAGATAAATAAAAATTTTCTGTGAACAATTAAAGAAATCACTATGAATTTTTTTTGCGGAGTGTAACACATGGTGCTGAAACTAGAACGCTACAACGAAGTGAGAAAAACAATTCGAAGCATTTGCAACGTATATATAGAGAGGAATGGATCATTTCAAGTGAATACATAAAGTAAGTAATGGGCTGTTTTAGGAGTAAGCGAAGGCAGAACAATGATGAAAATGGTCGCGAAGAGGGGAAGAAATTAAATAAGAAAATGCTTGCTAAGAAATGCAATGAAGATTACAAACGATACGAGTTAAAGTTGCACTTCTGTTGGTCTCATAGCAACTGATTTCGAACAAAGGAATCTGACAACTTGCCACGCAAGTCTGGCTGATTCTGGCTGTCCTTTGTCCACAGAACTTCCCCGGATCTGCCATAAACAAAGCTATGTCTTGTAAGAGAGGCCGTTGTAATGTAAGAAAATATGCAGTATATCACAAGTGTTACGTTGCAGTAGAGAGGCCAAAATGCTTCAGCACTTCCCCTGAAGGGCCGTTATCCACCTGAGGTGGATTTACAAAACATTTCTGCATCTCTGTCATTTTCCCACTTTGAAATAGGCGAGAGTGGCGTGCACTTGCGAGGATACGGTCTTTCCGTCAAGCTACCGACCCATCAACCTGTCTCCAAAGCCTTTGAACAGTTGCGCCTCTCACGCCTCACAACTCTATTTGAGGAAAGAGACCTCCTTCCGCATCTTCAGTTAGGTTTTCGTTGTGGACACTCCGTAAGTGTGGGCAGTTACTGCGACTGGCGGAGAAGGCTGCCTTGGCTTCCACGAAAACTTTATAACCGTCGCAGTGCATTGAGCGTGGACGAGGTCTTCTCCACTATGTTTCATTAAGGACTATTGTGTAGGCTCAAGAGACAGTGATAGCTCATTCCTACCTCTCCGTGATAGGCAGTTGGCACATTCCGGTTGCGGTTGGAGGAGAGGGTCTCCACAGTTAGACCCATAGCGGCAGGAGCTGTGGAAGACAGTGTACTGTCGCCGCTACTCTTCGCTGCTTTCATATCTGACTTCCCCATGGATCCCAGTTCTGTTACATGCCGACGATGTCCTCATTATGGCACAGAGCAAAAATGTGCTCCGCCCTTCTGCTGGCTAAGGTGCATCGCTGGTGGCTGGAACGAGTTACCATGGGTTACCTCCGCCAAATACCTCGGAGCTCTGTGCCATCGCACATACACTCCGAATGTCAAGGCGAAGGTCGAATTAACCCACACTATGGCAGTTGTACTCCATTTACCGTTTTACCATGCTACGTACTCACATCCCTAAAGCTGCACTTGTATCGCACGATCGTGCCGCTCCTGATCCTGTATGGAAGGGCGGCCTGGGGATCTGCGAGGTCTGCAGATCCAGAAGCTGTAGACTGTGCAGAAAAGGGCACTCAGGAGTATGTGCAATACAGACCGTGGATTCCACATATCTTAAAACCCAATCCGGTCTCCCCTAAGTTGTGGATTTTGTGCGAGAGAGAGCTCACATTCGGGCACTATGATCACAGAGCGCTCTGATGACGAATAAGCTACCGCTACCAAGAATGACCTGCTGGTAACTTCGTACACCCATACCTCACACCACCAAATCATACAGCATCGGGCTTGGCTCTATTCTTCACTACCTGGTCCTGCTTTCAAGCAAGCGGTTGCATAATGTGGTCACCGCATGAATGGGTGATCGTTACAGTGGCAGCAACTCCCTCCCCTGAGCCAGTGGCAGCGAAAGAAACCAAACTCATCCCGTACATCCTTAAAAATGACAAAACCCGTTGCGAAACAAAACTATTCTCTAATATACCGCATAGGTAATTTGTAATAAACAGATTGTTACTGTGGCGGTGACCTGAATTTGCCCCTGACCCTTGGAGGGACAAGGCGCACTGGATTTTCTATACATACTTCAAGGCTTTCCGTTCTGAGCAGAATAGTCCTGCCAGCCAGCATATTTTAGTTTCAGTGAACAAGCCCGATTAAAAAACGTCAGGAGGAAATTGAGCAGTAGATGAGGATAAGCTACTCCAGCCCGCCTTTTCCTCACACATTTCTCTGGAACCGACAGGCAAGACTAGGTCAACTGACTGTGTGTTACCGTTCAAACTAGTTCAAACTCTTGCGGAATGCATACGCACTTTGGATTACATGAGTGCGGTAAGGGTATGGTGTTGTAAATATCCGAGTTTCTCCATTTTCAAGTAATCAATGTCGACAACGGTGAACTCCCCTGCTGCATTTCAAGTTGCCTGAAAATTAATACTCGATACATGTTTTATTGATGTATTCAGCCTAAGTATAAACTGGCATCTTAAAACAATTATTGGCCGAAATATCCCAATGAATTTTAGAGAGTTCTTGCCATTGCGTCTGTGCAGTTTGCTTTTCGGGAAATGTGGTGCATCGCTGGCTGTTAATGAAAATTGACTGTTCAGAACAACATCAGGTGATCATGCAGAACTCTCGTATACTGAAAAAGCTATATATACTTTCTGTCGTAATTCTTCATGCAATCACTGTAGGTGTTAGGCAGAATAGTGTAATCTAACTAATTAATCCACTTAATTTCGCTATTCCAAAATTGGAACTTTACGTAGAAGACAAGCATTGCTTTGACGAAAGTTAAAGGACAAAATGCGCTGCAAGAAATGTATAAACTTCGACAGTTCTCTACACCTATTGCTATTTGTTTGAGGGTTTGTTAAAATGTATAAATGTTAGTATAGTTTTAAACAAATAAATAAAAATCCGATGCTCTTTTTTAATTTAAGTGCAAAGCACGACTTTCACACAGTGCTACCGAAGCATATTTAATATCCACAATCGTCAACCTTCATTTACTATATGTAGACAGTGCAGCGAGGATTCGGTCCTCGCTGGGAACCTCAGGCATTGAACTGCTGGCCACTAATGTTGAATGTCAGTAGCGCCGTAGCTTTCCCAGCTGGAGCCTCCCTTTGTAAGCGCACTTTTACAACGGATATTACACATTTGTTTTCTCAGAAACGCTAATAATAGAATGTTTTAAAATAAAAAGTAATTATACACCTTACATCGATGAACTGTTAATATGTGTATGTCATAAGAATTGTTAATTTATAAAGCATTTTAAACTGATTTTTACGTTGGCAATGTCAGAAAAAAAAATCTGTGTTTACACTCACATGACTTTCTCTACTCTTGTACAAACTATTTTTACAAACTCTTATTCTGCATCTATTTCATATTAATCGAGATAAACATTTGCAGAAACGATCTTTTGACATGCAAAGAGAATTACATTTTACACATAGCGACCGGTTCTAAAAATATTTAACCATCGCTTAAGGCCTAATATGTTCCCCTTGTTTTGTATTTGCCAGGGCAATACAAGCACATACATATATCTTAATAGCTGGTTGCTAGGTGCAGCACCATTCCCTTTGCCACAGATTAATACTCTTTGCATATCCAAGACAAAAAATGAATAACGAATTCCCATTTAGAAAATAAGTATTGAAAAATTTAAGGGAACAACAAGTAATATCTCGAAAATGGTTCACTCAATATAAAAAAATGTATATGACATAAATTGTGTATTTTAACGCGATGTACATTTTTGTGTAGTAAAATTTTATCTATCTCTTATGGTTTACCAGTTATGCAAAAGTCGTTCACAATAAAGAATACTTTTGGAGACATTCCCAGGAAATTCAAGATATACATTTTATTTGTCATAAAAATATCTTAAACATATGATATTTTAATCAAAATCGTTAGAGCCATTTTTGAGAAAATTAAAATTTCCAAAAATCTTCCATGTAAAGGGTACTCTGGGGTGGGGGGATTTTGTTGAAAACCTTCGTGTCGCATCCTTGGAAGATACTGAACCTAAATACCAAGATTGGTGTTTATCCGACTGTTCGTTTCTGAGTTATGCTGTTCACAGACAGACACACACACACACACACACACAGACACACAGACACACACACGGACATGTTTACAAAAATGCTTTTTTTTTGGATTCAGGGGGTCTCAAAACATGTATTTCCGGTGAAATCTCGGTGTCGAAATTTTGGGTGGAATACAATACTTCCCCTACTTACTATACGTAGTAGAGAAAGTAATAATTTAATGGTTTATCATTAATTCCTTTATTTGTTAGAATATGTTCCCTGTTTGTTCCAAGTTATGTATGCCGCCTTGTAAGTCACTCACTCCAAGTTTAAATCACTATTTTAGCAATGATTTAGGGGTGAGCCGTCCGGTTTTAAAAATCGGTTCTAGTTGAAAACAATTGAAGAGAAAGTTAAAAATAATCGTCATTATAAAGCAAAAGCTACAGCAGTATGCCTTCACATATACAAAATTGTGATACTGTGTACAATTTTTTACATAATAAAAGAAAGATTTAAGTCTATTGATGCAGATAAGAAAATTGTGCTTGATTGAAGACATTTAACTTGTGTGTTTTTTTGTTTTTTTTTGTATAACACACTGTTTTACATAGATAGTAACCTTTACTGTAATAATATTAATAGCGCTTGATCTTACAGTATCATCGTATTTTATCAGTGTCTTTGGAAGCATCTAAAAACAGAA
Source organism: Deroplatys truncata (assembly GCA_030765065.1). Taxonomy (NCBI): domain Eukaryota; kingdom Metazoa; phylum Arthropoda; class Insecta; order Mantodea; family Mantidae; genus Deroplatys; species Deroplatys truncata. The sequence goes on along the minus strand of CM060978.1, from coordinate 236,887,308 downwards.
AAACTTACATTAACCATTACCCTGGCGAAACAGGCGAGTGCTCTAAGGCCCTGTGTCCTCACAGTTCCTCATGGGCAGAGTGCAGTATCAGTGGTGGCACGTGGTCAACATGTTGCTTCTTCTCAGGCGCTAAGAGCGGTTTGCAAGTCCACCAAGTGACTCTACAATAATTAATTCCCTTAGCAACTCACTAAACTTGGCAACTTCAGGATGAATACATCCGGTACTTTGCCACTGTTAGAGAAAAAACATCCTCATCTTCAGTTTCTGTTAGGCATTAATGTTTGCACAAACATTCAATATAGATGACGTTTTACAACGCTTATGTATAAAGCGAATTTCAGTCTGCTATTGGACATTCAATTAGTAGAAACAATGCATTTATACAATTCTTTTTGATATACCTCCTAGGCAATTTAAAATGACAAAATGCATGTGATAATACCAATGAGAAGACATCATCAAGGTTAAAGAAGCTTCCATTCACTATTTACTGATAACTTAGAAAGAGTCATAAATCAGAAAACATTCATACGGATATTGCAGGAAGTGTAGTAAACAACACTTGATATTATTGATTGATCAACACGGATACAAACAATAGATATCAGTGCACAGCTCGCATTAGCAGAAACCAATATTGCTTTAATAACAATGTTTTGTACGGTTACGTCCTGCCAGTTCCACCCCAGCCATGTAAATTTAGCAGGAATCATGTTGATTCAGCAGAGAAAGCTGGCTTATCGGCAAACTTAAACGAGACAAGTAATGCCTCCATAAAGTGCATATAAACACAAGCACTTTATGTTGCAAATAACCAACAACGTACCCGTATTCAAAATAAAATTAAAAAAAAGCCATAACCCTCAACTCTTTCAGAGGATAAACAGTACAGGGAAGAAGAAATCAAATCTAAGTTGCAGTTGACGATCAAAAAAATACGAGTGCGAACCAGCATTTCAACTCACTAAGCTTTATTTTCCACTCCAGAATAGTTGCGTTTCAGCGTTTTTTCTTCATAACGACGAGATTCAAATAGTAAAGCTTGAGAGCTTTGAGTGTTAGCTCAACTTTATCCAAAACAGCCAGTATTCAAGCTTCAGTTTAATAGGGTAATACAGCTTAATTTTGAATAATCATCTTCTTATCTTCCATGACGCTTTACCAATAAATATTCCCGCGCATCCTGAAACTACTAAATAGAATACACACAACTGATGTTTATGGCCATGATGCACATTGGCATAAGTTTTCTCAGAATGAGAGATAAAGCTAAAGCGAGGCAGTTAACTTTCATTTAAAACAATACATCAGAAAGATAAGAGAGAATGCACTGCTTCATGAGAAACACGGCGATGTACAAGGTAGGCCCATTCTCTTCCATTTACGTTGCTATTTCATTAATCTCTGCGCAATTATCTTTAATGAGAAGCAAATCGTGCCGGACCAACACCTTATTACTTGTTGCTTACTTCACAACACGCCACAAAGAGGTAAAATAAACATTAAAAAAAGAAATTATACGTGCTCAACAGAGCAAAAAAATATTACGCTGTTACAACATGTGATTCCCGTCCATAGAAGAAAAGAAACAAGAATGATTTAGTTGTTAGGTAGAATGTCTCTTCTCACAGCTATACCTTCCTTGTAGTGTAATTATAATGTAACGTGTATGTGTGCTGCAGCAAAGGTTAAACTCCGATATAATTATTGTTACTTTGCGGTTTTTCGATAATCAACTGATGGAACTCTCCTTCTTGCTTAACGATCGCGTCTTGTTCCTCTATTGTTTTTGCACGCCTTTCTGTAATTTCGACCTTCATTTCCGGGAAGTTGCTCGGCTAATGTTGGTCATCATCCAACGACCTCCATGTTGCTTCACCGAGCGCGCGAAACTTATCGTTGTTGCTCAAAGGCAACATTTTATAGCTTTCGTTACTTCGAATTAAAACGTTTAAGCTCCATGAGTACGATAGCTCAATGTTTCCTCATTTACAGTAAGCAAACACAGGATGTTAGATTCCAATATCGATTTATAACAAGGAATTAAGGCTAGTAAGGGAACTTACCTGACAAGCATAGCGAGGCAGTACCTGTTTCAAGCAGTAGTCACATTAATCTTATTTGTGTGAATGTCTGTAGGGTACCAGATAAAACAAATTTTAATACATTTTTAACACACCTTAATGACCTCTTTGTAACTGTGTTTTACAATACGTCAGTTAAAAATTACTTATTATTAAAGTTGACTTTTGTTGCAGTACAACTGAAGTACAAGATCCTATTAATGCTTTGGGCATAGACGTTTAATTAGTACTCCTACACGTCCTGGCACATTAGATGTTGCTGGCGCACGTATCGATAATATGGTCACCAATATTTATTATGATTGTTGTAAAGCATGTGTTATACCCACAATTATCTCTGATCATTTACAGCTTGTTGCAAATGTTGTCAGACTTAACGTGGATACAACTAAGAATGACAGCGATAATCCCAATAATCTAAAGTTAAAATATCTTATAATCTATCGCAGTGGTTGCTATTTTCCGTTCTTATTGAGCAAAGTTTTACTTATATAGTATCACTGATTTGAACGCCAAAGTTAACTACTTTATTTCTTCTTTATTGATATAACTGATGTAGCTTTTCCTTTAATTTTGTTTAAAATGGCAGAAAAGACTTGTACATTGTATGCTTAACTTAATATACTTAAAAATACGTAACTTAACGCTGGTTCTTCCGGAGTGATTGCAGCCATGAGGTGATGGGTAAAAACGGCTTGAAGGATGCAGATAACTTAATGCTGTTCCTCCATTCTTGCACTGCGTTTATTTCTCTAAAGGAAAGTGAATACATGTTGTTGACTCCACAGTAGCGACTTGTGTTAAATTTAACAAAACAAAATGTTAATGAACATGTCAAGTTTACCAACATAATAGTGTTATATGCTGGGTAGATGGTCTAAAAGTTCACATGAAAATTAAATTAATTTCTAGTACCCAGCACGTACATTGCGGGAACGTATACTTACTTGGCTGCGGAGGACCGAAACGTGGTGTGGAAGTTAAGAGGAAGGCGTGGGTTTTTCACTCTACAGAATCCATAACACAAATCTTCTCACACATTCCTAGATTTATTTCCCAACCGTTTGGGGTTCCTATATTATTAAAAATGGAAGCTGGGAGATGTTCACCGATCCAAAGCCCGGCTTACACACGCGGTCCGTTTCTCACGGAATCCTAACTGAGACAGGATCTATCCCCCACTACTCGCGGCTAGCAAAGCTACCAGCCAAGAGTACGTAAACAACAATGTCTCCCTCCAGCTTGATCAAACAGATCAAAGTAATTACTGTCTATTAGCAGGGGTTCAACTTTGCAATGGGTCTCTTGGAAATTTGATGTCTTCACTTCTGTTACTGTCGCGCAACCATCCTCTTCGGGGTACACACTGTTGATGACTGCCAGTCTCCGTTGCAGTGGTGGTAGTTGTCCTCTTTAACCAAGACCACAACCCCAGTCTTCACATTGGCTTGAGATGACTTCCATTTTTTACTCTATTGCAAGCTGTGCAGATAATCAACAGATCATCTTCGCCATAAAAGTTGAGTATATTTCTGAAGTCTCTCCTACCTATGCAACTGATTGAAAGGAATATTAGTATAATTACACTCAGGCAGTGCTGTGAGAAGCTCACTTATAAGAAAATGACCTGTCGTTAAAGACTGAAGATCGTCCGGGTCATCAGATAGTACTGTTGAAGGCGTTGAGTTAACATAAACTTCAACTTGATAAACAATAGTATAGAGTTCCTCGTAGCACCCGCTTGAAGCGATATTTCATTGATTTTATGTTTGCTTCCCACCATCCTTAAGGAGCTCCTGGTGGGATGAGATGCCAAGAGAAACTTCGTTTGCAGGAAAATTATTAATACCCTTCTTGAACTCACAGAGAGTCTGTGTAATCCCTTAATATCCTTACTAACTATAAAAAAGTTGTGCCATTGTCAGAATATAGATGATACTTTTACCACGTCTGGGAGTGAATATTCTTAATGCTGCAATAAATGCTTTAGAAGACAAATCAGTAACAAGTTCTACGTGTATAGCCTTAGTACTGAGACAAACAAATAGACATACATAACACTTCTATGTATATTTGCTTCATAGCCAACGCCACAATTAAAGAATAGATGTAATATTTGAACTCTAATTTTGGGTAAGCTATCCTTCAGTTGCCAACTATCAGCCCATTTCAATCCAAAAACATATCATACATTTATGCATAACTGACCGTACTAACTGACGAATACTGTTGCGTCAAGCTCGAGATTACCAGCTGACGGCATCCATACAATAATCTTGAATGCTCAGCTTTCTCTATCAACCGCGTTAAGTGATGTTTAGGGCTAGAATATACTGATGTTTGCTTTCGTATGGCAAAAAAGGCTTGCTTAATCTCTCTCCTACTCTTTAACGATCCGTTGTCTTCTAAGAAAGAATTAACACTTAAGATAGAACTATCCTTGTTAACATGTCTCTTTTCACTCAGATTTCTAACTTCCTTGTTATGTTCTTCATTTTAGTGATTTTGATGCGTTCTTAAACTCTTCGCCGTTTAAGTGCCCTTTCTTCATATTCCTCCCTCTAGCATTGCTGATAAATCTTATTACAAGTACGAGTTTGTTTAGTTTGGAAAACCTTTGTAGAGTATTAGGAACGTTATGAAGAGTCAATAAAATAGAGACTGTCTTACGGTCCTCTGAGACGTCATCTCATACTTTATTTCTGATAGACCATGATGTTAAAGTTTTTTTTTAAAAAAGGGAAGGTCTGTGCCACCATATGCTAGAGTCTTCGTGTGAGTTTGCTGATAACCCCCTAGATATAAAATCTGTTGGGTTTTCTGATGAATGCACTAGTCTCCAATTATTATGGTCACTTAATTCCTTTATTTGAGCAACACGATGTGTAACAAGTGTCTTCCAGCGAGTAGGAGACACGATATCCAAGTCAACACTATCATGAAATCTGTCCAAAAGTAAACCTGAGAAAGTCTGACCTCAAGAATTGATAAATTCTTCTGGATCAACCTAGCCATTAAATAGCACCACACAATTTCATCCTAAGAGGCGTGAGCCGTTTAATTGGAGCCACCTTAGACCTTGCACAAAGCGAACTTCACCATTTGCAGTAGTAGCACGAACATAGAGACAGAAGCCAGAAGACTTTTCACTAGCATCTGAAAATCCACGTAATTGTATATCTTCAACAGTGGGTGAACCAAATACATATTCGTCAACACTTAAGCTTCCAACATGAGAAAAGTCCACTAATAACACATACCATTCATTTAACATGGATTCAGGTTATTGGATTGGTCCCATAATATGGATTGGTCCCATCCATGTAGTTGCATACCATGTAGACCATAGAGTTGCATAAATATTTTAAATCAAACAACAACAGGACAAATAAGCCCAAGAGGATAAAAAATTGTTGCTATCATTGAGATGGCCTGCCTCTTAGTTGATGATGCTGATTCACCCTTGGAAGGAATCTTAGAAGAAATGTAAAACTTGTCTAACTGAGGTTGCCACAGAATATCTAAGGCCTTCACCAAAGATGCTTGTCCAAAGATGCTGGTAAGCAATTTTCCTGACAATCCTCAGATACCGCCTCCAATATAGCTGAACGATTTGAACAGAATTTTCTCAACAGAAACCAGGCGCTGGATAATAGTTTTATCAACTGTTGTTGCATCATTAACACTTGTAATTCATTGCCCCCGATGAGCACGTTGTCCATGCAAAAGTTCCTCTTCAACAGCTGGGAAGCTAGAGGGTACTCTTCCACTATTTCGTCAGTTAACTATTATAAACATCTGGTTGCTAAGCATGAGCAAGGTGTCAGAGTTTGTAGTTCATGTTCATTGATAGTTTCAATGCAATAATGTCTCCTCAAAATGTGCTGAAATCCTCTATCGTCTGCCTGTAATAAAATGTTACGATACAATTTCTCAACTGTAAACACAAGTGCGAAATCTTACTACATTGGTGTAGATATCCTGCTGTAAGGCAGGTCCAGTTAATAAGCAGTCATTTAAAAGTAAATTTCAACTGGTCTTGCTAGAGCAATCAAATACTACTCGCACTTTTGTAGTGGTGCTGCTTTCCTTAAACGTAACATATGCGGAATGAAGTGGACAAATTCAAGATGAGTGTATTCCACCTTCTTCATGTGGCTTAGATCTCCGTATACCTTCATAAACTAACAATATGATTGCTGCAGTAGCGGTCGTCGTGCAAATTGTCGTTCTAGAAGAGAAAACCTGTATAGTACTGCGCTATATGACTCTTCTTCACGAAGACGCAAATGAACAACAAAACGGCCAGAATCGTCCCTGTAAGTCGTTTCCTTAAAATTCGTTTCGCACATTGGTGTCTTCAAGAGATGAAACATCTGTGAAGCTCTTTAAGTTTTCAGAATCTGGTTAATTTTAAATGATCCATTGTTGTTTCTGTCCTTAAAACCATTGCTCGCGATGAGGTAGGCGTACTGTATGCGCTTCATATCTACCAGCTAGAATAAAACCTAATTTAGTATCCTGTAAAGCTGAATAATTACCTTCTCTAGTTCTACGATCAGGCTTCAAAATGTCGAAGAAAAATTCGGTTCCTAGCAAAACATTTATATGACCAGGAGAATTGAACTCAGGATCAGCAAGATCAATATCCTGCGGAAGCTTCCACCGTAATATATCAATTATTTTATGCTGAAAAGGATTTGTTATCTACCTTAGAACACAACCGTGAATATCATTTCAATGTAGGTAGTAACTCTTTGTTTTAAGGTAACTGTTACACAAGTATTAGAGCCCTGTTTATTGTTACCAATGCCTTCAATAACCATGGCTTCCTCGATTTCTTTGGTCTAGTTGTACAAGAGATTCTGTTATGTAGTTGGATTGGCTGCAAGAATGTAATAAGCACCTCGCCTTCTTTTGAACGCCGCTACACGAGCACTAATGCTGTTGAAAGCAGAACATGACACTAGAGTTTCTTTTAACAAAGAATAACTACGCGATGCCTAACTGTTGTTAGCACCAGTTGTGCAGTCGATTTCTGGTGTTGTGTATTGCCCGCTTATGTACAATGTTAGGTTTTATTTTTACAGATTTAAGAAAGCAATTAGTCGCACATTTACAATTTTCAGAGTTCGTGGAGGGTAAGGAAAAATCACATCCACAGTTCCTACCATCCTTTATTCAAAAACTGAGCTTGAGTTTAGAAGGTGATTTCTAAACGGCGGAGGTGGTCCATTTAGCCTTTTCTTTGCTGCCGAACATTACGAACACTAAGTATTAAACTAAAATAGAAAAAGCAGTTCTGTAATCGCCTGGTAAAACCCGTAGCTCCGATCTTGTTAATACGTAAAACTGTGGACATTCTCTTATCTCTCTTTTTGCTTCTCTCTGTGTATATTATATATATTTTCTTTCTTTCTTGGCCATTATCTTTAGAGGGAAAAACCCGTATGCTTTTCATGCTTTCGGAACAGTTTCCATGGTAAATACAAGAAACAGAATTTATCTGTTTACCCCAACAATAACAATAAATTGGCATAAGTAACTCCTTAAATATTTACCACAGCAAAATATATGTAAATAAAATCGGTCAAAATATTTTATATAATTTGGTATGCAGAATTTTTGCAAAACCCAACAATAAACTAAATGTATAGAATTTTTGGCTCCTTACCTCAGTTTAGCACCCCCTCCTTCATTCCGTTTTCTCTAATTGGGACCTAAGTTATATTTCATTAAAATCTATAATAATCTATTCATACGTGCTTGAATGAAACGGGAATACACACGCGCGCTCACACACACACACACACACACACACACACACACACACACACCCACACTCACACCCAAACCCATAAAAAAGAAAATACGATTTTTTTGCTTCGGATAGCAATAATGTACACGTTAACACCGCTACAATAACTGTTTATTCAAAATCTAAAATAAGCAGAGAATTTGGAAAGTTGAATCAGACTATTCAATGCCATGGCCGGGACTCCAACAACGAATCTTCGGGCCGATGCTCTTACATCTGAGCACTAATAGCACAGCACAGAGAGCAATTTATGTCTCAAGTCTACCTGCAGAAAACAGACATTGAACAAGTGTGAAAGAAAAATTATAAAATTAACAGAGAAATAATGTTTATTATACACGGTGTTCTCGAAGCCCCGCCCACTTCTTCAAGTTATATCTCGTAGTTGTGCGCGACGCAGCGGTAATGTTGGTTGTATGTTGCAATGGTTTCAGGGGTGGTAGAAATTTTAATTAGTTACGAGTTGTGACTCTGTGGATACATGTTATGCGAAGTACAGTATGTATCACAAATATAAAACCCTGTAGACGGGAACGGGATTCGAACTCGGAACCTCTTCATTAGAAACCCATCGCCATAACCACTCGTACAAAAAATGTAGCTGCGGATATTAGGTCAAGGCGGTTATGTAACAGTAATTTCAAATGTATGATTATGACGGACGGCACGTTATTATTGTTGTTGTTAATATTATTATTATACTGTAATGAATTACGAAACATACATGTGTCTGTTAGATCCATGTAACAAGCTAAATGTCTATACACTAAATAATTTTCCCCGTATGCGGTGACATCTGTAGCGGGAAATCGTCGATCCTTGGGTTGTTGTGGTCTTCTGCAGTGTTCTTCCTCGGCTATTGCTGCTCGTCGGTTGTTGCGTATTCCATTCCTAACTATATCTAATTATTAATTCTCAGGTTATAGTGGGTGATGCAAGTTTAAGAAATATACTGCAATTTTCCCTTAATAAATGAAGTTTATTCACAATTGAAATAATTATGGGCGGCTAGCTTTTCCCATTATTATAAACCCACCACTTTAAATTAGTCAGGAGCCTAGCTATCTGCACACACACTCCCACCTCGTGCCGTCAAAAATTCTAGAAGATGAGGAGAAAGCGTGGGCTCTGAGGCCTTGCCTACCCTTATATACGGGAGCCTAGTGACGCTCACCTCTGCGTTTAAACATGTAACGACGTTTCCTATTGGTCCTCAGACCGCGTTACCTTAGCATGTATGAGAATGTGTGGCTTCAGATGCGTGCGCTTAAGCGTCAGTTCCATATCTCCGTCTCTTTATTTTCTCTATCTGTCTCTTTCTATTTCTCCGTACCGTTACCGGTTCCCTGCCTGATGGCTTGGTGAAAGGTACGCTCTACTTAGGATTATGCTTTCTTGGAATTCTTTCTAGCTCGCCCGTTTCTTACAATCAGCTCTGTACAAATGTTAGATGTTGAATATTTTAATATGTTAGTGAATTAAAGTATTACTGTACAATTCTTATATATGTATAATGTATCCCCTTTCACAATATTAGCAATACTAAAAAGCTTGTAAATAAAATAACTGAAACATAAGCAACTAGTCCTACCTAATGTAAGGATAAAACAGTAGTGATATTTTATCACCATTGAAGTTATATTTGGGTTACCTATTCAATCAAAGTGAATGGCGATTCGGGAACACCGTGTACGCATATATTTTATTAAATAACGCACAAACAGATAGGTTGAGACGGAGAGAGAAGTAAGTAATGAGAGCTAGAAGAACCTCTAGATCATTTAAGCAGACAACCCGAGCGGAACAGCTAGTTTTAATTAGGAATGGCTTAGAACTTAAAAAGGAACTCTTACTGCACGTATAGCTAACATTTTATATACCTTTTAATCTATGTTGAAAAAAGATATCTTCTAGTTGTTTGTGAAGAAGCATAAAAGTTTGCAGAATGTGAGACAGATTAGTGATCGCTGATCGCTATCCTGCAAACGAGTCAAGGAATAGCACGTTTCACAAGTAATTTATCCACTTACATGCTCATGAATTCACGCTTAGCGGAAAGCGATCAAAGTAACGCTACACAAATACAGCAGCAGGATCCAAAATAATGGTTTTTATGTCTCTATCTGCATGAGGACAAGCATGACCGCACATGTGTGGTACAGCCGCTCAGGTTAACGGGTTCAAAGAAGCATGACTCGTTTTCAATCAGATGGGCTGCAATTTGCTGCCATACAAGATAATCACTGACTAATTAGATGTCATTATAATATAGCTATGACTACAGATTAACGCTTTCTGGGCTGGTTTGATAGCCTTTCTCCGTTACTCGTATGTCTGGACGTGCCAGAACAGGCATAGTTGTTACCCAGAAGGCTATCTTTAATTGAGGAAAGCTTACGTCTGCAAGGAACGGCGGTTTTCTTCATAACTTCCTTCCCTCGATACGTGTAACAACAACAGGACCAGAAAATCAAGGAAATATTCCGCAACACAAATCACAAACACATGCAGTTATCCAGAAAATATCTTGTTAATACTCACCAGATCGTAACAATAATTTTTCTCCAAGCTTTCCACCATTTCTTAACTAGCATTTCACACTCAAAACTAAATGTTTTATCTAATTGACCTGAGGTGAATCAAAGAAAATAAGAGTTATTCCAGCTAGGAATTGAATTGTAATTCATTTTAAGAAAAGCCGATAAAAAGCGAGGGGGCACTGAAATATACATTGAAATTCAGTTGCCCACATGGTTAACTCGTTATAAATTTAAAGTTAATTGTTATAACACTAACAATGACAAGTGTTTATAATGTTAATATTATCGCTGATGCTAATACACCGTGCAATCTCTAGTCTGAATATAAATGAACAAATGTCACAGGGATAAGTAAGAAAGAGAATGATGTTTGCAGTTGAGAATGAACGTGGAGTGAGTCAGTTTGCAGGCTCAGTATAGCAGTTTGTAGGAAAGTGATGAAAGATATGTTAATTGTGATGCTGAACCAGATGAGAAGGTCTAATGCGCGCACGGTTATCTCGCCGTGTTAGATAAAGCGATAACAACATCGTAGAGACGAAGATCCGTGGTTCGAGTCCCGGCCGTGGCATGAATCTTTTAAACATTATTCAGCTTTCCATACACGGCTAGTGTGAAAGAACAGCTATCAGATACAGTAGCGTTTGTCGGGCCTTTGCTTATGCGACATCCCAACGTGCCAAAAACGGAGGGAGAAAGAGAAAGAAAGAAAAAAGGAAGTAGTAACCGGGAACAAGAGCTGAATGTTGCGAACCTGAGCGCATGGATGAGCAGTGAAACTTTCTATAACTTGTTTTTTAAGAAATTTGTTCCCTCAAGTTTTTGAAAGATAATAATTACCCAGAAAGGCAGTTTGTTGTTAGATAATGCTCCAACGGCTGGCCCTGTAGTTCAGTCGGTAGAGCATCTGCTTGCTATGCCAGGGGTCCCGGGTTAGATTCCCTGCTGGGGGTGAGAATTTTTCTCTAGCCAAGATTGTTCCCTATCCTCCCCAGTGTCTGGAAGTATGGATGAGAGTGTGAATGTCTGATCCAATGATTAAAGCCCCAGAAGTACAAGAAACCCAATGACGAGAATACGAGTTAACACCACTGCCAATAGGCAATAAGTCCCAAAGGAAAGGCCGCCGATAAGGCCAATGTAGTTAAAGGTGGGGTATAAATGGAACTAAAAAAATGCTCCAACGCATGCTGATGTAGAGGAGCTTCAGGACAGTGGCATTCAGACAATGTAATCGCCATCTGCCAACCTATGGATCAGGGTGTTTTGGAAACGATAGAAAGGAACTTCTCAAGAAGCTACTGTCCACAGTGATAGAAGGACCAGACATGATTGAAAAAACGAAACGCATCAATGTAGAAGATGTTGCTTCTTGGACGTAAGAGCTCCAACAATTGCCAAACCGCGCAAGAAGCTGCTAAGCGATAATGAAAGTATGAAAACGGAAAGCACAGACGAAACTGAAGAAAGCAACGTACCCATGGATGTGAAGATGCATCGTTGCAAGAAAACGAAAGCTAGACGACAAGATGGAGAAATTGTCGCTCTGGTAATTGCGATGACAACGAAATTGAGGATCAAGATCAAGCATCAACTGTTGAGCCTCGCGGAGTTAGAGCTCTAGAAACTGCAATTAAATACATTTAACTAAAGAAGAAGCTACAGGAATCGATATAATGATGAAATAAAGATGTCGAGACCTGACAGGGAAGAAGCGACACTCGTCAGGAACGTAGACCAAGTAAAAAAATCTTTAAATCATCATAGGAATGAATTTTTAAGTTTATGTATCTCACTTCAGACAATTCTGCAATTCTAAGTTCATTTTACGTAATGTTTTTGTAAAGCGTGATCATTAGGTTCGTAATGTGTAAAATTATAACATAGTTTTAAATTAACGGAATTTTTAACGTTTAATAGGGTTTTCCTTAACGCTATTAAACGTTAAAAAGTTCACTTCTCCGACGTCCTGCCGGCCCATTAATGTCCAATGAGTGAGACTCTAATTGCAAGCCTAAAACTCGTTACATTTACTTCAACAGTCCACTGCAGGAGAGGAAAAATGCCACTGGAGGAAGGAGGGCTGTTTTGACATTTCAGTATTAACTAAAAATGTACCGATCCTACATCAACATTTTTTGCAAGTAGCTGTACAGAGTATTACGTGACTCAAATGGAGATAGTAGAGCTTGTCGCGGTAACTTCGTGTTATCTTATTTGCTGAGCGCCTGTTATTGTTTTACTATTTTTAATTTTGAGTTCTTTGTCCTCCGGCTAGCTATTATTACCCAGTCGAGCAAATCTCTTGAACAGGGTGTGTAAACGGAAAGGAGTTGTTACTAAAGATAACACTGATAAAAGAATTTGTTTTTACACTTTTATTGCCGTCACACTTCATTAATTTCACATATTTACTCTTGATACACGCCCGACTGAAACTATTATATTTTCGAATGTAACTATAATCACTTATTTGCCGCGCATTTCACATTTTATAACTAACTTTACGAAGCGAGAGATTCTGTAGATCTGTGCGATGTGTAACTCGTGAATGATTCTGTTGAACTGGGCGACGTGTAACCCGTGAATGATTTCTTAAAACTGTGCGATACTTGTCTCTGGCTTCAGCATTTATACTCCCTCACCCCGATAGCCTAAAGATTATAACAGAGCTGCTATTGGTTAATAAAGCGCGCCAACATTAGCGTTTATTTCTATATCCAATCAAAATTACGAACACATATGCTCTGGGGAAGATATTCCCTCCATTTCTAAAGAAAAGCACGCTACTCTGACGTCATTTGCTTGTCTCTTCTAATTAATAAACAACTCACCCCCTCGCTCATTGTTACCCGCTCCTATTGTCAGTTTCAGTGAGGTCGTGTAAACTTATTTCCTAACAATGCTTATAATTAACAAACATCTCAAATCATTGCCATATAATAATGTTAATTTACACTACAATCACTCTGGCATTTACAGTGTTGTGATATAAAATACTGCCTCAAGCTACATCGGTTTCAATTTTTGAAACTCTGTCTTACAAAGGAGTAAAATGGGCGTTAATATCCACCCTGAAATCTAACTATAAAAGTCACCGTGAACATTCCTAGAGTGATATTCTGTTGTCGAGGACTGTTAGCGTCGCTTTAACCATCTACGTGTCTGTACGAAAGAAACTATTCATGAACCGCTACAGGTACGAAATTAACGTTTTCTTGTCTAATTTTTAAGAACATTTTGACACGATTCAAAGAGGTTAGAAACGATGTAAAATTAAGGGAAGTTTATACTGTCGTGAGCCACATAAAAATATTAGAACTTTGAGAAGATTTTCCAAAGTATCCGTGACAATATATTTTACCGGTACTACTGCATTAACGGACGCAATTGAATACATTTACAATTTCATTCCTAGGTTCAAACTGCAACTTTATCTGGGACAGAGATAGAATAAAGTATCTTACATAAATCCCAAGATGTGATAGTAGTGCTAAAGATGCAGACACACTCAAATGTAGGGCGCGAGTTTAGAAACGATTGACACTTTCTTTCCCAGATAAAAGATTTTCATCAATTAAGTATTTTATATAGATGTTATGTAATAAAGGCATGTTACTGGGAAATTGGATGATAATTTACAAAGTAAATTCATTAGTAATACTTAGAGTTCTAAATTATCTTTAAAACTAGACATAGTGAAAATACCAATCAGACCAACGTGGCATCGATTACCAGACTTTAGAACAAGCTCAGCATTTTAATTGCCGGTAAAACTGCATGACTTTCCGCAGAGATAGAGTTATACATTTTAAATCGCAGCGGCGAGACAAACGCCTTAAACACACGAGGAGACAAGAATCAAATTTTATGAAGCCCCAACTCTACTCTGTGGATTGAAATCGTGGAATATGAAGGAAGATATATCGTGTTCATGTCATGAAGATTACATTTTTAAAGTCATTTAAAGTTTACCCTGAAATCGGTAAGCTACTTAATAAAACAATCTGACGTGATGCATTCACAAGACTTTCTCTACCCTCTATCTTTATTAGTAGGTATACAGACTATTCTTACTAGAGCTTATTACTTTCTCTACTACGTATAGCAAGTAGGCGAAGTGCTACATCCCACCCAAAAAACTGATACCCAGATTTCACTGGAAATAATGTTTTGAGGCTGCTGAATCCAAAAAAAGCAATTTTAGAAAAGGGTCCCTATGTGTGTCTATGTCTCTATGTAGATGTGTGTCTGTGAACAGCATAACTTAGAAACGAAAAGTCGAATAAATACCAAAGTTGCTATTTAGGTTCCGTATTTTTCAAAGATCTGACACGAAGAGTTTTACGAAAATTCTTCCACCCCAGAATACCCTTTACATGGAAGATTTTTCGAAAATTTTTATTTTCTCAAAAGTGGCTCCAACGATTATCATTAAAATATATATTTAAGATATTTTATGACAAATAAAATTTATATCTTCAATTTTCTGGGAATGTCCCCAAAAGTACTCTTCATTCTGAATGGCTTTTGCATAATTGGTAAACCGTAAGAGATAGATAAAGTTTTTCTACACAAAAAATTTAGATCTTGTTAAAACACACAATTTATGTCCTATACATTCTTTGTGGAGTGAACCCATTCTGAGATATTGCTTGTTATTTGTATGAATTTTCCAATACTTATACTTTTTCTCAAATGGGAATTCGTTATTCGTTTTTTTATGTCCTGGACGCACAAAGAGAATGGAATGCGCCACATAGCAACCAGC
This sequence comes from Deroplatys truncata, assembly GCA_030765065.1. Taxonomy (NCBI): domain Eukaryota; kingdom Metazoa; phylum Arthropoda; class Insecta; order Mantodea; family Mantidae; genus Deroplatys; species Deroplatys truncata. The sequence continues at coordinate 236,872,092 of CM060978.1, read as the reverse complement.
TCTTAAAATATTTGACTATCGCTTAAAGCCTACCAATTCCCCTTGCATCTACAAGAAAATTAACAATAAGATTCTGCAAATGTTATCTTGATTAACATGAAGTAGATGGAGAATAAGCGTTTGTAAAAATAGTTTGTACAAGAGTAGAAAAAGTCTTGTGAGTGTAACACATCAGCCTTTTTCTAATACACTAAATCTCAATAAATATTTGCAGAAACAGCTACATTACACATTTCGATATAGATACAAAGGGAACAGCGATAGTCAAATGTTTAAGAACTGGACGTTATATGCTGGCCTTAAAATTCCATACTGTTTCCATCCAATCGTGAGAAACAACTGATGTTGACAGGACTTGAGAGAATGACCAAGTAATAAACAGTCTATCCATTGATACCTTAGAAGTGGCTTATGCCACAAAAAAGTTATTTGAAGTAAATTCTGTGTTTTAAAGAGATCTACATCTTTCGTGTAGTGCGTTTTCGTCTATCGTTTATACAAGATTATAAATATTTCTTTCCGAATGAATACTTCGGAGGCTATTGCAGAAAATTTAATATGTACATTTTGTTTGTCATATATATGGCTTTAATATATGGTATCTCAATCAAAGTCTTTAGAGCCGTGTAAAAAGTACTTGGGGTGGAATGTTTTCTTGAAAATCTTGGTGTCGCATCCTTGGAAGATAAACTTAAATACCAAATTTGGTACTAATCCCAACTTTTGGTATTTACTTATGCTGTTCACACACACACACACACACACACACACACAGACGAGAGAAAGTAACAATCCGAGATTAATAATTTGGACTTTGATTGCATAACCCTGAAGACAAACATCGCATTAATTACTTCATTGCCCATGCATAGTAAGTAGAGTAGGTATTGCATTCCAACCAAAAATTTGATACCGATATTTCACCAGAAATACATATTTTGAGTCACACTGAATAAGAGAAAAAACATTTTTGAAGACATGCCTTGTGTGTGTGTGTGTGACTGTGTGCAGCATAACTAAAAAATCTGATGTGTTACACTCACATGCCTTTCTCTACTCTTGTACAAAGTATTTTTACAAACGCTTATTCTCCATCTACTTCATGTTAATCGAGATAAACATTTGCAGACTCTATCTTATTGCTAATTTTCTTGTAGATGTAAGGGGAAAATTTATTTTCAAGGGCAATATAGAAATACAGTAGCCTTTAAGCACATACATATCTCTTAATAGCTGGTTGCTAGGTGCAGTACCATTCCCTTTCCCACAGATTAATACTCTTTGCATATCCAAGACAAAAAAAATGAATAACGAATTCCCATTTGAGAAAATAAGTATTGAAAAATTTAAGGGAATAACAAGTAATATCTCCAAAATTGTTCACTCAACAAAAATAAATGTATATGACATAAATTGTGTATTTTAACGCGATCTACATTTTTTGTATAGTAAAATTTTGTCTATCTCTTATGGTTTACCAGTTATGCAAAAGCCGTTCACAATGAAGAATACTTTTGGAGACATTCCCAGAAAATTCAAGACATACATTTCATTTGTCATGAAAATATCTTAAAATTATGGCGCCGTGGCGGAGTGGTTAGACCGCTCGCCTCCCACCGAGACGGCCCGGGTTCAATCCCAGGGATCTGCATGTGGGATTTGTGGTGGACGAAGCGGCGTCTGGGCGGGTTTTCTCCGGGTTCTCCGGTTTCCCCCGCCATTCATTCCACCAACTGCTCCATCATCACCTTTCCTTTCATCCATTTCACCAACATTTCGTTTCTTCTACTTCCTTCATCCCATACCAGGCATCGGGCTGATCACCCATCCTGGATGCTCTGTCGATCCATGAGTGTCTGCTCCTCGACGGGCCTCTGACCCCAGGCACCCGCTTGTAAGTCCTGGGGGGTGTAAGTCCTACATAAGAGGAGGGTAAACAGATAATGAATGAATGAATGAATGAATGAATAATCAAATCGTTAGAGGCATTTCTGAGAAAATTAAAATTTTCGAAAAATCTTCCATGTAAAGGGTAATCTCTGGAACATACTGAACCTAAATACCAAGTTTGGTGTTTATCCGACTGTTCGTTTCTGAGTTATGTTGTACACACACACACATACACACAGACAGACACACAGACAGACACACACACACACGGACATGTTTCCAAAAATGCTTTTTTTGGATTCAGGGGGTCTCAAAACATATTTCCGGTGAAATCTCGGTATCGAATTTGTGGCTGGAATACAATACTTCCCCTACTTACTGTACGTAGTAGAGAAAGTAAAAACGAAAAGTCGAATAAGCGCCAAACTTGGTATTTAAGTTCAGTATCTTCCGAGGATGAGACACAAGGATTTTCAAGAAAATCCTCCACCCAACTACCCTTCACATGGGACATCCTTCGAAAACTTTGGTTTTCCAAAACGTTTGATTAAAATGCTGTATATTAAACATATTTACATGACAAATAAAATATATATCTTGAACTTTCTCGGAATTTCTCTTCATTCCGAAGGAATTTTACATAATCTTATATAACTCGTAAACGTTAAGTGATAGACGAAAACACACTACACAAAAAGTAGATCTCTTTAAAACACAAAACTTATTTCAAATAAGTTTCTTTGTGGCGTAATTCATTTCTGAGATATGGTTTATAAATGCTCATACTTGTCATTCTCTTAAAGTCCTGTCAACATTCAGCTGTTTCTCACGATTGCATGGAAACAGTATGGAAATTACATCCAGTGTATAGTGTCCATTTGACTATTGCTGTTCCCTTTGTATCTATAACGAAATTTGTAATGTAGGTCTTTTCTGCAAACTTTTTTTTATTAAAACGTAGTATATGGAAAAATTAGCTTTAAGAATAGTTTGAATACCCACTAATAAAGTTAGAGGGTAAAGGAAGTCATGCTAATGTAACACATCATATATTTTTTATTTGTTTGCATGTGTGTATCGTGTATGTGTGTGCGTGTGTGTGAATTATGTATGTTTTTACTGAATGTCTGAACCAATTACTTTGAAAGTTGGCCCTTCTAGAGAAGAGACTACGCAATATTTTAGTTACTTCCATGACATAGGTTACGAGTTGAAAACTTGGAATATATCGCTTATTTTTTAATTTTGTGAAAAACTGATACAATACAAATGTTATTTAGCATAATTTTTCTGACAATTATGAGACTACTTTTAGCTAAAATCTGTATATAATACAAGCACTGAAAATGCCAAACTACATATATAGGATTATTAATAATAACCGTATATATTTTTGGTAATAACTTCCTTAATGTATTATATTAGTACTTGTTTGTTGTGTCCCTTTAAATAAAAGTGGTATGAAAAACTGGTGAGACATTATCTGGTATTTGTATTATAAATTTCCCAGTTATTAATTTCAGGAGTTTTAAATATTGTACACAATACTAAGCGTAATAATTGCGATGCAAAATACCCTTTTCACTATGAATACATGATAAATGGAGGACGAAGATGGCTAAAACTAGGAATTCTACAATCCTTATTTACAGGAGGAGAATGAGGAGTAATTTAAATGACCTTGCGATCTTTGACGCATATTCGTCTCCTTATGTAAGAATGAACGAATCAATATTAAATTTACTGCCGACAGCAGCTGCCTGCAGTAACGTGAACTTGAAATTATAAAACCGAAGAGCAGTAATTAGTGTGAATATAATAAACAGCTACAGAAATGAGGGACTGGAAACGGAAGGGGGAATATTCTAAAAGAAGCCAGTCGTCGCAGGAGTTCTGCGTACGGCGCTTCACAGAAGGTTGTTCGTCACTAATGACGAGCTGCAGACATTAACGTCTTGTTCTTTGGCAGTTGGCAAAGCGTGAAAGCCTGCCCGGTCTACCTGCTGACTGGCGTCTTAGTTCGATATAATTACCGCACCCTTCCTCAAGAAACCCAGGGCGGTAATCAGGGGCAATTGTACCCACCGCCGCGCCATTCGGCCGCCACTCGGTGACAAAGCAAATTACACATTCCCTCACATGAAAAATAAAAAAAAGTTCTGATTAATTGGAGAAACCAACCGACTGCCTTTTATTAACATCCCTGTTTCCGTCTTCACGAAACCTGAGATGTTTTATGTGGCCCCACAGTTTCTGGCTCTGTTATTCTCACGCAATTTTATTGTGTTTTGGTGAGATGTCAGGATATTGATGAGTGTTCGCTTCCATCACGCTCAGTTTCTTTGAGGATCCACGCATTGAGCTCTCTCACTATTCTGAAGTAAGTGCTCCGGACATCTTTCTGTTCATACTCTCTCTCTAGGTCTTGGTTTCGAAGAATACTGGAGCAGGGGTAATCTCTCAGTATAAATAAGGTATCACATCAATTAACTCTTGGTAGTCTTCATAAGCTGCCTTTGCTAGGTTGAAACAAACGTTTGAAGTACTTACTACTCCAATCTAAAAGAATAAAATTCTAACGGAACTATTCGGCAAAATTAAATACTTCTGCTAGTTTTAGGCTATTCGGTGTGATTTAAAAGTCTTACGAATTGTAACACACTAAGTAAACAAATTACAAAAACCATAATAAGAATACGACGTGAAACAGTCATTGCAAAGGTGTAAAAATATAAATACAGATTTTGAAAGAAGAATATTCAACGTTAAATAATAGCTTTTTCATACAACTCGTGTGTAGGCTAACGTTGGAAAGATAGAATTATACTGAAAAATTCAATTCTCTAGCCGGAGTTTGAACCTCGGATCTTCGGCTTATCATGAGGTTGATCTCACCAACTGAGCTAATATGGCAATATGCTGGCACGACATTCATTTTTCCCGCTAAACCGCAAGATTTTCTCAAATTAATTTTGAAATTACACACTAGGTCAGTCAATGCTAATTAGATGTTCTTGCACATACACCGTGTGTAGGCTAGTTTGAAAAGGTAGAATCAGAAAGAAATTCAATGCTATAGCTGGGGTTTGAACCATTGAACTTCAACTTACCCCGTTGCTCTAACCAACTGATCTACCAAGGCAACATGCAGGCAGGCAAATCACGATCCTTTCCGGTAAACCAGAAGCCGTTCTTAAATTCATGTAGATATAACGTACCCCAATGGCAACTTACAATCTCGTAAATATTTTAAATGCCGGTCCTTATAGATTACTTTATTAAATCAATCAATTTTAATTAATTGTGCTTGCACATATGCCGTGTATAGACTAAAACTGGAAAGGTAGAATAAGATTGAAAAACTCAATAGCACAGCCGGGATTTTAACCACAGATCTTCGGCTTACCGTGCAGCTGCTCTAATTAACTAACCTACCATGGCATCAAATTTCGTCTGTAAAAGGGATATCCACTGTGAATATCAAATATCAACGATTGACCTACAATTTTCTAATACAAATTAAATGCAAATGGAACAAATCATTGTATAAGCAAGATATTTTATCAACAACATCTTTATATATAATTCTTGGACAAAATTAACGTGCCCTTTTTATGTATTTGCACACGGAATCTCTTTTTCAGCTTATTCAGGACTCCTGCTAAATAATTCAACTGCTTATAATTACGTCTAATTACATGCCAATATATCTGTGACTTTGGTATCTGAGGACTGTATAAATATATGGTGAACCGAATTCAAGTACGCAATTAGAGTTTAGAAATGCGACTCAAACATGAACCTCTCTCTCTCTCTCCAAGGCTCCAATTGTCCTCCTCTGTTCTGTCAGCAGTTCATCTCTCCCTTACGGTGACTAGGTAAAAACCGTTTACTCATTGGGGACACACACAGAGATGGCTAAACAAGTTGCTATGAAACGATATATAACATTCCTTAGATCCCACATAAAGGAGAAACATCTTAATAACTTATCGCAAAGGGGAGTTATTAATGACAAAGGCGAAATATCTCGCTTAATTTTTAAATTTTTTTACAAAGCTTTTCATCAGAAAGTGAACCAGAAAATTACTTTGTTACATTCTGCTATTTACAGAATTTCGATGTAATATTTAAACAGTTATGATTATTTTTCTTTAATATTGTTCGTGTTCTAAATCAATTTTGTTGGATGCATTACAATTCTCAATTCTTTGTCGTAGTACACAGGATTAGGTGCAATACTTAGGTTTTAATTTTGACTAACTTCTTAGTAAAAGCAGTTTTAGTATCGGTTTTGAAAATGTCACACACACACACACACACACACATACACACACGTACACAGGGGAGGTAGGAGTGGGTGTGAGAGGATGTGAGGAGGGTAGCCAAAGGAAGAATATAGTACTACAAAGAGGGAGAGAGATAGAGAGAGAAAGTGCGAAAGAGATAGCAAGATAAGGCGATAAAGACAGAAAAGGAAAATCCAAAAGAGTGTTTAAGTTATAGAGAGGAAGAGATTAGGAAATAAGAGAAATGGAGAACTAAAGTGTGTCTAGGTCCATATTGCACATATAATTGCAAGTATTACATATTCTGAATATATGTTGCTGCTTCTTCAAGTATAAACACTTAAATGTTTATCTAATATATTTACGTATTAAAACAAACTAACAGTGCACTGATCTGGTTTTAGACTTTTGGAAAAACATACCTGAGATATTTAACTCGCAAATATTAAACCGATAGCGAATACTGTACGCTAACCAGTTCAAGTTCTTTGCAGCCCGCGTTAACTATGTAATCCATGAGAATGGTGTCCTTTACTATTAACGTAACGTGATATTTATTTAAACCTTTCGGTTAGATAGGAAATACATCCCGAAGAGGGGAGTTCTAAAATAAGGCAACTCTGAAATATTCATGACAATCATAAGGCAATTGGCATATTGGCGAAATGTCTACTACATAGTTGGAATGCGAAAACGAAAAACCAAAATCAAAGGGGCGTAGCACTCGGCACTAGTCAAGACGAAGTCGTCCCGAGCGATCCCTTACACAACTCCCAGCTGAAAACTCGAGTCGCCGAAATCAACCGGTCAGCGAAGGTACCGCCTCCAATAAAAACAAAAGCACGACTGACACCATACAAGAGGACGGAAAACTAAGAAAACACGGAAGTTTAGAACAAAGCGATCAAGCTGTACCGAAAGAAAATAATCGCCACCAATGGAGGTTTCACCGAAAGGAAGAATGGTGAGATTGAGAGGGAGAGAGAGAGGGGGGGTGGGAGAAAGAGACTAGCAGGGAAGAACTGACGCAAATAACAAAATAATGCAAGTAGAGCTGCAGATTTTGCTATCTATACTCAATTCTGATATCTTACAACTTCACCGAGCATAAATGAAAATAATGGACGAGATCACAGCTGCCCCTATCACGACTTTATTTTAACTAGACATCAAAACAAATGTGATGTTTCGCACCACAAAGGGTTTTAAGCAATAATACAAATACAGGATGTCCCATTTAAGTTGAGACTGTACAATATCTCCAAAACTAAGCTTTGTAGATAGAAATGTCTTGGATAAAAGTTGTTTGATATTATGGTGGAAATTAAATGCCATTAGTGGTGTTTTGTTTGGAGTACGTTATGATGGTCATTTTAATTTAAATTTAATTTTTTAAAATGGAAACCTACAATTAGGGTCAATTTAAAGTGACCCTAAATTGACGATCAGAACGTCCTCCAAATAAAACACGGCTAATGGATTCACTTTTCCCCATAATATCAAGCAACCTTTATTCAAGACATTTCTTTCTACAACCCTTAGATTTGGAGATATTATACAGTCTCAACTTAAATGGTCCAACCTGTATAAGTAATTAGCTAATGGCGGGTTTGAACGGTCTTATATTATGCTTAGGGTATAAAAGTGGACAAAACATTTGCGCTTTGCAATACTCCGGATTTCAAAAGCATGCTTGCTTGCCTATCACATATTCAAGAATATCAAAAATACATTAGTGAACAGTCAAAAAAGTTTCAACAACGCTCATAAAATGTTAACTAGAGGTTTTTAATTGAAATTCAAATTATGGTAATGAAAATTGATACCATAATTATCGCCGGGAAAATATAATTAATCAAATAATACAATAATAGTAAGAAAGAGAAATAATTGCAATAAGCAATTTCCATATATCAAATCAATGTATTATGTAACAAGCTTGGATTGAAAGATTTTGTCCGGAAAGACGAAGGTAATTAGGAAGTCATTAGCGACAGCGGTGTAGGGAGTACATTAGTTTAAGGATTTCTGGGAATGCAGTTAGCTTATAAGTTCAGTACGTTATGTAGGTCAAAAATTCTGAAAAAGAGAAGTGAAAGGTATTTTCGAGAGTTTAACTAAGTAACAGAGTAACAGAGGTACACGTAGGGTTAAGTGTTGGTTGCACGTGGAAAATAATGTTGGTGAGGATTAATTGAAGTAGACGGAGCTAAAAGTAATAAAGGCGTGTAATTTTAGATCAGAGAGTTACTCTGACTCTAGTACCGGCACTAGTGCTTACATTAGTTCGTGCACACATTGACTTTCTCTGGTACCGTCACCTTTACGTACTGTTCGTGTGATATTTTAAGCGCCTGGTGACGCGCTTGTGTGAGTAAGACTTCGCGGCTGTTGCGAGAGTTCTCGCCGATAAGCATTTAAGCGATTCACGGCAAGTTAAGCTTATAGTTTCTTTTATTGCGGAAACTTATATTTCCAACCGTAACTTTGACACTGCAGAAATTCAATTGTTAAAATTACGATTGCTACAATTCAAAATCAGTTTCATTCTTTATCGACAAACGGTCGGCAACTCACATCAGTAACTGAAATATTAGTTTACAATAAATTTCTCAGTAAATTTAAACGCTGTTATTCTTCCCAATATATCCACTCATAGCTCAACCACTGAAGCAGCCGACAGCAGAATCAACAGCGGAAACTGGAGACAACGAACAAAGGTGGCAGTTACATTCCTGCTTTAAATTGTCGCACCCTCATCGCGGCATCTTGAGTATGTTTCAAACTCTAATGCTTTGCATTGATACTGAAATTAAAACCACAATTGCATGCGAGACGCTTGTGCACGGGAAGGTGGCAAGCGCGAAAATGAGGATACTCTGACGGTATTCAGCGAATTATTCATTGCTTTGCAGAGAGTTACTGAGAATCTGAGAAGCAGATGCCCACGTGAGGGATGACGAAATTAAAGCATATTATATACATATATGTGTGTGTAAGTTTATTCTGTGACATTTAAGATTCAAAGTTGTTTCATTCTATTTTTTAAGTTTGCGCTTAAAGTTGATTTTCAGTCAAATTATATAGTGTATAAATTCAATAACACCCGCCTTAAAACAATATGTGTATGTAACAATATCTAAAAAGTGTATATTACAGTCATTGTATATGTTTATATTATTGTATCCATGTGTAATAATGTTATGTGAATGTATTACGTAATTTAATAATGTAGGAGCTGTGAGAAATAGGTTTAAAGTTGCTAACAATGAGGTAACCTTGAGGCAATAATGAGTAAGGAAGTTTAAATGTTACTGGTCATTATTAGAGCAGCAATAATGTAAATTTTGAGACAGTTTAAAAATACCAATCAACAACCAGAAAAAGCTTTAGTTAAATGCAGGTATTCTATTGGAGTAAGATTAGCCAATCAGAGACTTGAAATACAGAAATTTACAAGTTTAAACGGTTGAAATCAATTCAGTTGCCTGCAGACAGTGCTCATAACTGGAGGCGTTGCTTGTGCGTCCTCAAGAAATTTAATACGTATTCGTGTGAGACGAAAAATAAGTTTACGTGTTAAAAAAGTGCAATTATTTGAAAAGAATCTCACAGCTGTCTATATCAGTGAAGTGTTATCTAAATCGTATCAAGTATTAATAAAAGTAGTGAAGTAAAATTATAATCTGTGTAAGGCTACATTTTTGTTGCATCACAACCCTGCCAAGATATCCATGTCTCTAAAATAAATACTGACGCAGCCGAGGCAAACATAAATATATAATATTTAAAGAAACAGTATAAGTACATTTGGGGCGTAGGCTACCGGAAACTGTTTACTATACGTGTTGTTGCAACTACTACAAGTTCGGCTCCCCAACAGTTGAAATATAATACAACTCCTACTTTAAATTGGGTTCCATACGTGTTGCAAATAACAATTACAACAAAACATCTTCCTCAAAGTGTAATTATTTAGGTTGCCTGAAAGCGAACCTGCCTCACTCTTGACAAGGCTTTGGAATCATATGGTCTGAATTACCTTCAAAAGTGTCTTTAATCGCAAATATAATAGTTTTCAATGACTATTATTAGTTTACCCAAATCGATTACCACGAGATATAGTACCTGTTGTTGCGGTCGCATAGTCAGCACAAGGAAGAGGCACTAATTTATGTACTGTTTAAACCTTGCAATGTTTTAATCTTTGTTACCACCCCAGAAAAAACGCTTTTGTTAGCTTTTTAAAATATCCTATAATGTGTAAGGGCACACGAAAGAAGAGAGGGGATGAGAGCGATGGATGGGGAGTCAGAATGGAAAAGGCGAGTGAGAGGTGAAAGAGGAAAGTAAGGCGAAAGAGAGGAAGATATAGAGATGGAGATTCACGAAAGTGAGAGAAAGTGGGAGGCTGAGAAAGACGGAAGAGAGATAGAGAGAGAGAGAAAATCTTCACATTGGGCCCAATAACCCGAGCAGAGCTGCGGTTTCTGCTACTACTACACTAGACATAAGGAGAACTGGCAGTTGGATTCTGTTCTTTTCACTAAATAACAGCTTATTCATTGTTGGTGCTTATCCTTTTATAGAAAATTTTGGAAATTCACTGTTGTTCAGTTTTGTTGATTTTGTTTTTCTAATATATACGTTTTAAATAAAATCCGCATTACGCTGTTTTTATTGTGAGTTACTGTACATTTAACAATCGATGAGTATTCTGAGAGCAAGAATTATTCCATCAGCACTTAAAGCGGGGTACACACGAATCCATTTTGAAGCGTAACAATAAAGGCAGAAACAATATCCATTGTATTCCTTATCGTCTGTCCAGCGCACAAATGGGAGGCGTCCTGAAACACCTTTGCCTTTCTATCAGTTTCGTGACAATGAAAGAGTGGTTGGTGGAGCCAGTTAATTCATTTCCTCTCTTTCTTCAAAGCCAATGTGTGAACGTATGTCTGTCTATCTGCCTGATCCCGTGTTCATTGGTTATTACACAAATAAGAGGAGCAACCAAAACTCAGCATCGAGTACCCGTAAAACGAGAAATAACCTAACCAAGAAATCCATGGCTATTTTTATTACCTTACTTGTTAATTAGTTGTGGGAACAAAACCTTTGAAACGTAAGAGCAAATAGCTCAAAGGTAAAGCATGCGCTTCGCACACTGGCAACATGTGTTCAAATCTCGATGTTGGCCAATTTTTTCCCCTTTTACGCTTTCTTTCTTTTCACCTCGGCACCATATATTGGATTGTTACATTAAACCTACATATAATTTTCATAATATTACTTTATAAAATGTGTATTATTTATACATACCATTGTATATCACAGCTAACACTTCCAATTACTACGATAAGGCCCAGCAGTTTTCTCATGTGTTTGCTGAAACCTGTACGGCGAAATTACATTAAAGCGCTCTAACATGTTCTCCTCTCGTTTACCCGAGAGCGTTGTCCTGAGGAAATATTACATTTCAGTAGGATAACCATTCGGCCCATAGGTCAACCAGGGTTTAAAGCTTGTTTTCGGAGGACACGATTATTTTGGAGCAGATGCCATGACTTCCGAAGTCACCAGATTTTTTCCTATAGAACACATTTGGGAACCACTAGCAGATAATATCAATTATTTCAGGAACCCAGTAGTTTCCAAGCCCCTAAGATTGAGGGCGATGATAGAAATTAGTTGGGTCCACACAGAATGTTAGACATTTTGTTCCTCTTACTGATTGTCTTAGTTTAATTAGAGTTGTTTCTCTTTTCTTTTTGTATTTCGAAGCGACCACAGTTCAAATCGCTATGTAGGACTAAAGTTTTTATTTTTATTGCTTTTATTTCATTTTATTTATTTTATTTGAGAACAGATAAATAGCGCAGAATTACATAATGAATATAGACCTAAAACATAATCTACATAAATATTCAAAGCGAAACTGCATAAATAATATATGTGGATTTCCAGATTAGAATGGTCTCTTCAGATAGCACCCCGAACATCAAACTGAGAGCGCTGACACTGAGCCAATTCTACGACGGAAAGCGGTGTTCTCTCTTTATAAATTCATGTAACCATAAGTTAACATTAAAACATTTGGGTCTGATTTGAGTATTTATCAGTGTTAGTTTTACGAAGAACCATCCATTGACTTACTGTTATTTTATACAGGATGTTTCAGGACCTGTAGGACAAGCTCAGTAATGATAGATCTCACAGAGGGGAATATTTCTTGTCAAGCAACTACCATCCTCCGATGTATCGTTACGGAATTATTCACTCCTGTTTGAAGAGTATCCGGTAGGATAGGTCTGAGAGGCACGGCCAGTACACTTTGAATTTCTGTTTGCTTACAACCGCTGAATCAAGCGACATAACCTCTTTCTTGGCCATTACATCTGGTTAGGTTTGGTAGGTCTGAGACGGACAGCCCAATTTAACGCAGTGTTTGTGAGCAACAGCTCCACGCATACCGCCTCCAAAAAGTACAGGGACTGGGGCCTAACGACTTCTCACCTCATGCTCGGGTTGTCCAGTTGTTTCTGAAACGAAGTATCGTGGATCCTACATTTCCCGCGCACGTCTTGTTTACCTATGAGACCTTCTGCACACGAGACGGATACAGCAAGAATAGCCACGTCTGGGATGTTGTTGATGCAGTATTCGTTGGATGTCTGCAACAAAAGTATTCCCTACAAATGGGCTGGAATCGTTGGTGATCATCTGCTGGAACCTTTCATTTTGCCACCCCGTTTGAGTCAAATTGGGCTGTGCGTCTCAAACCTACCAAAACTAACCAGACGTAAGGGACCAAAAAGGGGCAAAGTCACTTCATTCAACGTTGTAAACAAAGATAGAGTTGTACTGGTTGTGACTCTCAAACTTATCCTACGGGTACGCTTCAAACAGAAGTGAATAATTTCGTAACGATGAGTCGGAGGATGGTGCTTGCTTGACAATAACTGTTCCCCTCTGCAAGATCTATCGTTCCTCAGAGTTTGTTACAGAGGTCCTGAAACACTCTGTATAATAACATAATGTATTACATCTTAACTGGAGGTTTACTTACGTCTTATGCTGAAACACAAGGTGTAAACCAAACTCTGTTAACTTCTTGTATTTCCGTGAAGCCGTAGCGATACTTAAAAGTTTTACAGCGCTAAATATTTTTTCCAGGAATGTATAACACCAGATATGATACCAACCATTAGTGTAAAATACTGTATTGTTTTCAATTAAATTATCACATTACTCATATAATTCACAGATAATTTTAGAGATACCTTGCTACTTGACACGCCAAGATGGTATTGTATTTAATACTCTATTTCTAAATGTTCCATATACAGTAATACATTTTTGGTGCCTCTAGAAGGAAACTATTGTGTACGACCATGCTTGAAATGCACTAAAATCACAATGTGAGAGTGGATTCCGTATTGCTTCTTCTGTGACGGAGGGTTTAGATTTTTCTCCAGTTATTCTTCTGCCTAAACCCCGTCTCAAATGAAAGCAATATTTTGCTTTATTCGGAGTAAATAATTTTAGCAATATATATTTTATAAGCAGAATGGTTATACGTATTATACCTATAGCCTGAAAGTTGCACTAAAATCATTTTATCCAGGTTAATTTCCACTGAACTGAAGTGCGCATCTAACTGCATATGCCCGCTGAAAATATCTAAGGAATAGTGCGAATCTAAAGTAAAATTATACTATCTCTACTGCTTAAATATAGAATGAGTTTCTCGTGACTTTCCCTTGTGGATGTGACACCCGTACCTTCAGGTAATGCTTAGAGCTATTCCACAAAATGTCTGCCTAGCACATTCTAGAATTTTAAAGTATCCACTTCAAAAGTATACAAGATACAATTCATCTACTACTACATTCAACCTATACAAGATATGTTACCAATATGCTCCAAGCCCTGTTTACAATGAATTCAGTCGCGCGAGAGAGAATATCCAAAATTACTTAACATGCTTGAATTTGGAAAAATTAGGATATCACAAACCTCAATGAGAGGCTTGCCTCCAATACCCGAATTTAAAGTATAATTTACAACCAAAGTGAATTTCACGTAACACTTAACTCAATTTAGTATCCCAGTTCCTCATTTTGGTCGAACAGCTCGTTAAAGCCCTTTCTTCGTCAATGTTCTACTCAAGACTCTCTCTTCACTTCGGAACACAAGCAAGCTTGGGCAGGCTGGAGAGAGGGGAGGAGCAAGAACCAATTACAGTACGCCGGGTCAGTTAGACGGAGAGGTGCTGCGATCAAGCCCAGCGGCTGTTCAGAGAAGCCTGCACTGATCGCATTGTACCCAACATCCTGAGGCATAACCAGAGATAAATAACTCTACTCGCGGGTTCACTCTGCTATAAGCGAAGCGACCTGACAGACAACTGCTTACTCTGATTCTATTACAGCGAATACACGTCCAGTATAATAAGCGACGTGACACTATCTAAATATTGTTTACATGTGAAAGCGCAGTCAAGTGGTCTAATCGAGTTAGCTGAGTACAGCTGAAGTATTACAATTGTTAAACTTTGGAACATTTGTTTATATTTAACACTTATTGAATTGCATGTTGCACCACAACTATTCGCGTAATTGCCCTGATGTACTTTTCCAATTCACCATTTAGTGAAATTGGTAAATAAAATCACACCCATATGGGCAGCAAGTATCTTAAACACATTGCAAAATGTTAACAGAGCTTAGAAAGATACTTCACGGTACAAAATGCTAACAGAACTTTTGACATTATATAACCCATAACAAAATGGTAGCAGAACGTGGTAAAGGAAAGGAGAAGTCTGGCGCAGTGGATGAGAATAAACTACTTACTAAGAAATGTACAATATGAGTGATGGGTGAGAGGAAAAGAGGGAAATGGAGGACTATGGTTTTGCAGTGAGAGTTACTCCTTTGTGAAGAAAACTTAGTTGGTTATTATATTCGTTTTAGCTATACTTTTAAGGCAAAAATAAATTAAATATATTATTTGAAAAACAGAACCATTTTAATTAGATAAAAAAAATTCAGTATTTCAGATCCAAATTATTTTTACTCAACGAGGTAATTAAGCTTTTAAGACTTTATCGTTAACACAAAAATTTTACTCGTGCCTTAGCATACCATGAAGCACGCCTTTGGCCACCAGCCTCTATAGCTAAATTCTTCCCGAATACAAATACATAAAACTGATCCATTAAGAAATGCAGTCTAAACTTTACGTTTAATAAAACAGTAACCGAATACTTTCTGGTAATATTCAATTTTGGACGACTATTGATAGTAATGTGTATAATGAACTACCTAAAAGCCAAAATATCATTTTCAAAACTTTTGTACGTATCTCTCTCCCCCTATCTCTTTCTCTTTCTCTGTCTCTCTGTGTATGAATCTGTGTGCGTATTGCCTGTGTGAAGTCACAAGAATGACTGCACCGATTGTTATGAAACTTGGTATATACGAGGCGTATTCCAAAACAAGGTTTTTATTGACGGTAATATGTGCCTGCATAATATATGCTTTACTTTTCCACATAATCGCCGTTCACATCTATACACCTGCTGTAACGCTGCACCAGCTTCTTTCAGCCCTCAGCATAGAAGTCTGCCGCCTGGGACTTGAACTAGTTGGTAACGCTCGTCTTGAGTTCATCGTCGGTTTGAAATCGTTGTCCACCCAGCCACCGTTTCAAATGCAAGAAGAGGAAATACTCGCTTGGTACCAGGTCGGGACTATACGAAGGTTGGTCAAAGAGTTCCCAACGAAACTTTGAATCTTCTCTTTGGTTTTGGCAGCGGTGTGCGGGCGTGCGTTGTCGTGCAGGAGGATGAAGCCAAACGACAGTTTCCCGCGGCGTCGATTTTGGATCGCACATCTCAGTTTGGTAAGCGTTGCACAGTATACTTCAGCTGTAATTGTTGATCCACGGTCTATGAAATCAATCAAAAGGACGCCCTTTTCGTCCCAAAACACGGTAGCTATCATTTTACAATTCGTGTACGGAGATTGGTTACACTTTTTTTGTTTTGGTTGAACCATAACGGCGCCACTGCATTGATTGTTGTTTCGATTCTGCGTTGGTGTACGCCATCCATGTCGCGTCGCCCCTTTAACAATGTGGGGAAAACAAACCATCTCCATCTTGTCTATAGCGCTCCAAAAACTGTTGTGCACTACGCATTCGTTGCTCTTTGTGTTGACCGAGAGCAGTTTTTGCACCCACCTCGCACAAAGTTTCCGATATCCAAGCTTTGAGTAACAATCCTTTAAAGTGAGGTTCGAGCAACATTTGGGAATTCATCAGCTAGACCACTAATCGTCAAGTGCCGATCACTTCGAAGTTTTCGGTTCACTTGCCCAATGATGTCGTCGGTCCGAATACTGCGCCTATCCCTCCGCTGTTCATCGTGCACATTTGTGCGGCCATTTCGAAATTCTCGACACCAGTGTCGAACGTGTTTGTCACTCATTATGTCTGGTCCATACACGAGGCTTAACTCACGATGCAGCTGACGATCCTTTTGCCAGCAAAAATCTAATCACACGTGCACCTCAGAATTGGCGGAATCTACGATTATCGCGGCCATTGCGATCTGCTCTCACCAACTGTCAAACGCCTATTGCGTCATATCAACACTGCGGTATGTTCCTCAGGAGTCGGCAGACAGCGCTGCAGGCGTAAAACGACATTCAGGTGTACTATTCGTTAAATATTGTTCACCGGACCTTAGTTTTGAAATACGCCTCGTAATACAGCTTAGTCCCACTTAGAAAATATGTTACGGAGCTTCAGTTACTTCTACCAAAGAGTATGGAGTCTAATGCGGCGCAAAATAAAAAATCTAAATACCTCGGATATTTTTAAATATTACGTAACAGCTTATAACATGATGTTTCTTACAATGTATAAAGTTTCGATAGGCACAGTTCTAAGAAGTTATTAAAATGTTTCGTTATATCATGCAATGTAAAACCATTGCTCTACTTACAAACCGGCGTCTTCTTTACTTTCCCCCAGAAGCTCAAAATTAAAGCTTAATTTTAAGCGTTTTAAAAAATTTAATCGAGAAAAGTTTATAAACGTAAGAACATATTACTGGGATGAATTTTTAAGAAGTTGCGTCAATTTTTCGTTACTACTATTCATGTGCATAAGCTGTTACCGTGAGAGCCTGTATAGTAAGGACCACATTTCAAGCACAAGGAAGAGACAAGTGTTTTTGTGCACCGTTAAACAATATACTTACACTAATTTTTATTAAAACCCTAGAGAAACTGTTTTATTCTGGTTTTCAAAACATGTGATAAAGAAGAGAGAAAGAGGGCGAGAGTGGGAAGAGATTACAAGAGAGAAAGAGTGACAGAATAAAAGACAGTTGCGGAGGTGGAGG